>CM050171.1:16213219-16400719 GCA_027410445.1 Discoglossus pictus
AGTGGGTTGCCCGTTCCTTCTCTATTGGGCCACAGCATACAGCTCCTGGTATTCCTAGGTGGTCTCCCATCCAAGTACTGATCAGGCAAATCCCTGCATGGCTTCAAGGTGGTGTGACCTCACGGTTCCCTGACTGGAATCAAACTCAGTCTCAGCTGTGAAAGAATTAACTCCTAACCACTGGACCACCAGGGAACCCATCATGTCCATAGAACTAACCTATTAAGGTTAGATCATTATCTGACTGAGCTCCTTTAATTTGTTTTTTGCAACAATTAAAATAAATACAAAACAGTGTAACAAGACTAAACACTTGAATTTACAGCTTTACATGATGGTGCAGGTCATTATAAATGAGTTCCTAAATCTAAATGTCTTAATGTCGCCCTGCAATTTAACAAATCTGCAACTTATACAACTTATAACCCAGAAACATTTTTTCTGAAGATAGGTTAAATTGCTGAATTGATTATTTCCTTGCTTCTGGCCATCACACAGGATACGTTCAAGAGTGCCGAGTATTTTATGGAGACTTAGTTGCAGGATCATTTTCTGTGTTAATTAACCAGCACGCTGTGAAATGAGGGCAAATGAAAGGAGGTTTTCAGAAGTTTCCATGTCGTTTAAATACAGGCTTTTGTCAGATAACGCCTTGCCGTTGATCTTATGAATATTTTATTAGAGTCGGTTAAAAGTTCATGTGGAGGAGAAGACTGAATTATGTCTGAATGTGTATTACCAAATCTTTTTGTCACCTTTGAATGAGGTTGTAAGAAAGAATCATTCCATGTATTTTTTATGGCGTTTCCGAACGATATCGTGTGAAATGTTAATAACAATTTAAGTATATTACGAGCGAAACGGAACGTAAAGCAGATAGAGCAACAATGTAACAATGTGGTATTGGTCCAATGTAATAGTGTAACAATGTAACAATATAACGATGTAACAATATAACAATGTAACAATATAACAATGTAACAATGGATTAATGTAACAATGTAACTCTATCAGAGAAAATATTATAGTTACTGAAAAAGGAAACCAACACCTGTATGGGAGGTCTAGCGTAGATGTATTATCAGCCCCTTTTACTAGGTATATAATATCCCTGTGTATCTGTTTACTATTTACAAGTAATACTTGCTATTTACAAATACTATTTACTATTTACAAATACTTGTTTTCTCCCCTCTGCAGATGAATACTTTTAAGTACAGCCTACTTAGTAACCATGCTGCTTGAGAGAGGTCACTAACAGGCTAATTTGTAACACTGAACTTCACAGTTTATGAGCCCCATTCAATTCCAAGCCCATAACTCAATCGCAGACAGCCGAATGTTTGCAAGTAAGTTGCGGGCTCCAGTTGGTCTCCATTTGCGAGGATATTCAATTGCTCCAGATCGCAAGTTGCGATCCTGAAGCCAGCTCCATAAACCATGTGCTGGTTCGGAGCAGTTGTGGGCAGGAACAGTATAAATTCACCAAGCCCGTAACTGCCCATTTCAAATCGCCCAATAGAAAATTAGACTGTCATAATTACGGCAGTAAAACATGGAGGTTACCTGTCAATCAATCAGGTTCGGGGGTCCGATATGCGATCAGACTCGCACAACTTGGAAAATGGAGAATTATGAAAATGAATGCCAGTACTGTTCTAGTCTATGTGGGTGGCCTGATTTGTATTAACTAATTGATACCCAAGATCGATTTAACCCCCGAAATTAAACATAAATATAAATGTATTTTCCTGCTGATTTGCGGGCTTGAGACTGTTGTCCAATTGATTCTAATGTCTGTCATCACTTTCCCCGTAGTTTACAGGGCAGGATTACTTTCTTATTTGCATTTCCAGTGCTACGAATTGGTGTTTTACTCCTTTACGGGTCCTCTCTAGCACTCGTAGGATTGTGGATATGTTTGCGAGCTCGGGGAATTGGAGCAATTGAATATTGACTTGCCATTTTTGCCCTGCAAAAGTGACAAATCAAAGGCTTCTAGAGGGCGTAAGTTACGAGTTTGACGGACACAATCTTTTCAAGTTTGTAACCCGTAACCCGATCCGAGCACGCAAAAAGACGCCTATTGAATAGCAAATCTGCCTGTGAGCTTACTTATGGCCTCCGGATCTCAAATTCAGCCAATGGAATGAGGCCCTATGTATTCATGAGCTGCATTACAGGACAGATCCAAATAGGTACAGAATTAATAATTTTAAGCAGAAAAAACAGAGCTTATAAGCACTTTTTAATGAAATAAAGTACATGAAAGGGCTTCCTCTTTTGTGGTTAGAAAAACAACTCTCACACCTCAAGATCACCCCAAAGTGCACGATAATCGAGCTTTACATCATATGAGCCATTTGGTTCTAAAGTGTATAATTCCTGAGATTATCAGCATTGCTTCTATAGTATAGTACAGCAAATGAGCAGCTCCTGAATACTAGTTATAATTAAGATTATAGTCAATTTGTCTGTCTCTTTTGTGCCAAAAGCAATACCCCCTAGGGTTATCATGCAGATAGTTCCTCTTACCTTTGGTAAGCACTATGAGCCGGAAATTAGTATACTGAGCCGCTCCTTAACGTAAAAGATTTGCACAATCCATGCTAAATGTCCAAAATAATTTAATGTATAGGCAATTTTAATGTTATTCAGCAGGAAACAAGTTTGTTGTTGGAGTGACTGGGATATATATATATATATATATATATTTATAACACATCTATATAAACCTATTGACCTGTCTCCCATTGCTACTTTGGAATTAATAAAGAGAGGTTGCTCTTGAAAGCTCATCACTATTATTTTGAATATGTTTGCCCACTAAAAGTGTAACACTATATACTGCAATACTCTGATCTATCTATCTATCTATCTATCTATCTATCTATCTATCTATCTATCTATCTATCTATCTATCTATAAGCTATCTATCTATCTATCTATAAACTATCTATCTATCTATTTATTTATATAAATGTATATATATATATATATATATATATATATATATATATACTGTATATATATATATATGAAGAGTGAGGTAGCCGTGAATGTCCAGTAATCCAGATGAATAATCAGAGTATTGCAGTATATAGTGATACCTTTTTTATTGGACAAACATATTCATAGGTTTCATGACGAGCTTTCGAGAGCGTTCCTCTCATTGTCGAGTCAGAGTCAATACTGATTGTAGATTCACAAATACAGCAAAAAATTTCAGGATTAACAAATAATGTTCTGATCAGCCAGCCGTGCAAGTGTGTGGGGGTGCAGATATATATATATATATATATATATATATATATATATATATATATATATATATATATATATATAGTATATATCATTGTACAGTGGTCCTTTAATACAAATTATGTGTATTTTACTTTATTTTCCACTGATTTGATTAATTGTCCTATTAATTTGTTTGGTGAAAAACTAGAATCCTTTTGTGGACTCCCATATTTTTCACCAGCAAGTAACTATATCAATTAAAAAAAATAAAATTTAACTAGCCAAAAGCAGCAAAATATGTGAAACAGTAATTCAGTTTTCCTATATTTTATGCCAATGGAATAAGATGAAATTCCCCTTCATGCTCATTGTATCCATAGCAGTGACTCCCAGCGCATTAATCATTCAGCGCTAATGGCTATTTTGACGTGTTCCAAGATCAGGAACCATACAATATAGGTTGGCGATTACGCACAGATTGGAGACAGAGATTTATACTGTGTACGTGAGGTTTATGATGGGGGAAAATAGTTTGTGCGCTGCATTACAGATATAATTATTGGTTATTTTCTTATCAGTTGTTAACAGAAAATAACAACGGTCACATTATATTGTTCAGTATATGAGATAAAATTGGTTCATTTTCCATGTTGTAAACACTGGTACTGTAAGCCTGGAAGCGATTGACATGACTTTTATATTTGGTTGATACGTTATTATGTGATTCAGTCGCTAGATTATGGCGCCTTTACTAGGATAAGTGTGTTAGGTAAACAGCTACATTGGTGTAATGAATATAAGTACTGCCAGAGCTTTGTATCGAGCCATTTCTTGTGAGGCTAAGACGGTATTTGCTATGTGCCCAAGAAGAGATTTCTATCCGGGTTTCTAGTTATTGGAGATATTCTGTAGTTTGTATCATCGGATTCCTTTATCCAAAAATATGTGATATATTTATCTTTTATTTAGTGTAGAGTAGCCAGGTTACTCCAGAGAGTTTCATATCGAAAAATGAGCATTGCAGGGTATAGTATGGGAAATACAGGAGATTAAAAGACTACTGTAGTTTAGGAAAAGCTCATAGGTTTGTGAAGTATGATAAAATGAGCAGCTATGTGGTGTAAGGTATGAACATAAAAACATTTGCGGGAAAAAAATATTTTCAATCTGTTTGTAGAATATGTCCATTGTGTTGGTGTCCAATACTGACTGATAACATGGAGCCTGTTTTTATCTACTGAATCATAGGGAAAAGGAGATTTGTTATATTATTGGAGCTTTTGGTATTTGGCACAAACCCCCTTCTCCTTCACATCCCCTGCCCAAAAGCGGGCTGCTTCCAAGTATAACTAGAAGCCTTGCTTCTGCAGGAATATAGACCTACGTCTCATAAAAGCAACATTAAATATTATTGTAATTGTAATTATTATTATTATTATTTATTTTTAGAGCACCAACATATTACATGGAATGTAAACCTATTTCTAATAAAATCCACCTTAAATATTATTGTTTTTAGATTATTATTATTATTATTATTATTATTATTATTATTTATTTTTAGAGCACCAGCAGATTCCATGGAATGTAAACCTACTTCTAATAAAATCCACCTTAAATATTATTGTTATTATTATTATTATTTATTTTTAGAGCACCAACAGATTCCGTGGAAAGTAAACCTACTTCTCATAAAATCCACCTTAAATATTATTGTTATTATTATTATTATTTATTTTTTAGAGCACCAACAGATTCCATGGAATGTAAACCTATTTCTCATAAAATCCACCTTAAATATTATAGTTATTATTATTATTTATTTTTAGAGCACCAACAGATTCCATGGAATGTAAACCTACTTCTCATAAAATCCACCTTAAATATTATTGTTATTATTATTATTATTATTATTATTATTATTATTATTATTTATTTTTAGAACACCAACAGATTCCGTGGAATGTAGACCTACTTCTCATAAAATCCACCTTAAATATTATAGTTATTATTATTATTTATTTTTAGAGCACCAACAGATTCCATGGAATGTAAACCTACTTCTCATAAAATCCACCTTAAATATTATTGTTATTATTATTATTATTATTATTATTATTTATTTTTAGAACACCAACAGATTCCGTGGAATGTAGACCTACTTCTCATAAAATCCACCTTAAATATTATTGTTATTATTATTATTATTATTATTATTATTATTATTCATTTTTAGAGCACCAACAGATTCCATGGAATGTAGACCTACTTCTCATAAAATCCACCTTAAATATTATTGTTATTATTATTATTATTTCTTTTTAGAGCACCAACAGATTCCATGGAATGTAGACCTACTTCTCATAAAATCCACCTTAAATATTATTGTTATTATTATTATTTATTTTTAGAGGACCAACAGTTTCCGTGGAATGTAAACCTACTTCTAATAAAATGAAGCTCAACTATTAATATTATTATATTTTATTTTTGGAGCACCAGCAGAGTCCGCGGTGCTAGGAAACAATAACCAGCAAATAAAAAAAAACGTATTTACATTTGAAGGCAGATAATACAAGACATCACATTGTACGTGCGCCCTGGTACTGGAGGTGATGATTATCATGGATTCCTCCAGTGACCAACAGACGCATCAACAAATTTAGTGTCTGTCTTTGTTTGGCCATTTGAATTGTTGAGTGTTATACTCTTTTTTTTATAGTCAGATACTGAATATACAATAAGTTTGTTTTGCGGTGGCTCAAGATGTTTCTATTCTGGACTCAATTACATGGGGTGCTCACCGGGAAAATATCAATTATTCAGTATAAAAAGACAGAAAAGATCCCTTTTATTGGTGCACACCCATTTACCTAATCTCCCCCGGGTGTGCCCCAATCAATGTGATCTTTTCTGTCTCTCTGTACCAAATACTGATTATATTGACTATTTACATCATTGGGATCATTCTATACTTTCCAGTACTCTATATTACACTTATTTTCAGTCATCAGATTCTTAATTTCCATTTGAGCTTCTTATCCGCTCTCTATTAATATTATTTTTTTTTGGTGCTTTAGCAGATTCCGTATTGGATACAAATTATTTACATATAATTGAAGGCAGGTAATACAAGACAGAACATTGTTATACAGCTTGGTAGATGAGAAGATGAGTATCATGGATTACTCCAGTGACCAGCATGAGAATATTCAGTGCCTGTATTTTTTTTGCCCACATTTATTGCTGAGATGTATACAGATTTATTATGGTCAGATAGTGATTATATTGACTATTTACCTTTTACGCTTTTCCTGTATTTTTTTACTTAGTTTTTTTAAATGATTTATTTACCAAAATCCAAGATATTCCAGGCTTTGTTGGCTTCATATAAAGGTTACTAAATATTCCTCACCTTTCACAGTAAACTAAAGCCTGTGTAGTACGACTAATTATAAATGTTAGTCCTTATCATTAAAGCACCTTATAACACACAAATCTCAATTACCCAATATTGGTATTTACATCAATATCCTCCAAGGGATGAAACTCAGATTATTAGGTTTATTGGGAAAAACCTTTTGGATCGTGGCTTTTCATTTCGAGGAGGGAATAAGCTTTAAGAACATTCCTAGTTTATTAAATGCTAGGCTGGACAAGATTGGGAGCGAGAGCATACACAGATTTTTTTTCCTGTTCTCGGTATAATTTAATTGCTTCGGAGCTCTTAAGTAGAAAATGCATCGCGGCAATAAGGATGAGTTAATTTGCTCTATTTTCCATTTCTGTACTTTATATTGTTTGAGTTTCTGAGAATTTTAATAGGCAGTGTAACACCAGTCCTGCTTCCATCAGTGTAATGATTTATTGTGCTGGAAGATTCAAGGGAAGTCATTATCTGTTTGTTATATTGTGACACTAGAGTTTGCAGAACAGATGCTATGTATGAAATCTTTTTTATGAGCACTTTTTCTTGGTTTCCAAGTATGCATATCTGTTTTCTGTTTCATATAAAAGTTTAAACTTGTCTTGAAATACATTTATTTGAGTTGCAATGAAAACATCTTTGACAGCCAGTGATACTTCCACAAGGGTCAGAGTCAAGTCTAAATTTCTGCATAGGAAGTTGTTGGATTCACCTATTGACTCACAATGTCTTACACATTTTCTTGAGACCATTTGTTGATAAACTGTATCTGGCAAACTTGTTATAGGACCAACCATCATCTCAGGGCTGTACCCAAAGGTTTTTGGCACCCTATGTAAATTTGGCACCCATGTTTATAAGCCATAACCCACAACATCCTACATATCTTCTTGAGTCCATTTAATAAATGGAGTTGGATAAACCTGTTATAGCACCAACCAATGACTCAGGACTGTCCCCAATGGCTCATGGTGCCCAATGAAAACTCTATCTTTGAGACCCGCCTTAATATGACTGAGCTCGCAATGTCCTATAAATCTTCTTGAGATCATTTGTTGATAAATGGAGTTGGACAAACCTGTGATAGAACCAACCATCATCTCAGGGCTGTCCCCAATGTTTTTTGCGCCCTATGGAATTATTTATTTGGTACTCATCTTTATATATAGTATTTGTTGTTGTTTAGTCATTCAATCATGTCAGACTTTCCGTGACTCTATGGACCTCATCATGGCAGGCACATCTGTCAGTACTGTCCCTCTGTGATGCATCAGGTTCATGTTTATTGCTTCAATGGCCTCTTTGTGCACCTTTAATCTTTCCCATTAGCTTCTCTAGAGAATCCTGTGCTCTCATCATATGGCCAGAATATTTGAGCTTTAACCACTTGATCATACCTTCCAGTGAACAGTTTTACTTGATTTGCTGTACCATTGATTGATTGGGTGTTCTTGCAGTCCAAGGAACTTTAATAAGTTAACATTAAAAATAAATATATAAAATGCAATTGTTTTAGAAAAATATATTGTTTAACTAATAAATTACAGTCAAGGTAGATTAAAATGAATGTAGGACTTAAGCAATGTTGTCTAACTCCAATCACTGAGGGTTGTTATCATTAAGGACGCCTTGTTTGAATATAGATATGTCAATCATAGGCTTAATCATTTTGATTAATGCACCTGTACTCATACAGGAATAACCTAAATATCTGATACGGCTTCAACCCCCAATGACTAGAGCCTGGATTGAGGAGTGAATTAATTGAGTAGTAGGATTAAATATATGTGACATAAAAGTGATTGACTGTTATATTGTTTAAATGACATAGCATAGTAATGCATTTTAAACAGCAAAACTATGTAGAGTTAAATGATCTGGTGACGGGTCCTACCAGCTGACGAGGCCCCAGTAGATGGAACTCAGTTCCACAACCCACCTGGGACTTGAGTTGGAGAGTACTCCATGGTGCACTGATCATGAGAGAGTATCTGGCTAATTTCATGGTACTTTCTAGCCATTCTGTGGCAAGTGAGAGTCTGAGCATCACATTTGTTTTAGTTGTGCTAGGCTGAAGCTCCTCTTGCCAATCTTGAGGGGCCTCCTACTGAAGTTCTAGCTGCATTTCTCCCGTCACAATTTTATTTTTTAGTGTCCAATGTCCCCGGGTAACAGGGCTAGATACCTTCTGGTCAACTCGCTCCTGGCATTAGCCAAGCTGACTATATATGAGTCCAGGGAGAAGAATGACTAAATTGATGCATGGTCTAAAAGACAAAACGTATATGGACATTCATCATGACCTGAATATGTATAGCTCTGAGGACAGCTGGAAGAGTGGTGGTATGATAGTCTCCTTCAAATATTGGATTGTGTAAAGTTCAGGAAAGGAGTATCTTCAGAAAAAGAACAAAAGGTCATAATTTGAAGTCTGAGGATGGAGGATTTGGGAGTAATGTGCAAATGTGCTACTTTACGGAAATATAGGTCATAAATGGAACAGCCATCAACTGGAAGTGGTAGGGACAAACACATTAAAGGAAATCAAGCATTTCTGGTATACGCATAAGGCCAAGTAAGGCAACCATTTTAGTAGATATTAAAGACTGGTGGCCCATCTGGTTCATATCGGTTGTTAAATCAATATGTATAGTTTTAGTGACCATTTTCCTAAGAATGCTTTTGGGGGGGATAATGATTTAACATTATAAAAGTGAGGAAGTTCAAGAAAATGGGGAGACCATATCCCTTATTCAATGGTAAATTCCAGATGATATGCATTTTCTTCTCTTCATGCCTCCAAATATCAGATTACCCACTAGACCTACTAGGACCGTATCTTATGACAACTCTGAGTTTGTATATTTAATTATACAGAATATCCACCTAACAGCCAGTGTACCTGATAAGCACAACATCAAATATCTATATTACCCAAAATATTATTCTTTGCAATTTAATTTGAGGTTTAGCTAATATTTCTGATTGATAACTGTTTAAGCTGTGGATAACCTCACAGTGAACCTTGTTTAATATCACTCATAAAACTATTTCCCTATACCAGAGGAAGAAATATAATGCAATGTATTTGCATCAAATGGAAAACGCTGTTGTTTTAGGGCAGAGTTGTACACAACATTGTGAGGGACAGAGTTGACAAATCCGCCAGAGTATCACACATTTAAATATTATAAATCCGTTTTTCTTGGATATAGAAATTGAGTGTTGTGTTTAATACCACATTTGCATTAGCCCAATAATGCCTTTCAAAATGAAAAGTAGGTAACCAAAGTTCTCTGACTTAAATAATCTAACCTATAAGAAATGTGCTTGGAGATTAATGGGCAAATGCATAATTTAGGTTTATAAGATATAAAATTGACTAAAAAGGCTTATCACAATATTTAAAATTTATTGTGATGCTGATACCCACTTAATTTAAACATTTGCTGCAAAGACAGAGCAGCCACTAAGTATTGGAAACGAGCATAAACTGGACCATGGTTAAACATCGAACAGGAAACATGTATTTTATATTGCTACGGTATCTACTTGTGCCCAAAAAATAAAATATAATAACAATTATAATTAATACTAATGGTTATCAAATGAAAAGTTTAAAATAAATTAGGAGGTATTACTACAGTATTGTATAATTCCCCTTCTGGATCTCTACTATATCTCCTTCTGGATCCCTACATTGTCATGGTAAATGGCTTTGTGTACTTCAATGAAGTTGTGAACTATACCATATGGGGTCACCCAAGATGGCAGATCATAGCATGATAAATCAAGAAACACTGGAGAAGAAACTGGAAACCCACTCCAGTATCTTTGCCAAGAAAACTTTATGGATAAGCACGATCACATACATAAAGATAGATGTGCCTGGTGTGCTGCGGTCTATAGGGTCATGGAAAGTTGGACACAACTGATTCATAAAACCTTTAGATTGTAAGCTTGCGAGTTTTCAATCTTGCAAGGTGTCTGGGGAAGTCCTTTGGACACTGGATTCTAAGCTATTGTTTTGCCTTGATCATAACCCATGTATAGTCCTATGGAATACGTTGGCGCGTTACAAATCAACGATAATATTAACAATACTAATAACTGACTAACGAGAAACTGTATAATTCTATAGTAAAGTAGAAAAAGAAAATACACTAAGTGGATGTTCTTCCGATATTGTAATTAAGTCCAATTTTCTGAGACAAAAGCCACATTTTAGTAGCCATCAGCTTCCTTGCTTCTAGGTTTATCGAGCTCATGGTCTGAAATTTAAACTAATTATATAAAGAAATATTAATTGCTGAAGTTCTACAAAAAGTGCTGTTTTCCAACTTTTCCCCCTCAATGTCACTAAATAGTAAAGGTAGACAAAGTACTTTAGCGAACACGCAATAAACACGCGTCTGCATAAATAATCAAAGCCGTTTGTTATTTTTATAACTCGGTCGGTGACGGGGAAGCGTCACTCACCAGATGTGTTTGATTCGGGCAATATGATTTCCATGGCAACTTTATGGGAACTTTGATTTAGGTAAAGTGACTGAAACCTGCTGCTGGGACCAGCTTGGTATTAAACACCATCTGTAGTTTTTAGTTTAATTAATAAAGCCAAGGTTGTGAATGGCTTCTAGTAGCTGACACATTAACCTCCAGTGATATTTTCACGGCCAAGGAATAAATAAACAAAATCACCGGGTAACATTTTTGGGGCGTACCGTTTTAGGAATAAATGGTTTAATGAACTAAAATATGCTTTCTTTTAGTTACAGGACGTTCTTGCAGAAATTGATTTATGTTCCAGTCACTCTAAATGGGAAAGCATGCTGGATGCATTTATTAATTTATAGGCTTGATTTAATACATATTTGTACTAAGCAAACCATTTGGAGTATATGAAAATGGCAGAAGAGTGCACACAAACAAAAATAATTCTAGAAAAAATAAAGCTGAAAAAGGAAGTTTAGAAGTGAACACAAAAGTGCAATCTCAACAACAAGGGGGGTTTATGTTTCTATTCAAATATTGTAAATGGATATTGTATTTGGATACATTAATATTTGTTTAATAATATAATAATAATATATATTTAATTAGTTATATCTTATATTATTTAAGTTTAATAATACAATATATTTAACACTTTATTAAAAGAGGCTGATGGACTGGCAACATGTTGGCTCCAAGTGCAATCTTCTAAAATCAGGTAAAAGTCCAGAAATAGCCTATCGTTAGTTAAGATTAGGAGAATAGGCACCTCTCTCAATCACAATGAGTAACTCAACTAATGAAGAGAGAATAAGAATACACAAGCAGTGAGATCCAAAAATCCTATTGGGGCCCATGGGTCTATTGCATTCAACATACATTTTTTCTGTATCCGAGGATAATGTTTGGTATAATACACAATCCAGAAATAATATTCTAAGTTAACTTGCAGCTTATAGAACAATTAATCAATTTAATTGGGTATGAACCAAGATAATATGCAAAAGACCCACAATTTCTATTATAATGCAATATGAATAAAGCCTACTGTTAAGATTAGGAGAATAGGCAGCTCTCAATCAGAATGAATGAAGTGGAGGAACTAAAATGTGCTAATGCCGAGAGTATATGGATACACAGAGATATTCAAACATCCTGGACTATTGGATCCCCTCTTAGCACTGGGTTGCTCACCATTAGTCTAAATTCTTGTTTTAATGGATTACTGTAATAGCCAATAGTGGAGTTGAAGCATGGAAGATATGGCTGTACAAACAGGAAGCTAATGATATGAGCTTGTAGCTAGCTTCTTGGTAGTGTGTACTCTTCCTCTTAGTATATTTTAAGCAAGTGAGCAAGGGGTAACATCTGGACCCCTCTATGAACCTTAAAATGTATCCATCAAATATAGCAAGCCAGACTCACTAGCTCATGCAATATAAGTCATGGGTCAAGAGTCATTTGCAGATTATAGTACAATTCAAGGATTTCATTGGGTATAAACATATATATATATATATATATATATATATATATATATATATATATATATATATCCATGTATGCAATAGACCCATGATCTCTATTTTAATGCAATAAGAATACAATGTACTGTTAATATTAAGAGAATAGGCACCTTAAAATAAGTCTATGGGCCTCATTCAATTAGGGGCCATAACTCGATTGCAAATCAGCGATTTGCTGCAATTGTTTATGCTGCTATATAATTGGCCGATTGAGGAGGTTAGCCCTCGTTCCCGCTGATCGCAAACCATGCTATCGGCAGTAAGCATTCAAGGGCTTGAACATGATCGTAGCCACATGGCCGTAACTCGTGTCTTAAGAAACTCGGAGCACTGTAAATGCAACCCAGGACAGCACTGTAAATCACTGTAAATGATGGGAACACAATGGGAGACATGAGGATTAAAAGCACAACATTCTCAAGCTCGCACATCGCCAAAATCAAATATTTTATTTCATGTTTAATTTCCGTCCAAAGTCCAACAGGCTTGAATGACCTCCAAGCCCGTATTTTGTTATTTGAGCCTGTGGGACTTATAACAATGGAGATTGGATTCCAAAGTTCTACGGTCTTGGGGGTTGAAGAAAATAAACATGAAATAAAGTATTTGATTTTGGCGGTGTGCGAGCTTGAGATGTTGTACTTTTAATTCTAATGTCACCCATTGTGTTCCCCATCATTTACAGTGCTGGATTGATTTTTTATTTGCTTAATAAGTAGTAAGTAAGCCCTTTGCGACACCTCCTTGGTACAAGTAAGCTGTGGTTCACGTTTAGCCATTAACGGGCTTGACGGAATTGTAATCGAAGCAATTGAATAGCGATTAGGGATATTTCGCACCCGCAACGCGAAAGATTAAGGGCTTTGAGGGAAGTAAGCTGCGATTGACAAAATGGCAAGGAATGGTAGCTAGTAGTACGTAATCCAATCGGCGCACACAAATGGAAGGCAATTTAATAGCAACGTAACTAGCAATCACGATTTGCGAGCCCGGATCTAAAAAATCTAGCAATAGAATGAGCCCCTATGTCTCTTTCACCTATCACCCTTGGTGAGACTAAACTCTAAGGGTCATTTGCATAAGCAGCAACAAAAACAGAGGTGCCCAATCAGAGATTGAACTAACCCTAATAGGTTAGTTCTATGGACATAATAACCCACTCGGAGAGCAACCTATTTTATCTCACTTCATAGGGAGAATTATCCTGTAGTATGTCAGTCTGGTCTCACTCAACCCCAAAATACCAGGCAATTCTACCCTGAATAGAAGACAGCAAATCCCAGAAATACATTTCGACCTTAGTTGGGCCTCATCAGTGAGGTGTAGATAAACTTACTAAGATACAGTGAGCAAGGAGTCCATGTCTGAAGCCCCTTATCACCATTAGAGAGACCTTCTATACAATGCTAAATGATGAAATACATAATACAGGAATATATAACCATTGAACAAATACTTATAATCAATACCAGCTTGATAAGTCTTCTGTTTTCTATATTTATTCCAATGAATACATGAGAACTAGTATCTTGCTGCTTCACCAAGTGTAAGTTTAATCACACTTAATTCAAGTGCTTGCCTTAGTTTCAAAATCCAATAACATCGATACTGGGGTTAATGGAGCGTGCTGTTTGGAATTGATTTTCTTGTTTTAAGTATATTTAGATATCATAATCTTTTGAAATGTGAAGCCTGATAGAAGCTGGTATTTCCTAAACTAATAAATCATTGTTTGCAAATATAAACCAAAAAAATACTTGTTAACGTCTAAATATAAAGAGGACCTTGTCAGAAACAATCACTTATCTGTATTCTATATTGTTTTATATTATAGCTATAACCATGTCAGAAACAATAAATTAATCAGTATTCTATTTTTTATTTTTTTATATATTAATGCCATATAGATCAGTTTAACGATATAGACTAGGCATTTGCCTAGGGCACCAATATGTAAGGAGCACCAAGTTAATAAGATGTGATTTATTTTATCTTTATAAAAATATAATGTTAAATAAATGTATTGGTCTTCTATTTTATGTAACAAATTGCCAATAATAACATGTTATAAATAGAAGAGGGAAACATTTATTTATCATGTTCACTAGGACATATAGAATAAATTGTCTGGCGCCATATTTTTTATTTCACATAATTAATTTTTAATGGCATTTAAATGCAGGTAAATGTTTATTCAAGACATTTCTTTATATGTTTGACTGGAGAGGCTACCTTTTTTTTGGGTGGGGGGGATAAATTGCCCAATATTTAAATTTTTAATTCTGTGTGTAGCTCATCTCCTTTTTTTAATCCAACTTTGAATAATTATCATCTTGCAAATTGCTTATTTGGAACTAATACCTTTGATGCTTAAACTGACTCGTAACGTTGCAGTTAAAATGTGGAGCTTGGACAGAAATCTCATGAGGTTTGTCCAGAGTAATTTATTAGTTTAATCAGAAACAGACCTCCAAATATTAAACTAAATGATAAAAACAACTGAGCTGTGTTTTTCCTGACAGTTCTGAAATCTGCAGAACGAGCAATAACAGGCCAGGATGTGATGGAATAAATCTAAGGATAAAAAACTCAGCAGAAACATGAATTATTACTGTGTCTATGGAATTCTGCTGATCACAACCTGTGAAGGTTCTGATAAATAATGTTATAATTCTTCTATCTATCTATCTATCTATCTATCTATCTATCTATCTATCTATCTATCTATCTGTCTGTGAATCTATCTATCTATCTATCTATCTATCTATAAACAGAAAGATAAGTAGAAAGGCAGTTAGAGTTAGATATTTAACGGTAGATAGATACTGTAGATAGATAGATAGATAGAAACAAAGGAACAAAGAAAATGGATAAATAGATAGGTGGATGGATATATGGATGGATGGATGAATATATAGATTGATAGATAGATAGATAGAAACAAAGGAACAAAGAAAATGGATAAATAGATAGATGGATGGATAGATGGATAGATGAATAGATAGATAGATAGATAGACAGACAGACACCCAAAGGGATAGAAGGATAGATAGAATTCTGTTTAATTTTTTGGTCATGTCTTGTACAGCTCTGCCTTTTTTGTCAGACACCTCTTAAAGTGCCAATTATTGGTAAAGGTCATGAAGAGCAGTTAAAAAGATGGTTTCCAGAGCCCTTGAAGCTAAGACTGTAATGTGTAAATCAATTCACCTTGAGGAGCCTGAACATAGATTATTTCTTGGATTTTAGTGAGAGCCCCTAAAAATGTCTTTAGTTATTAACCTTACACAGGCCGGGCTGTTATAGGATATTTTAGAAAATTCCAATATGAACAAAATGTAAGAGGACAGGATCTTACAAATAACATAAAAGAAAATTAGCCTGAGAGAAAATGTATGTTTTTTTCTCTGAACTTCAGGAAGGTTAGCAGCAGATTTTAAACCCCAACGGTCATTTTTAGCTGATTCTAGCAGTCCTTTCCCTGCACAGATTAATTTGTGACCGGTTTACTCTCTTTCTGCTCATGCTCTCTGCACGCAGCTGCTGTTGTGGCTTTGTCTGGGGGAATGTCAGAGTCTCATGTAAACAGAGATATCATTTATAAATCTCTCTGTGAAAAAATAACGTATTAAAAAAATTCCAAAAGTATTTCAACATGGTATTATGAGAACTTTATAGTGGTGTGCTCAAGTTGTACTTAATTAACTGGCTTTTTAAGGAGTTGTGACGTGGACATTCCTTTCATCTGGTTAATTAGCTTAAGTAAAAATGAATTAGCAATTGTTTGGAAAAGTAGACAACAAAAAAACATTTAGGTAGGGCATGAACTAATTTTTGTAATCTTTAAACATAGACATTTATTGAAAATGATAAATCATCCCACTGATAAAATTATATTTGGATGTACCAATTCACAGCACCAGCTGAGTTTTTGACATCTATGGCAAAATATTTTAGTTTATTTATTGGCTGAACTAGGCACGCTCAAATCTGAGTGAGCAAAACTCCCAAAAACAAGCACCAATATTAAATAGTGTCAGAATGTAGGCTATATTCACTAAGGTGAGACTTCTCTGATACCTATTAGTTTTTTTTTAGTTGAGAGATCATTCCATATTTTATTGTATAGAATTTTGTATAAATTGGAGTAATCTTACCTTATTAGGATCCAACTTCTAGCATTTGTTGATATGCAACTGTATGTGATGCTAGGAAGTCCTTTGCATGGTTTAGCACAGCACAGGAATGCATTTTACTTATATGTAACTATCACAGTGTCTTAATATGGCTGCACAGACAGGAAGTGACATCACAAGTCTCATTTGCCAATAGGTACTGCACACATAAGAGTTGGCAAAAGGCAAATAAAGTGAAATGTATCGTATTTAAAAGTCTCATGCTCTGCTATACGGTTGCAAACTATATTTTAAATAAGGAGAGAAATGAATCAGGAATAGGGAAAAATATGAGTTTCCAAAACAATCTCAACCATCAAACTAAAAGGTTTGCAATTTTAAAATGTTATCCCTGAATGGATATTTTTTTTCTTTGTGTCAGTGACCTTGGATTTAAAATAAGTTCCCTAGCACTGTAGGGTAAGTGATGTATGTCTGGGATTTTGTGTGCAGAGGATACCAGTTTGGCATCTCACGGGCAGAGTTAGATTTATGTGCTATATAATATTTCATCTTTGTATATGAACGTGGACCTCTTGCTCACAACACCTTGATAGATCAACAAAGTGTTGATGCTGAGACAAATTTCAAAAAGTATGCTTTGGATTTTCTGTGGAAAGGAGACGTGCTTGGCATTTTGGGACTGGACTGTCTTTGTGAGTGGTGTCTATACACTATAGGATATTTCACCTTTCTGGATATTTGTGTACCCCTCATTCACTATCCTTAACATTGGTGGAGTGACTACCGGTGCAGCAGGTGCAAAGTACCAGGGCCAACAGTAGAATGTGTGTTTGACTAAAGGGGGGCTTTTAATTTATTAAGGTAGAAGGGAATACAACTATTTTCATAGAAGAGTGATCTGGATACTTATAACAGCAGCAGCAGCCTGGTTTAAAGAGATATTAACTTATTAGGTGAGAGAGGCAGATAATTATTTTCATAGAATGACCCAACAAACTGTATCTGTAGTGCTGGGAAATTATTTTGCACAAGAGCCCTCCATTCACAATATCCACATTTGATGCTTAGATAGCCTCACTGATGATGAAATGTGAATTCCTAAAGATAATTCTGGGTTGGGTTGGAAGAGGGGTGTTGCTTGGCATTTTGGCCTGGACTGTCCACTTGTACTGTCCTAGTGGATATTTCACCTTTGTTTATGGCACAACTTTGTTAAAATAAACTGAACTGAGTAACTTATCTACATCGAAAAAATTGTAAAGCCTTGTTAAATGTAAGACTATTTAGCATTTTGGAAGTGATTAAGTTAACTCTGCAGTAATTCTCTATTATTTTCAAACTTTAAATCTCTCTGTAGCAGCTGCTCGGAATTAAATGTTAGTCACGTAGGAACCTCACCACTATTTTATTTAGTAACTCAACTGACATTTGAGGCTCCAGTGTACAATTATAGCAAGCTTAAAACCATTCTTAACTATTTTTACATTTTAAAGAACATATTATGCACCAATCTGTGTCAAACTCTTGTAGAAATAAAGTCATCCAAGTACAAGAGATATTAACTTTGGCAGAGTAATGCAGGCTTCTAACTGGAAATAGCTGTTTATGTTAAACTTTTGGAGCAGTTTAGCAAATTCACTAATTGCAAGGTTAGAATGCTGAGTGAACATCTTATAAGCTCATGCTGCGCAGTATTTACTAAGATTCTTTGTTATAATAGTGCGAGACAAGGAAAGACATTTAGCTTTTATTTTTAATAGTACTGTTTAGCTAGGTTTTGACCTGGAAAGTACAGCTCAGATGCTGTTAAAATGAAAGTACATGCATATCTGTACTTGATTTATAATGTTTAAACATTGTAATACTAGTATTTATAATTTCAAGCTCTTACCTTTATAGGTGTCTGCCCGTCACTCTCTGCCACTTAGCTCTGCCCTTTCATATAATTAGGAGCGGGGTAGCTGTAGCAGACTTCCTGCTGTGTGCTCCAGTGTGTAGATTAGGTCTCCGATCTAAGCAGAGCTAAGCGGCACAGAGTGACAGGCAGAAACCTATAAAGGTAAGAGATTGACATTATAACTACTAGTATTACAATGTCTAAACATTATAAATCAAGATGTAGATATGCTTTACTTTCATTTTAACAGTGTTTACATGACCCATTGGTGATTCAGTAGTCCTTTTAAAGACACATTGTTGATTCCAAGATTTATATTATTTAAAACTATAGATAATAAGGACTTTTCAAAAGAATGTTATTTAGAAAATGTATTTTCCTACAGTAAACTGAAATTGAAGTTTGACATTTTTACTTGTCAGTCAGCCTTTCTGATCATTCCACTAAAGACTGTCTGTATATCTTGCTAATGATGGACCATACTAAATAATTGCTAATTACCTCCTGGGCCTCTGGGACTATATTCTTAAGTGACTGTAATGTGTAAAACAAAAGACTTGACATCTTCAGACCCCAGGGAGTATTTTTTTCTGATCAGTGCAGTTACCCCCTGGGTTCTAAGCATGTCCAGTTCTTGTTCTGCAAATGACTTACACCGAAGACCATAGGTTCAGATTCAAGCTGGTAATATTTACTGTAATCTGCCATTAACAATAAATATGTGTCGTCTTTAGTGTATAGATCAGACAAGTAAAATTGCTACATTTAATATGCGTTTATTGGAGGAAGATTAATTTTTAAAGAACATTTAATTAATAAACTTAATTTTTTTAGTATCTCAGACATCACAAAATTTCTTAAGAGACTATTGTACGACAAAAATAAAATATAGAGTTTAAAAAATGAAGTCAACTAAGTTCATAATTAAGTAGGAAAATATCATTAAGCTATTTTTAATTTATCTAAGTATTGAAAAATAAAATATAGGTTTTAAAGATTAAGCAGGGAAATGTAATTTAACTATATTGTTAATTTAAGTCAAAAATATTTTTTGATGTCACTGCTGGACACTGGAGACATCCATGATAATGTGATAAAGGCTGCATGAATCAGAGGGTGTTACATTTTTGCATAATATTTGCAAGCTGACTGCTTCTTAGAATATTTTGGGGAAGGGTTTAGATGTAAAATGCCAATGGTTTAACAAATCCCCCACACTTATCCCTTCTTCCGTTTCCTCCACTCTTGCCTCCACTGTTCAATGGATAATAACATGCCCTCACTATGTCACTTCATAACCACGTGAAGTTTTTCCTAAATTACAGCTATAATGTAACTTCTTGACACAAGTCAGTATCTACCTTCATCAAGTTCAAGTTTCAATCAAGATGTTGCAAAATAAATTCAGAGTTCTTATGCGTTAATCTGACTTTGAGTAAGTATTTTTTTCATCGTGAAAACTGACCAACTTTTCCCGTCACTCTATAAAGATAAAATTCAATATAATGGGAAAGATATATGGAAATGTAATAGACAAGTTACCAGTGGCTTAAGGAGGTTACAGTTCAGTTTTCAAATACAGGTAGTGCAATTGCTTTTTTAAGGTCACACACCTTCAGTTACTTTTACCAAACTAAATAATGAATCATTCACATCTATTATTGAAACCACTCAAAAAGCAAGTGCAAGAAATGAATTTATGCCTTTCAAAAGTCCATTTGTGGTCAAAGAAATGTCAATTAAATGTTAACCTTCTTGCATTGCTTTACTGCAACAACAGAAACTGAAGTTTGAACAAGAATAGTTGGTTTTGTTACGTGATGTGATTTAGTAGACCAATACAAAGTACAGGCAGGGCTAGTTTTATCAGTAGGCAGTATAGACAGCTGCCAGGGATATATTCTCATAGGGAATCTGTCTGGATGATAAAAGTGTTCAACTTTTAGAAATTCAAAGATTTATGTTTTACAACTCATATGGAGGAAGGACTGGATTTACTTTGCCTCTCTAGGTTAGTTATGAGTACTTATCCACTATACTTTATACTTAAGAGAAAAGGTCATATATAAGTGGAATGGCCTTTAAGTGCAAGGGACTAAGGGATTTTTTCCTACCTGGGATAAGTATAAGACTATCCAGAGATGTTATTAAGCAAAACTTTTTTAAACAGATAGAATAGGTAGACTGTATAAGCCTTTTGGTTGTTATCTGCTTTTCTAAATTACATTATCAGGGCTGGGGAGAGAGATTCAAAGAAAATATGTGAGAGGAAAAAAGCTTAATATATAGAGGAGAAAAGAAAAGAGAGAAGATGGGGCTGATGAAATGATTAATTGAAAAGGAATAAAAAAGGAAAATTAAGAGGAGATATGGGTAAGGGGGAAGCGAACTATGGCCTGGAAAGGGATACGAAGAAAGCACAAAAGGGGTAAAATAAGAAAAACAAATGGAAAATAAGTTAAACGGGAGAGAGAACAGGGAAATTGAGGAAAAGGAAGGGACGGAGTGGAAATAAGGAGAGAGCCTGGGAATATGGGTGAGATATGAATGTGAGGAACCCTCTTGACTCTCATCAATTAATCTTCTGCCATTCTACTCCTTGTTGTTTTCAGTCACTTCATCATGAGGTTTTAAAAGTTCCAGATCAGTTTATGAAAACATGTTGGTCCACTCTGAATTACTATACCAACCGCTTTGCATTTCTGTCAATTTGAAATACCAATCAACACATTTATCCACCTAATACATGTGAGGCTTCATTATGCTCAAGTGCCAAAAAAACATAATTGGTTATTTTGAAGCACATTGGATAACTTCCATATTTGCTGAGTTTGACGTTGTTTCTCCTTCATATTCCAGGACCTTTCAAGACCTGGCTAAGCAGATGGATTTGTCTTATGGAACTGTAAAGGATTCATCAGTATACGAGTACTTTAAGGCAAAAGGCACCAATCCATTGGAACAAGACAGCACATTTGCAGAACTATGGAGGACTATAAGCAAGAACAATGGAGCAGATAACTGTGTATCCAACCCATCAGAAGGTATAAGAAAGGTAAGTCAAATTTTACTCAAATAATCTGCCATACATCACGAGCAACTGAAAAGTACATAGGTTAATGTAAACTTCAGGAGTGAAACATTTTTTAAGGCTGATTTTGCAATTTACACCCTAACTTTCAAAGTAAGTTTAATATTACAAATTGTTGTTTTTTAAATCTGATCAATACATAGGTAAAATAACTAATTCATCTTGTTAGGGCATTATAGATGTCCTTCTATTAATTCCAAAATGCTTTTATAGATGCACTCTAAAATAAATTATTAATATAAGTTATTCTCAACTTTCAAATTTATTTTCCAATAGTCTGATGTAGATATGGAATATACATTTAAAAAAGGTAATTTTTAATTACATTATAAGAAGCTGCATTTTATGTTTTTTCAGATTCTTTTATGGAATTAACATATTTTTTTAACATGTTCCGATAAAACATAACTATCTTCAAACTGCCTTGCAGATACGTTTGTGAAAGGCTACCGTTTGCCAAGGCAAGATCTGCTAGATTAATTATCTGGGCAAGTGAATAAATTGATTTAAGCTTGTGTTCCAAAAGTCCTATTTTCAAGATTTTATATGAGCATAATGATGAATAAATGTGATGTCTGACATTGGTTCATTTAAAGGGACCTTTCATGGGCCTCCAACACTCTTTCGTATCTATCTATCTCTCCATCTGTCTGTCTATCTGTCTATCTATCTATCTGTCTCTCTGTCTATCTATCTATCTATCTATCTATCTATCTATCTATCTATCTATCTATCTGTCTATCTGTCTCTCTGTCTATCTATCTATCTATCTATCTATCTATCTATCTATCTATCTATTTATCTATCTATCTATCTATCTGTCTGTCTCTCTGTCTATCTATCTATCTATCTATCTATCTATCTATCTATCTGTCTCTCTGTCTATCTATCTATCTATCTATCTATCTAGTTTCTTTTTTTTTGTACAACAATATTATATTAGCTTGTAGTTTTAGACAGTAGCTGACAATTGCATTTAGTTTTAAAGTAAATAAATGTATTCATTTAAAACTACATTTAAAATATGTAAAATAAATGTGGCTACTGACTACTCTATGTAAACAGCAATCATTGTGAACAAGTTTCTTGTAAGTAAGTTTAGGTGTTGACCCAGCCTATGACCATACCAATACTGGAATAACATGGGGAGAGCAGTCCCTATATATTATAAAAGTAAATAACGAAAACTTATTTGCCAGTTAAAATGTATGTAATTTACTTTTTGACTGTAAGTACTATTAAGTTCAAACAATGTGTACCACCCATCTAAGGTCTGATCTACACCAGTCAGACACCAAAACACACAGCAGGAAGTCTGCTACAGCTGGTCTGTCCCTAATAATGCAAAAGGGATGGAGCTAAGTAGAACAGCATGGCGGCCAGAAACGTATAAAAGTAAGAGCTTTAAAGCATATCAACTAGCATTACAACGATTAAACATTAGAAATCCAGCATAATTATATATGTACTTTCATTTTAAAATCCATTACTCTTATAGTACAGGGGTCCTTTAAGTTGAGATGATTGTAGGCTCCGATTTATATTTACTTTTTAAACTATCTTATAGAAGAAATCTGTTGTCCACACCTGAAATACTGCAAACATTATTCAACTTGATCATTTATCCTTGTAAACAGCATTGAATCATCCTTATAATATAGCAGTGTTTTCAGATAATTATTACTTTTCAGAAGCTTGATGCATTCCATGACAACGAGAAACAGATTAACGACTTTGTTATCTAATGGAAAACATTAGCTACAATTTGTATCCTGTTGATTTAGCAGCCATATTGACCTCTTTTTCTTGAAATGTTGAAGGTTTTATTGATATCCTTGGCTTGTCATTGGCTTCTTACACAGTTAGAAACTTACAGAGTGTGAGGATGCATACAGATAAGACATAGAGGGAAACTAAATATTGATATGAGGGTGACTTAAGTTCATGTGGAAATGTTTAAGTGAAATATAAGTTGGAATGAATTGGAACAAAGTTACAGCAATTATTGTTTGCCTATTTTTGTGAACAGACTTTTGACACACATGTGTTGACTTTCTGAGACAAGGCAGGTCAGTGGCTTGGCTTAGATTCCTTTCCTTGAAGAAGTCATGTTTCTCATGTAATGAAACGCGACGGGTGGAAGGTCCTTACCAGCCCATATAATTAAATCAACAGCTTTCCTTAGTTTACATTGTAACTTTTTTATGCAATACTATACAAAGTAGTTATCAATTTGCTTGGGTGTGTTGGGGGTTCCTAATGGAATGGGAATAATCCAGATTTACCTTACTGTAAATCTTCAGAGACAGGAGGGAGCCATGTTGACTCACAGATTATGTATTAATGATGTTTGTGATGCCTTATTTTTCCATTAAATTAAATAGGTTTAAGGAGAAATATTATTATATTTATTACTATAGGATATTGGTTGTTTTATTGTAATAGTGGCTTGAAAAGTTCATGTATCTGGATTCTAAATTCCAGTATTTAGTATTGTATTCCAATTTTAAAGCCAACTGTTAAATCCCACAAATTTTGTTTTTGATAATAAGTCTTAGCTTTGATTTAATTGTAAAATAAATTTGTTAAACTTTAGGGTTTCTATCGGTATATATAATAATAGAGTGTAACTGCGCCTTTTTTTTTTACTGTGTATTTACTGTGTTGTTTTTCTTAAATAGATATTAGTAGCTCTACCAGTTACAATGAATACGCCATGATGAAACATGGAGTTTTACAGGCATTAGACACAGGTGACATTGTGATTTAAATAAATAAGCATCTTTTATTTAGAATCTAATCATCCTAAAGCTTTCATTTTGTTCTGATGGAATTATTACAATTATCTTGTCTAGATATGTCTACGAATAAAGAGATGCAGTTTGCTAAACATAGACCTGAAGAGAACATCATGACACAAGAGTGAGTTCTTTGGCAGAACATCTCAAGGTTGGAATTTTAAAAGCGCAGAAAGGATTATTCAACGTAAAAGCGAAGGATTATCAGTCATAATGATGCTTCTAATCTGGGGGCTGGGTGATATCTTTAGAAAGCAAGACAAGGAACGACAAGTTATATCCATCTTAATCAATAAAACACAGCATCCCAGCCCATTCATTTGGAGGAGCAGATGGTTACTTACAGAAAACAAAGACTGACTTTCAAAGAGTTTTCATGAGATATTTATTATAAAACTTGGCTGATTCATGGCTGTCATCAAACATCCCAGGCTCCTGTACAAATGAAAGAAACAGACCCTTCTCAGCACAAATACTCCAATCTTCTGTCCCTCCTCTCGCTCGTCTTTAATTTAATTCATTACCATATAATTAGTTTGTATTACTTTTGGCCAAACATATCATTCCATTGCTCTCACAACTGACTAAATCAATAAGACTTTTTCGGGTGTGAAACAATGATTGACTCTTAATCTCCATTAATCATCAGCTTTCATTGTGGTTTAGTCATTTAGCACGCCAGGCCCACCCTCTGAGCTCTATCAAGCTCATGTGCATTGCTTCAATGACCTAATCTACCCATCTGCGCCTCTACTGCTCCTTCTTCTTCAATCATTCCCAGCATTAGAGTTTTCTCTAGGGAATTCTGCCTTCTCTTGATATGGGCAAAATATTTAAGCTTCTGCCTCATGATCAAAGCTTCAAGTGAACAGTTTGACTTGATTTCCTGTAGTACTGATTGAGTGGATCCTCTTGCAGTCCAAGGATCTCGAAACAGTTTTCTTCAATTCAAACACAATTCAAAGGCATCATTTCTCTGGTGCTCAGACTTCTTTATGGTCCAGCTCTCACACCCATATGTTACTGATGGGTATACCATAGATCTAACTATGCGGACCTTTGTTGATAATTCATTAAACTCAGTTTGCTGCATCATTACCTCAATCATGTTTAAGTTCTCTTACTATTTTTTTTTCATGATAAGTTGTTAATTTAACCCAATAATAAAAGTTCAAACCATTGCCAGTAACTTCCATTGGCAGGTAGACATCCATCCCTATTTTGAGTTATACAGACAGCTATACTGCTTTACAAATGGAGGTGGTACATGGGCTCGTTGATACCCCCTTGCATTACTGCTGAAGAAAAGTCTTGTCATGTGGGTATTATGGGTATGTTAGCATCCACAGATCCCTGCTGTATATACTAAACACTAAAGGGACCTCTCTCATAGCACCATCATAGAGTGGCTAATCCATATACACACAATGAAATGTGATATTTTATTAAAGTTTTCCTGTGTATAACCATATTCATGTTTATAATAAGTCACCACAATGTATATCTTTAGTATATCCACCCCATAGTTGATACTTAACAGAACAGTTGCGATAAGATCCACACTTGTTCAACTTTTCCAATTAATTCTGGATACTTCAATACCTTCATTTTATCCAAACTCCATGAATGGATTAGGGAAATGCGTTGTTAGACATAGTTCCTTATTTCAGAGGCTTATTCCAAGCAACCAAACACTAGATTAAGTCTGATCAGTTGTCTGTGCATTAATTAAGTCTAAACAAGGGTACTTCAGGGTCTAAACAGTTCCGTTGCCAGAAGGAGATTATCTTCAGCCAGCTTTAGAGTCAGCAAGCCAGGAATGTTCTCATAAGACTACTAGAGCCATGGCGTATCATGGGAAGAGATGGTTCATGGAGGATAACTGTAACTAGAAGATCATTTGTAAATCTGTAACTTGGGATCCTTCCAACCACTTTTCAACAGGTGCAAGAACTAGTAGGCACATTATATATGCAAGTACTCATCTATATCTCCTTGGCACACGTGGAAGAGTATATCATTTAGTTAAAAAAAAAATCTGTGCAGTCTATCTCATGATTTGTTTGGATGAAGGAAAGTTGCTTTTGTATTTAGTTTGTTTTTGGGTTAACAAATTGACTGAAAGGACCAGGCATAAATATTTTATTTATCAGTGAAAATTAAACTTTAACAAATGTTTCAATAGATAATTTTTCCAGGGGCTGTGTACATTTTTGAAAAAAAGGTAGAGAAGGTCAGTGAACTAAGGTCATAGGGAGCGTCTTCATGCTACTAGTGTAATGCTGTTAGCAAACAGACAGTGACATGCTGTTTGTATGCATGCAATGTAAAGCCCTCGCTTGTGGGAGTGGTAAATATAAATATATATATATAATGTTTAGCCGTTCAGTCGTGACCTTAAAGACCGCAGCACGCCAGGTACATCTGTCTCTGGCCGGGCTTATCCATAAGGTTAGCTTGGCAAAGATACTGGAGTGGGTTGCAAGCTTCTTCTTTGCTATGGTCAGCCCTTTTTGGGTGACCCTTCATGGCTCACAGCGTCACTGGGATAAATAAACCCCTTCACTATGACAAGGTAATGATCCAGAAGGGGATATATCAGTATATACAGTATCGATATACACATATAGATAAATAGACAGACGGACAGACAGATAGATAGACACATATAGATAGATATGTAGATAGATACATAGAAATATACATAAAAAGGATAGATAGATGGATAGATAGATAGATAGATAGATAGCAGGGTGGATAGATGAATGAATGGATGAATGGATGATGGATGACGGATAGATAGATTGATAGATAGATAGATAGATAGATGGATGGGTGGATAGATATATAGATTGATAGATAGGTAGCTGGGTGGATAGATGAATGGATGGATGGATTATTGATAGATAGATAGATAAATAGATAGATAGATAGATAGATAGATAGATAGATAGATAGATGGGTAGATAGATAGATGGATAGATAAGATAGATAGATAGATAGATAGATAGATAGAATAAAATGCATCTTCTCTGATCTCAGGTCAAATTGATAATATTCCCTATTGCAATAAAACTTTAGAATATGACTACAGAGTCCTTTAATCAATACATGTTTTCTGATCTAAAATCAGTTTTGTACCTGTAAATAAAATATATAAACAAAGACGAATCAAGTCTACTTTACAAGGAGATACATTTCTTTTCAACAAATGCATGTTCTCTGCACAAAACAGTTTACATAAATTCAATTTATCAATTGAAAAAGAAGAGATTTTGACAAAGTACATTTCAAACAAGTTCGGAGGAGGTCAAAAAAACATGAGCTGGAAGGCGATGATGGAAATCCAAGAAACTTATAAGATAGTGTTAGCTTCCAAGAAAACAAATCTTTTGTGAAGAGGTACACTAAGTACTCTCACCTTGTCCGGAACATTTCAGAACTGATATGGTTGCCAGGAGGATTAATGAGAATTGCAAGAAGACAAGATACAAATCTGTTACAAGGAAACACTGTAGCAGATAAGGTTACAAAAAATATACAGTGGTATGTATTCAAAATATTCGGATATTTTTGTCTATGATATATCCTCCTTACTTGTCAGTCCCATTTAAAGAGACACTGCTATCTGAAGACAATACTTTAGATAGCAAGATGCTTCTTTTCTTTTTATGGTAACCACACACCTTGAGCAAAAAGTCCTTTGTAAAAGAGAGCATGTAAATCAGGACTAGATATATATTTTCTTCTTCTTCTTCTTCTTCTTCTTCTTCTTCTTCTTCTTCTTCTTCTTCTTCTTCTTCTTTTTGATGTGTCTTTCCCCCCTCTCCCTCCCTGTGTCTCTTTCTCCACTCTCCCTCCCCTGTGTCTCTTCCCCCCCTCCATC
The DNA here is from genome assembly GCA_027410445.1 of Discoglossus pictus. NCBI lineage: Eukaryota > Metazoa > Chordata > Amphibia > Anura > Alytidae > Discoglossus > Discoglossus pictus. Next base: position 16,241,721 of record CM050171.1, read on the forward strand.
CCATGTGTCTCTTTCTCTCAAAGCCTCAAGTGCTATTACAGGGTGTGGTAGTATAACAAGGCACTTAGCTCCAACTATAAACTCACAGCTTCTCACCTTATCTGAGATGAGAAGACATTTTGTAAATCCACCCAAGAAACATGGGTAAAATGCATAGCCTATTTTATTACATCCTTATTAAATTGCGATTCAGCAAATTGAATAGGGCTCTATTTAGGCACATAGCATATTTTTTATAGAAGTTTTTAGTTAGTGAAGACCTTGCTTTTGGATAGAAGGTCACAAGCTAAAAACGGTTGGGATAAGATGATGAATCTTTAAAAAAACAGCAGTGGTAATCAGATTATTTTTGAGGAAAAACTAATTATTACTAGAATCTAGTTATTGCCCATTCTACATTTATTTCACTACATTAAGTGAATTTAATGCAATGTAAAATAAATGTATATTATTCAAAGTCATTTAGATAATTACTAATCTATTTTGTTTCCATGGCAGTTATACAGAAAAATATTAATATTTGCTGCCAAGTAAAATGTATTTCATATATAGCTTAAAAAGGGCTACAGAAACATTTGAATTCTATTAAAGGGTTTGGCTTAATATAAACTTTTCCTAATTGCTTTGAGGTAATAAAATAGTTTTGAATGTACGGTATTTAGGTTTTTATATATTTTCTGTTTTTTTTTTTAAATATTTTAAAAATATTTAAAATATTTAAAATTTACATACAGCCTTATTAGTTTTTAAAGTATTTAGGATTTTGAACATTTTCTGTTTTTTTATTATTTTTAAAATATTTAAAATATTTTAAATTAACATAGTTTTTAATGTATTTAGGCTTTTATACATTTTCATTTTTTTTTTTTTTTTAACATTTTTAAATATTTGAACATTTGTAAATATATTTATTGTTGATATTTTTACCATTATTAAAAAAAATCATCAATATTGAATAAAACATATGGCAACAAGAAAAAAACAATATACATTATTAGATACTGAATATAAATATTCGACATTAGTAGGGATGGTCACCAAACCAATTTTTTAGATCCTAAGTTTAGATCCAAACACTTTTAAAATTAGTTAAACTGTACAGAGCATGCCCAAAAAAATTCTATTGGTTATTTTTTTTCTTTTTAGTTTGATATTTTATTTTCATATACAAAATGAATGAGGAATGAATAATCTTGTATTTGTATTTTTTAAGATTTTTATTTTTTAGTAAAGAAGAATATAATAAAAATGTATACTTATAAAATGTATCATGCAATTATGTCCAGTTGTATATGTTGACTTTTTTTGTAGAAAGGGTCCTTCTGTTCTGTTTACATTAATGACTGGGTATATTATTTGATGTGTTCCCTGGTGGTCCAGTGGTTAGGATGTGCTGCTTTCACTGCTGTGACCTGGGTTGGATTCCAAGTCAGGGAACCAAAAGGTCACCCCACCCTGAAGCCCAGCAGGGTTGGGCCTGGTCAGTACTGGGATGGTAGACCACCTAGGAATACCAGGAGCTGTATGCTGTGGCCCACTGGAGATGGAACTGGCATGAAAAGCCATGAATACCTAGTGGATCAGCATGACCATGAACATAGAGATGTTCTAGCGTGTTACAGTCCATGAGGTCACAGAGAGTCGGGAATGACACACAAAAAAAAATAAGTCACACCACCCTGAAGCCATGCACTTGGTATTCATGGAAGGGATACTGGAGTGGGTTACCAGTTCCTTCTCCAGTGGGCCACAGCATACAGCTCCTGGTATTGGGCCTAGTCAGTACTTGTATGGGAGACCAGCTAGGAATACCACGAGCCGTATGCTGTGGCCTACTTGAGAAGGAACTGGCAATCCACTCCAGTATCTCTGCCATTAATACCAAGTGGATCAGCATGGTTTCTCACAGTCCATGAGGTCATCTAGAGTCGGACATGACAAAACATAGAAAGAGGAACCAAAATATTTTTTATTTTTCTAGGATTCTTTTTGTTGATTTACGCATCCAAAAATTTGACTTTATAGAAAATGTCTCCATCATTCTTAAGAAATAAATATCTTACTGATGACATTAACATTAATTATACTGTATAGATCACCAGGATTAAAAGGACATTTTTAATATGTTTTTTATATTTCAATTATTGACAGATTATAATTGACAAATAACTGTTATTATTATAATTCACTGACTTGATCTAACAAGTTGCTTTTTAGAAACTAAATACAATATCGCATTAAAAAATAATCTGTACGGAGCATATTTTATTCTTACCTTTATATTTTACATGTTGAATGCTAATTAAGTCACGGTATCATTTATATTCATCACTATATAGATGTTGGGGTATGTCAAAGTCATAGTTTGCCTAGGGCTACAAGAACCCTTAGGCCGGCTCTCACTTCAATCATCTTTATTAATTGAATAATATGTTCTGTAATGAAACAACTAAATTTCATTAGCATATTTATCTGGAAGGCGTAAATAACCTCAATAGAATTTGTATTTTTATACTGAATTTTTGTATAAAAAAGATGTCACAAGTATTTGATTTGAAAGTTTATTAAAATGTTTATTAGTATTCAGTTTATAGTGGAGGGAAAGTGACTTTGGTAACGCACTCCTAGGGCTGTACCCCTTAGCCTTACCTGTGGGCTAATTAGCTCCTGAGGTTGCCCTTATAAAGAGGTCAACCAGCTCACTTGAAGTTTCTTGTTTTGAACAGTGATTCTAAGGACACTTGAAGATGGCCTCAAGCTCATGAAAGCTCAGCAACAACTATATTCTAAACAATACTGTGTGAACAGATTAGCTGGTTGGGTAGGAACTGTATTTAAGATTAGTTGGCGCTCCTGAGGGATTGGGCATTGCATCTTGTATGAAAAAACTCACTGGGATATCCAAGGCTATTGTTTAACGCTATGAAGAAGAGGCACCATAAATATATTTACTTATGGCAATAGCAATTTGATAAATATACCAATGCTAAAATATATTAGGGTATATTTTAGTCATTCAGTCATGTTGACTCTCCATGATGGACTCTAGCACGTCAGGCACATCTGTCAGCCACTGTCCCAATGAGCTCCCTATTTAAGGTATATTTATCAAGTGTGGATAAAAGTGGGGATACAATATTGGAGTGTTGTTGTTTAGTTGTAGAGTCGTAACCGACTCTCTGTCACCCTATGGATGGCATACATCTGTCAGCCATTGCCCCTCTGAGTTCCCTAAATAGGGTTTGTTTATCATTCGGGAATTAAAGTGGGGTACAATATTGGTCTTAAATATCCCATCTCCTTTACTATGGATAGTCGCAATTTATCAAATTGAGTTAAAGTTTATCTGTCACAAAAACCATAGGCAGTGGAGACTTTTTATGTTTTAACTCCACTTAACCCCTCTTTTTGCTGCAATTTGTTATCCCTGCTTGATAAATATACCCTATTGAGACACATGAGATACATGCACACTTGAACCTCTGAGAGGAGATAGTTATGTGTCTGTAGGTTCTTAGGTTTAAGATATTAAGAGCCCAATTCAATTGCAAGCCCGCATCTTGCTGGATACAGGCCGTATGTCTGAGGGTGTGCTGCGGGCTCCCATTTGTCTCTGAATCTGGTGCTATTCAATTGAACAAGCCCGCAAGTTATGGGCCGAACGCTGAAGCCGTAAACCATGCACTCATCCGTAGCAGTTCAGGACGGGAACATGTTCAATTAAGTAATCCCGTAACCACCCATTTCGAAACAGTCAATACAAAATGAGACCGCCATCATTATGGCAGTAAAACATGGAGGTTACATGTCAATCAATTAGGTTCGAGGGTCCGATATGCGATCAGACTTGGAAACCCTCAAAATGCAAAATACAAAAAATGAATGCCAATACTGTTCTAGTCCAAATGGGTGGCCTGATATGTATTAACTCATTGATTTAACCCCAAAATGACCCATAAAAAAATATTTATTTTTTTTCGCAGATTTGCGAGCTTGAGATTTTTTATTTGCATTTACAGTGCTGCGGACAGGGGTTAAACCCCATTTTCTCCTACATTTGACATTTATGGGTGTGAAAACATTTGCCAGCCTGGGGAAATGGAGCAATTGAATAGCGATTTGTAATTTTTGCAAACATAACTCTTGCATACGGGAAAGATCAAAGTCTTCAGGAGGCTGTAAATTCCGGGTTTAACAACCGCAAGATTTTCACGGCCGTGACCCTTAAAAAACCTTCTGAACCGGGAAAAAGATGGCAATTGAATAGCAAAATAACTTACAGCCTCACTTACGGGCTCCAGTAACTTACAATTACTCAACTGAATCGGGCTCTAAGTATTCAAGAATCTATCATTGCAGTGCTTATTTTGTATGCAAATTATATTTGTGTTATGTTTAAAACTCTTTTAAATGGAAGTACATATTTCTGCCATAGTCAATACATGTATTTTTAGTACATTATTAATTAATGAACATGCTCCAAAGATTTGATACTAAATGGTAGGGCATGCTCACTATGGTGACTTCTCTGCAGTTTCCATGGAAAAAGACTTGCAAGCCAAAAGGTTGGATGTTAATGAGTGTAAGCCACTGCTTAGTGTTGGTGTTTTGTTTGATTTCCAACACCCTCTATCCTTAGTTTTGCTTCATATTAGATCATTGTTCTTTGCTATTTTAGGGTTTAATATTTGTATCCTACTTTCTTTTTAGTTTTATATTACTTATTGTTGGGAAATATTGATTATTACTCCTCATTTTTAATATGTTCATGCAATATTTTACTAGGGAAAATGCTCAAATACTCCTATAATATATAATGTAATTATTTTGTGCCACAAAACAAAAAATACTTACTTTCTTCCAATAATGCACAAAGGAACTGGCCAATTGAAAGTATCACTTGTGAATAATTCAGATTCTTGTAAGAGGTATTGTACGTACTTTCCATTGTGCGCCAACCTCTTCAGTGGTCTAGGAATGTGGATATTGTATAGAGGCAGCACATGGTGGTTTCTTAAGGATCTTGAGGATTGAATAGTATTGGAATCTTTAGATCAACCTTTCTATGACTTTGGATGGAGTGTGACGTATCTCATTTGTCTTATGAAGGGGAGAGGTGGATTACAGATAAAGGAGAAACATTTTATTTTAAACTGAAGGTGAAATAGAAGTCAGTGACTTGTACCAATTGTTATAATTGGAAGAAGCCCCATTAAATTCGAAGCCCGTAGCAGCATCTGCACACCCGCAAAGGCTGCAGGCTTGAAATTCTGCTGCGCACGTTGCATGTGCGGCCGTGAACATGATCAATTAGTCAGACCCATAGTTACGGGTTTAGGCGGAGCCAATGGCAAAAGAGATCGCCATCATTACATCACTGAAAAATGGAGGTTAGATATTAAAGCCTTACGGGTTTCAAGTACAAGTTACGATTGGACCCGCATTCCAGAAATAATGCAATATTAGTAAATCATTAAATATGATATTCTAGTCCATGCGAGTTCCATTATATGTATTAACACATTGATTGCCGGGATTGATATAACAGAGAAATTAAACAGAAAATAAAGTATTTTATATTGCAGATTTGCGGGCTTGAGAATCTTGTGCTAATATTTCTAATACCTAACATCACTTTAACTTTTCTTATAAGTACAGTAGTGTGTGTATATTGGCATTTACAGTGCTACGGATAAGACTTTACCCCCTTGCGAGTCCCCTCTAGTACCCGTTGGCTTTTTGGCTCCATTTGCGTGTTACGTGTTTGTATGCCAGTGGATTTGTAACAATTTAATAGCTATTTTCGAACGTCACAGTTACGCTCTTGACAGATCAAAGGATTTGCGGCCGCGGAGTTCAAATTATGACGTCCCTTAGGGTTTTCCCGCTTGTAGCCTGCTGATCATTAACGTGCTGTTTTACGGGGCCAATTGAATAGCTGTAAGTCTTGCGGGCTACGTTACAGGCTACGGTTTTACACGTTGAGGGAATTTTAGGGCTGCTGGTATCTAAGTTTAGAAAAATATGACCTTAAAATAAATATCTACTATGTGTAGAGCTTGTGAGTAATGACCTGCGTGGTGCGTTCTGCGCAGGCATTACTCACAAGCTACAACCACTAAATTGAGGCATATTGCGCGAATCAGCACTGTAGCAACTGCACGACTGAGTGTAATTTGTACCGGAGAGGGAGGCAGAGAAGGAAGGAGAGAGTTAAAGAGGGGGGGGGGAGAGAGGGAGGAAGAGAGAGAGGGGGAAGGCAGAGAGAGAGGGGGGAAGGCAGAGAGAGAGGTAGGGAGAGAAGGAAGGAGAGAGAGGAAGGAGGGAGAGGCAGCGAGGGAGGCAGAGAGGGATGGAGAGAGGGAGAGAGAGGGAGGTGGAGAGACAGAGAGCACACAGCACGCAGGGAGAGGGCACAGAGAAAGACACAGGGCACAGAGAGAGAAAGGGCACAGAGAGAAAGCGCACACACAAAGAGAGGGCACAGAGAGAGAGAGAAAGAGCAGACGCACAGAGAAACATAGGGCGCAGAGAGGACGCACAGAGAGAGGGAGAGGGCACACAGAGAGAGACAACACAGAGAGAAACAGAACAGACAATTGAACAAAACATATGATACCGTCATTTATGATGGGTAAGTTACTAGTAAATAATATAAAACTATTCTGTAGCCCATTAAGTCTTTCAGAAATAAAATGTAAAGTAAATTTAAAATATAGACTAATTAGTAGTTATTCTTCATAAGATCATACTTGCCTTGTTTTGTCCATGCTTTAGTTAAACTAAACATTTTCAAAATATTTATTTTACTAAAATACATATTTTAAAAAGTAATTTTCTAGAAGTAAAAAGATAATTGATTGAGATGATCCAATCACAATATCTCTATAACATAAACACTGTTTTTTATATTACTGTATTAAAAAATAGTTTAGTTCATTTCTACTGGATATACATAGTATATAAATACTTTTTTCCAACTAGCTCATACAATGCTAAAATAAATATGTTTCTCACAAACTTTTCGACCTTTGTATATTTGTACTTATAAGCCTGTAAAAAAAGTTCCTGACATTAATAATGAAGTCAATGAGACGCAACCAATAGAAGCGCTTTTGTAGCTAAGTGCTGCTTATTCCTCAATATCTGACATTATGCGCATAAAAAGGACTTTTCTGATGAATGATTTCAAAATGTAAGCATTTTTTTTAATGAATGTGATCAAAATGAAAACAAGAGCAATAACATGAAGCGTATGGTCTATTAAGAAACTGAACTTAATTTAGACTAATTTGTTTTCACCTTGTTCATTATATTCAATAATATATTTACTCAGAGTTATGTTTCACTGTAGCTTTCACTTTGTTCATTTTCATGCTCGAGGTTTATATTTATAGTAGGCTTATGCTGCCCAAATCCCACTTGAATATACACCTCTACCTTATTATTATTATTATTATTATTATTATTATTATTATTAACTTGTACTTGTAACGAGCCAACATATTTCGCAGCACTGTACAGGGGATAAGAATAAGGAAAAATACATTATTAACAAACTGGAGAAAATGAAGGGTCCTGTTTTGAGCTTAGCATCTTTGCTGAAAGTCCTTTTTATCAAAGCACCCTACACGATTGGAAACTTGCTACTTACAATCTAAAAAGGATGGAAGAGGCAGAGACCTGGAGATGAGTAACAGATAAGCAATAGAAAGGGTCAGGAAGAAAGTGACAGTTTGCTTAGGATGGAAGGAGTGCAAGTTAGAAAGGTTTGTCATTTAGTGGGAAAGGGAAGAGATCTGATAGAAGTCATTTGAGGTGAATGGCTCTAGTAATAATATGTTGTCTGCCACTGGAGGTGAGATAATATAATCTGCAAATTGGAAAGTCTTATTCCTTTTAGTTATTTCTCATCTTTGTTGCTCTTCACCACACTCTTTTCGCAATCACAATTGATTGTTGTAGCTTCTTCTTTTTTTAATTCCCATCTATTATATAATTTCCTATGCTGCGTTTCTGCTTCCTCCTACCCACCTCTCCTCATTTTATATTAAATCGAGATCAGGAAGCGACTTCTGATTGAGATGTGCCAACAGTGCTTAATTTGACCAATCTAATGAACTTGACCAATTTATGAATGGACAAAAAATATGTTATTTTAGTAGGCAGGAAAGAGGGTTTGGGAAGGAAATATGCATGTAGTGCATTAAGGTAATAGAATGTATGGAAAGAGAAAACAGAGAAAGAAAAGAAGGAGGATTCTAGAGAGTGAGAATTTTTAAGAACGGGTGCATGGAAGATAGAAGAGACAGAAAAAGACATAAGAAAGAAAGAGTGATAAGGATGGAAAGAGAGATGGACTGAGTAAAATTGGATTGAAGGAACAGAGAGAAAAGAGAAACAGGGTGAAGGGTAAGAAGAGAGACAAAAGAGACAGTGCAAAAAGGAGTAAACATTAGAAAAGAAAAAGAAGGAAAGTATGTTGTTGTGTTGTTTAGTCGTTCAGTCACATCTTACTTTCCATGACCCTATGGACTGCAGCACATCATTAGGCATATCATCATGTCTCTGGTTGTGCTTATTTGTAAGGTTTTCTTGGCAGATCCTCTGGTGTATTTTTCTCAGTTCCTTCTCCAGTGAACCACAATTTGCTTGTCTTCTCTGCTAGTACCTGCCCATCTTGGGTGACCCTACATGGTATAGCTCATACAAGCCCCTTCACCATGGCAAGGTAGTGATCCAGAAGGGGATATGTATGCATATATATATATATATATATATATATATATAGTGCTTGGTCCAGGTCTCAGAATTAGCTTGATTGGTAGTGTTAGTGTATGGAACACAATCAATTAAGTATAATTTAAGTTTCCTCTATGTGAGTCAACCGTTTACGTTTCATGAACGATCTTGTATCTTGATATAATTCAAGCCATGCATAAAGTCATTATTTTTGTAAATGTGTAGCAAGAGTGCCAAGACCTGTAAATTCACTTTGCTTTGCATCCGATTACCAAACCATCTGTTGCTCTGTATTTAGAATTTATGTCATAGATATAAAAATATTTCTTATGTAAACGCATGAATATGTTCCATAATAAAAATGTTGAGCTCTTTATGCTAATCAAAAAGTTGAGGATGCTTCCAAAATTAAAATGTGTGTCTTATTCACGTCACAAACAGTAGACAGTAGTTTTCATACCAATTAAAAATGACATTTCATCAAGATATGCGTAGGTGTATGAAAACTATCAGTCTTGGACCCAAACAAAGCTTTCTCACAAAGGTATAAGAAATGCATATTATGAAGACTTACTCATAGGTTCTTGGCTTTTGTTGAGTTGCCTTTCTTTAACTCAAGTACTGTCACTAAATGATATGTTTTAATATTGTAAATAGCTCAATGCAAGTACTTATTTTGTCTATATTTTTTCCTGACTTTCAGGCAAAAAAAGGAAATTATGCATTTTTATGGGATTTGACGGTGGTAGAGTATGCAGCACTCACGGATGATGACTGCTCGGTGACCGTCATTGGAAACAGCATTAGTAGCAAAGGTTATGGAATCGCTCTACAGCACGGCAGCCCGTATAGAGATATCTTCTCACAGAGGTAAACAAATAACCACTTATTAATGTGTTTGTGATATTTTTTAATGGGTCAGGTAAACACATTTCAAAAAGGCTTAAGCTTTAAGTGTTCTTTCTCTCTCTCTCTCTCTCTCTCTCTTTCTCTCTCTTTATATATATATATATATATATATATATATATATATATATATATATATATAATGTGTGTGTGAAGACTTCTTGTCCAGTGAGACCACTAGAGCCGCTCAACGGTGATGTAGGTTTAGGTGTTTCGATGTTTGGTGTCACTATCTAAATGCAGTTTAATGACGTGGTTTAGTTATTATAGAGTATCCTCACGCAAGAATAATAGTTAGTGTCTATGTCAATTGTTAAAATAGGCTGGACTCCATTGCTGATGAAGGTGAGTAGAGCTCTAATAAATGAATTCCCAAGTGGCAGGGGCGTATGACGGGGCGGGGATCCCTCTTCTGATTAAATGAATAGGGCTCACAAAAAATAGCAAAATTAAACTTAATCATGCACTACCAGATTTGGCCACTAGAGGGGAGAACTATGCTATGGAGCAGTATGTCTTTCCCATATATATATCCCAGCATTTTTACATTAATAAGGCAACCAACATTACATTACGAAAAAATAATGAAGTTATGTGTGACCAGTACTGATGGGTAAACACTTACCTCCCATGTTTTATACATTTCTTAGTAGGTTAAGCAAACAATCTCTTTCTGTAATTACATATCACATTAACATATAATGCAGAAAACATAGAGAGTAACCTTTAACCCATCTATAGATGGAAATAAAAGGTGTTTGCCTTGAATGTCTTTGTAACATTTCACTTTCAAAAACCCAATGGATGCCTATGGTCCCGACATCACCAATCTGAACCTTGACCACAAAATTCTTCATTAGTTACCAATGTCACAGACAAAACTTATTGTGTATAAGACGATATATAATCTCAAGTATTGTATATAATTTTCTCTTTTTTAATTATCCCATCACACAATGCAATTTTATGGCTTTGATTAATTAAAATAAATTGCAAACATAAATTGGCAAACAATAAAGAATGCTTTTTATCTAGAAAAAAAAAATATGAGAAAATTACTATGTTCCATAAATAAAGCCACCAAAGTGCACTGCGGACTTTTATTGCTGAGTCCTAAGTAAAGTTGCCAAAATGACCTCTACTCTACGAATCAATGTGTGGCAGGATTTGGGCAAGGTACAAATTGACTTTTTTATTGCTTCTTGTCCTTTGGCTGTAAAACTCTTGAGACTTAGAGAAAGAAACATTCCAAGCAACCAAAAGACTTGCAATTGAGCTTCCATTGAATGTAGAATTTTAGATGAATGGTATACAAGGTTGGATTTATCATTAGGCAGACAAGGCAGCTGCCTCGGGTACTTCACTCGTACTGGTGCCAGTATTGTTCATCAATATATGTAGCTAATTGCGTATGTCATGGGGGTTCCATCTTGGAGTTCTAGTCTGCCTTGAGGGGACATTTATCCTGAGGGATTACTCTTTCATAGAGCTCTATTGTCAAGTCTGTTATTTAGATAGCAGTTTTCATCAGAACTTAAAGAAATCCTATCTAAATTCCCCTTCTACCAGGTATCTATTCCTTTTAGCAACAAAAACAATATGTCATAATTGCAACAAAATTGAATATTATAATATTGTAAAGATGTTTTGCACATTATCAAAGGAAATACTATAAAGAATACTATAATTGTGCCACATAAGTAGCCCTTTATCAATATAGCAATTTAGTAGCAATGGCAGAAATAGTAAATAATTTGGGGTCCCCACTTGCAAATTCTCTATCCACTCCTTGGGGTCAATAAAAAAGCCAAAATATATGTAGATAATCAGATCACCTTTCTACAAAGTAATTATCTGCTATCCTCATCTAATAAATTAATATCACTTATTTACCACCAGTAGCAGAGGAACCCGTTCCCTGTTGCTTTGCACCTGCTGCATCAGCAGTAGCTCTGTCACTGAGTACAATGTTCACATAAAATGTAGGAGTTTGGGATCAATGGCAGAGCTAGTGGATGGAGGACCCTGGTGCCAGCATGTATTATGTGTTGGTGCTAACTCATTATATGTACCAATCCCATGACATCATTTGGGATTCCTTGCCCAGGAGAGAAGCCTTAATTTTGGGCGTTGATGCCATGGGGGTCTTTAGAGGGCCTGGGGCATGGACCAAGGTAGGGGTTAGGGGGTGCCCTACACTATAGAAATTTTAAAAAATGAGTCTGTATTTGGGGTCTCCCAGAGGAGGGCATGGTGCGTTGTACCACCTACATCGGCTTTAGCTCTACCCATGTTTGGGAGATAAAGAATCTCCTTTCTCTGGCCTGTATATAGGAAGTAGTCACTCAGGTTGCAATCCAATTGTCTCCCAAAAAAACACATTAATATTATGTAAAAAAAATATTTTCGATGCAAGTCAGAATGTGATTGTTCTATGTCTGGTTTGGAAGGGCCGATATTGCAGGATATTAATTAGAAGCCTGCATGGTGGGATCTTTTATCCCACATCGTATGATGATAGCAAGGTATATATTTTATTAGAATAAGTGCTTCTGAACAAACAAATAAAATTACATTTTATGTTGGTTTGACAACAATACAAATCATTTACTTCAGTACACTGATTATTTTATTTTTTACTAATAACATTACTTTCAAATTTGACTTGTTAGTGGCCTTTGTGGATTTGACAAATGCAATATATAAGCAAAATAAATCATAATAGTTTATATACTTTATCTCATTGCTTGCAGAAGAGGTACCGTACATTGTATATTTAGTTTTTTTTTGGTAAATTGCAGCAAAGAAATAGAAATAGAATATATTTTATGATCTCCCTAGCTAAATATTTATTTAAAGGACCTTTAGGTTACACATTTTAATAAATAAAAGCAACATGTTTTTAAAAAAAAACTATAGACCTAAGTTCCAAATCAATGAAAAAAAGCCTTAAAAATTAGTCATGGTCTATTTCCGAGCTGCTGTATGCACAGTCAATTTCATGGTCTACTTAAGGAAAGAATTTGCCAATTACAGTTTGCTCTCTCAATTCACTCACTTGCTGTAAATTCAGTTATTTTCTTTATCTGGCTGTTGTTACTCTTTTTCCAGGAATATTCCTAAAATCGACCTAACTCTGGAAAAAAGGAGAAGAAGCTTAATATCTAATTTTATACTGAACTGGAAAATATGCTCCTTGTTACTAAATGTTAGGGTGATGTGTGGATAACAAACTGTCCAAAAAAAGACTATTTATATGGTACATGGTATAGGTAGCAGTGTTTCTTAAAGGGACTACATCAACCCAATGGGAAGTTGATTTTATTTACAAGAAATATTAAAACTGGTTATACATCGTACTAGCATTTGTTCTCTATTGTAAAATATGTCGAATTGATTTTGTGGCTCCTGTATGCTAATGTATGGCTCAGAGTGCTTGATAAGGGTGGGAGAGGGGTCTACCTGCCAGATAACATTGGGTGGTCAAGGTATTTTGGGATGTTGGGAAAAAGATACTATCTCAGAACCCTAAAGAAAACTATCTTGGATAGCCAAAAAGAAACTATTGGAAAGGACTGTAATCCTAATTAACACATCAAGCTAATTATTATCTTTATTATTATCTTTATTTATATCGCGCAAACATATTCCGTAGCACTGTAAAGGGGTTGTACATGCTCATTTGCATATAAATGCAGGTGCAACAACATGGAATTTCGGACTGATTAATTTTTTAGCAAAATGGATAACCCAATATATCTTCCATTTTTCTTGCTCTTTAAGAATAACATAAAACAATAAGATTTTGGGTTGACAGAGGCCCTTTATCTCAGTTCTCAGGATCCACAACAATTTTTTGCCTGGTATTTAACCACAATGATCAATCTTATTAAATACTCAAATTTGGATTTTTAACAAAGTTCAATAATTACAAAAATTTAATTTTGTTTCAGAAAAATAGTTTTTAGACTGTTAATAGAGCTTTAATTGTTAATTTATGATGCAATCACTATTTACTCTGCACAGCCATTGCCGTTTTTGTGCTTCTTAGTTGTACTGATTTCCCAATAATGAGAGGCCATGTGGACTGTTGTATACACTTCCATGTTTGAACTGAAGGGGATAAATGCTTCTATATATTCAAGGTCTACATTTTCATATGTAGAAAATATATAGAAACATGTAGAAAAAAATGGAAAGGCAAATTAATATGTAATGCAGGCGCATGTGAACGCACGCCCGTGTATTTCACTTGATCGTCTACAATGCTGACGCCAGTAACATCGAACATGCATAAGTGACAAAGCATTATGGGCCGGTGTTGCTTATTAATTTGTATCTGCATCAACAAAATATTGAGGCCTTGCTATCAATATATGTAATAGAGTTCATAGTCCTGTCTGGGTGAAAAGTGCTATATAACTTAAGTATTATTATTATAATATTATTATTACCCTTTGAGAGTATAGTTTGCAAGTTTTCAATCTTGCACGGTGCTTTGGGGAAAGCTCTATGGACACTGGATTCTAAGCTCAAAGACACAGCTCTCCATCCTTTGCTATGTGTTAATATTGCTATTGTTTCATAGTGCTATACCCCTGTATAGCGCCACGGAATATGTCGGCGCGTTATAAATAAACAATAATAATAATTAATTAATAATAGTGGATAAATATATGTTGGACATAGTGGTTATACAGTGAGTCTATTTAAACCACAATTATTCACCATGACTTGGGTTTCTTGTGTTACAGGATCCTGGAATTCCAAGACACAGGTGACCTTGATGTCCTCAAGCAAAAGTGGTGGCCACGAATGGGACGCTGCGATCTCAACAGCCACAACAATGCCCAAACTGATGGGAAGGCCCTAAAGTTGCATAGTTTTGCTGGCGTCTTCTGCATTTTGGCCATAGGTCTTCTACTTGCGTGCCTCGTAGCGGCATTGGAATTGTGGTGGAACAGCAATCGATGCCGGCAGGAATCACCAAAAGAGGTCCATAACTACTATTCTTATTATATAAAAGGTACCTTAGGGACATGCATCATTGGCAGCAATAATCTAACTAGTAGATTTAGTTATGCAATGACAACTTACAGCACTTTTTAAATGGTCCTTTGGCCATAGGTATATGTATATTGGCACCAGTAATGCATATCCCTACTCTGTAATGTGCTCTGTTATGATAAATGGTTTCTTACATGTGTAAGTGGTTTTACAGTTCCCTTCTCTGTCTATTTTACGATAATACATTTTTTTGCATCCATAATCTTGCAAAAAAAACATTCTACAAAGGGCAGAAAAACTTACCCATGTGGATAAATTAAGTAATAAAGTCACCTGAATTTTAGCCACACTGATCATAATTTACATTTTAAGTTACACAATGTCTTGTGGATCCAAAAAGCAACATATTATTGAGAAATACTGAATTAGTTTTTATGTTTGTAGTAAATGAGATCAAACTAAAAAAAAAAAAAAGAACAAAGAAAAAACAAATACAAGAAATGCAAACACAAATTTTGAGCACAGAATAATGATGCTGAATGTTGTCATGCATAAAGCAAAACATCCATTGCCATCAATTAAACTTCTTAACAAGCTAACATTCCAGACAGACTTCTTTTTGTTCAGCAGATGTTTCTAAACTAAACACTAACATTCAGCTGAGGAAAGTGTTTGAGAAGTGTGCGCTTGTGCATGCGAAATATATTGTTGTTCTAAGAGCATCAAACTAGAAATTTGGGAATGTCATTCACAATGAACTTGCCATCTTGTGTATCCGTGCTGAGTAAGGCTTCACAAGATTATTCATGATTAAACAACCTAGGAAAATAAAAGAATATTGCAGTGCTTAGAAATAGATTTATATATAAAAAATCGCTATACTGCAAAATGTTCTATCGTATTTTTATAGACATGATTTAAATTTTACATTTTTGTATATATAGGGCCTCATTCTATTAGCGTCCGTAAATCGTCCGTAAGGCTGCGATTCCTTGCGGGGGTTCTGTTAACTCGCGATTCTATTATACGGCCCCGCAAGGATCTCCTCTTACGGCCGGCCGCATATCTTGGAACCGGCCGTAATCTCAGAAATCTAAAAACGCAAAAATAAATTCAAGCCTGCACTGTACAGCTCTGTAAATGCTAGGGATCATATTGGGGGACATGAGGATTAAAAGAAACCCACTCTCAAGCTTGCACATCAGCCCAAACCCGAGTTCAAATTAACTGTTTATTTTCCGGCTGCGGCGTGGGCGGGTCTGAGGTGCTCCAAGCCCTATGGACTTTTTACATGGATATTTTACGGATATTAAAAATAAAATATTTTACGGATTTGAGTATAGGATAATTATGTGCTATTTTTTCTAACACCTAAAATCCCTTTATAGTCTTCTCAAAGTGCAGGATGGCTTTATTTGAGCTATTTTATGTGCTTAATTGGTGCTAGCGAGACCTCTTTCCTGCAAGTAAGCAGCGGCTAGTTTTTAGCCTTGCAGAGAGGTTTCCCGGAGCAATTGAATTGCAAAACTCTTGCGGCCGTTTTAGATCAAAGGCTTTCCTCCGGCGCGAGCGGCCGCAAGAGATAGCAAGGCACCGGCCGCAAGCCTGCCGGAGCATCCGGCCGTAAGGGAATAGAATAGCCGAATAGCTTGCGGCCGGTCCTTGCGGCCCCGCAACGGCTGCGGCCGCTAATAGAATGAGGCCCATAGTGTGCAGTGATCTGGAAGCTAGTCAATGTTATACTGCACTATAGGCATTTATTCTCAATTTTCAAAATTGTTTTATCGAGTATTTTAGTTATTCCACAAAGATTTTCAACAATATACTACTGTATGGATTCTGATTGGCTAGATCTAATTTCAGGCAACTGGCACATCAAGGATTGGCTGACTTTTGTAGGATTCATCTTAGATGCTTTAAATCTTCTTTATATATATATATGTATATGTATTTTTCTATCTATCTATCTCTATCAATATATATATATATATATATATATATATATATATATATATATATATATTCATACATTAATTTCCTATAAGATCTTTTTTTTTCTCTGAAACATAAACCCGACAAATCTGGCTATACAGGATTTGTACCCAGATTTTACAGTATATTATACAATAAAGATCATGTAGATAATTTCACTATAAATATATATATCTATAGTAAATAAATAGTACATCTGTGTTCACATTTGAATGTCTTAAACAAGTTGAAAAACCTGCTTCCAGCTCCGAATTCAGAGAAAAACAGTTATTACACTGCACTCTGGGAAGCTAAGCTGGGACATGCAAATGTGTTCACCAATGCCTCGCTCTTCAATCGATAGCCATTTTTAAACATGGCTTCCTTTAATTATGACTGCTGTATTACACAGCTTTAATGCAAAGCCATGGTTGGATTTTACACAAGCCGAAAATCCTTAATAACTAGATGGTGTATTACATATCTTTATAGCATAACATAAAATGGGTTATGCAAGAGTTAGGAGACCTACCCACAGATGGCTGTTTCAAACTTAAATGGATCTCACTAGTGTGGGGTTTGTATCCTAACTTGTGCTTTAGATTTTGTGGGAAGGCTGTTAACTACAACATCCCCTCAGAATAGGAAATCAGAAAGGGAAATCAGAATGGGAAATCAGAATGGGAAATCAGAAGGGGAAATCAGAAGGGGAAATCAGAATGGGAAATCCCTTGTGAATAATCCCATAACAACATTGTACATTTTAATTTACTTTTAAGATTATCGCTTGGTCAGATACATAACATATAAAATAAGTATACCATTGCATGCATACAAGCTGTTTTCCGTCTAGGACTAGAAGAAAAAATATTGATTTCTCCAAATGGAAATGAAAAAAAAAGCAGCATATGTTGAGGAGTGGAAGCTATTTTACTGTTCATTGCAGCCCAAAAGTAATCATTACATAAAAAATCCTATGGTCCATGTAATTGAACTCTTCATACAGAATCTCCACTTGTGCTCAGAGTGTTATAACTTCTGGCCGGGGCTTTGCATTAATAGTTCTGCTGACCCTTCTCCGTCTACAACTGTTGTGTTCCACTTGGCAGGAGCCGCACCCAGTTGCCCCATTAGCAGAACAATAGTATTCCAGTGGCATCTGGATGCCAGCTTTCTCTCCAGCTGGCTTGTGTATCAGCCCGTTACAAGTCACAGTCATCTTTAATGATTACTGACAATGTAGGCTGCTCGCTACAGTAAGACAATACATTACAAATGGCCCTTTACACATACTTGGTTTAGCACAGTCAGCTGGCTGGAAGCACAAAGGCTTTGTTTTGCTATAAATTTCCAGCAATTCAGCTCGGTGAGATACTGTACAAAACAAATGCTTCAAACCAGAGAGGACAAATGTGCTCAATAGATTTGAGCATGTGGTATATATTCACTGGAAATGAATAAAGCAATTATATATATATATATATATATATATATATATATATATATATATATATATATATATATATATATACACAAATATATAGATGTCTATCTGTGTATCTATCTATCTATCTATCTATCTATCTATCTATCTAGGAATATGTATATATTGATAGATATAGAAATATATATTTATATATATATATATATATATATATATATATATATATATACACACAGTGGACCCTCAGTGCTTGACTACCTTATTGGTACTCAATGCGCCTGAATGAGAAAAAAATTGGTTTGGAACACGATACTATATATATACTATATACTCTGGCACAGTGTAGCCTGTGCCTACAAAGCCCAAGAGCAGCGTGTGTCCACAAGAGCCCAAGTGTGGCCCGTGCCTATAAGCATCAAAGTGCAGTCTGTGCCTACAGGAATCAAAGTTCAGCCTGTACCTATTAGAATCAAAGTGCAACTTGTGCCTATAAGAATTAAAGTGCAACCTGTGCCTACAAGAACCAAAGTGCAGTCTGTGCCTACAAGAGCCCAAGTGCAGCCTGTGCCTACAAGAACTTTAGGGAAGACTGTGTCTCTCTAAAGCATTCATTGCAGCTCCTTCTGGGCCCCAGTGAAGCCCTGATTTTTTCTCAATGAATTGGACATATTTATTGATAGATATATTTACATGTAGATATACTAAGTATATTTTATTGTTATATGTTTAAATTTATTTATTAGTATGTGAATTTCAGTCATTAAGTATGTGCAACATTTTCCCTGTGATTTGTATTATAATAGAAGCTTATTGTAAACTTAAAATGTTTATATTATATTTATGCTATTATAATTCATTCTTATGACTGGATGATGTACAAACTTAAGTTTTCTTACTATAGTTTCCATTCTAATACATTAGACACTTGACCATCATAACAAATAAACCTAAGAAATAACAAATATTATGTTGTGATATTGCTTTAAATGTGCTGTAAATTTATTAAAAATAAAAAATTATTATTATCAGAAATATTTACACATTTTAGATAAATAGAAATCTACTATATCGACAATATATTCTTTTATTGTATTGTTATATTTTACGACCGTGTTTAGGAGCTAGAGTTTTCCATTGTTCATTTAATACAATATTTCAATGCAATTTGCATGCCGATATAGAAAGATGAAATTGGCTTGAATGCATTTTACTTTATTCATTAAAAATAAATAGGTAGATCCAAAATACGACAGCTGTCATGTTTAAACTGGGAAAATTTTGAATTGCAGATGAAAGTAATTTTGATCCGGCCAAATTTTTTATGGCAGAACTTTAGAGATTGCAGGTTTGGAGAATTAATGCTTTTGGTTTTTGGCTCATGGAAAGGTCAGCTCATTTCAGAGTTGGGAGTCTCTGAGCTTTACTCTTCCAGCTTTGGATATTAAACTCCCAGCTGGATTATAAGGTTGTTGATACGAGTCAAGAAACTAATGATTCCGGCATTATCTCCCATTCCTCAACCCGAACACTTGGGCTTTCATATTCAGAAATACATCTTGTGGATGTCATTTTTATAACATCTGCAAGTGGATATTAGCTCCCCAAAAGAATTAGTTGACATGACAAGGTTTATAGTGAGTGCATCTAGTATCACATTCATGTTGAAGGCACATAGAAAATCATTTGTCCATTGAAGACCACTATACAATTAAAGGAATATATATATATATATATATATATATATATATATATATATATATATATATATATATATAGTAAATACATAGTACGTTCGTGTTCACATTTGAATGTCTAAAACTAGTTAAAAAAATAGTTTCCTGCTTAGAATTCCATAAAATACAGTTATTGCACTGCATTCTGGGAACCTGGACAGGGACATGCAAATGTGCCCACAAAGACTTTACTCTTTAATCCAAATACCATTTCAACCATGGCTCCTTTTAAGCATATGCCTGCTGTAAGCAAGGATGGATTAAGCACAAGCCAAGAAACTTACCCACAGACAGCACTGTTTCGAGGGTTACTGCATATCATCAGCGTTGGGCCGGCTCCTAGCTTGTGTAGTGGATTTTATGGGGAGGTAGTTTGCCAAAACAATAATTTATAATATAGTGGGCAAAAGACCGGTAGAAGCCTCCACTGTACAGTAGTACAGTAAATAAATATTACATATATATATATATATATATATATATATTATATCTATATTTAAATATTTAAAAACATTGAGTCTAAAACCAAAATTAATCAGGAAAAACTCTTACAACAATTTTTTATTAACAAAAAAATATATTTTGTTGCTGGACCATGGTAGCATTCATTCATTGGTGGAAATTTGTGTGTGTGAGAGGGATGTTTACATTTCCAGAGAGCTGTGGTTGCATTTAATGATGCAAGATGCCTGCTTCATGACAGTGAAAGGAAAGGTGTGTGGTGTCAACTCTGATTTTATTGAGTGATGAGTCAATGGTTCTGGACTTCTGAATGTTTCCTCCTCTTCCAGCCGTCCCTCCACTGCTAACTACAAACATCCCCCCACTCATCATCAAGCTCGCAGGATGTGATGTAATAAACACAAAATTAATTCCTTTACCCGGAAATAGATTCATATTTTCTCACAACTGCTAATATTGTTAGATCGATATGTACTTACAAAACAACTGTCTTTTTTCTTGAACTGATGTGGTCCTTTAAGGACCATTACCATCACATCTTTTCTGTATGTTCTTTTGAAAATCTAACCTTGATAATGGGCAAAATGTTTTTATATCTGATTAATCTTTGCTGCAGGCCTCCATTTCCTTTACTAAGCTGATTATCTCATCTGCTGTTTCAGAAGGATATGTAAGTAGCTTTCCATTAGTTCTGTTAATGGACCACTGTGGTCAAATACATTTTTATGAATATATAAACATAATAATGGACAAAAAGGAAATTTAGCCTTTACATTTTATACCTTTTATATGCAATTATTCTGTACTCCATGGCTTCCTTTGCTTTCTTGCACTTGTCCGATGGGTGTGTCCTTAAATCAGAATGTAATTCCAAAAACTTCCACTAGGCTTAGGTGGCTTATGTTGGTTTAATATAATCTGGCACAGTGTAGCATGCAGTGTAAATGGCACTGCCGCCATAAGGTTATCAAAGCCTGTATTTAGAAAGTTGACAATGTACCTATTCCTATAATTATAACTCATTTTATAACGCCATATTTGCTGAATATGTGACTACTTCATTATATCAGCTATTCACCACCTATTTTCTATTATAATAGAAATTACAGTAAAATCAATGATTATAAAAAAAGCATATATTTGCCTATTATTTTTATTAGACTACATTGCAAACATAGATTTCTGTTCTATCATCAAAAGGTATAATATATGCTATCTGCACATTATTATCCATTATTTGTAACGCTCCAACATATTCCATAAAGCTATACAGGAATAAAGTACAAAGCAACAAACAATATTAAAACATTGTGAAGGAATGGAGCTTAAAATCTTATGTGAGTTTTCAATCTTGTGAGGTGCTTTAGAAAAAATCATCATGTACAATCTACAGAACATAAAGTTAACTCTTCATTTTTATATAACCTGCATGGGCAATTACTATTAGCAGTAATAAAATGAGTTGAAATTCAGAGAGCAAATCACAGATCTTGTTATAATAAGCCAGTTTTTTTCTAATTATAGGTGTATCATTAGTCTTCACCAATGTGTGGTGACCCTTCAAATCTAATCCATTATGATTCCAAAGTTAACATATTAATATACTGTACAGGGGTGTAGGAACTGGGGGGATTGGAGGACAAATCCCCCCAGATTATATGAACAGGGGACACAAAAAACATCAAAATTAAACTTAATTGTTCATTTCCAGCGCTATGAAGCAGTGTGTCTTTCCCATGAAAGCTTTGACCTATCATTTATATATATATATATATATATATATATATATATATATATATATATATGCACTGACATAGACCCACCCCTGCTGCCTGTCCTGGAGTAGAGTTGAATTTCACCACAGTTTTTTTGCCCCCTACGCCCCTGATACTCTATGTGAATGATACATCTGAAGTACAGAGTAAGTAAAATGCCCAAACAAGTATCGCCCACCTAGTGACTTCATTGGTCTCCCAACCACCATCATCAGAAGATAAAAAACAACCGATAATTTAAAATAATACAGAATGTATTGTTTCAAAGGAAAACATACAGAAACTATGAAACATAATTTGATGACTTTCATCAAAGGAATTAATCATTGACATAGAAAGTCTTCTACTAAAAAGCATAATAGTGTTAGTGTGAAACAAGGTAAATAAATCAGTATATTGGTATCCTTAAAGGGATATGAAAGTTTCATGGATTAATACATCTCTGCACTCATTAGGCAAACAGCAGCCTATCTCATAAAACATTTTATTTGTAATATTATTACTTATTAAAAATCCCTCTAATGATTATGTTGACACCTCCATGGGATGTCTACACAGGCATCTGATCCCCCCCAATCAGCATGCAGCATCAGGGGAGCAATATGAACCCACTATTTACCTGCTGTTGCTTGCTCAGCTTCTTTCCTTGCAGCTTCCTTCTGTATGTCAGCAAAAATAAATAACACATATCAGTGTTACACTACATATCCCAGGCTGCTTTGCAGCACAAACAGGGACCCGAGAGTTAATTCAAAAGATTCAGCTAAACTGATTGGCCAAAATAAATAATTTTACATTTGATGCTAATTTAGACTGGGTTTGGAGGGTGTTAACCCTAATTCTAAACTGTCAGAAATTACAAGACATTTTGCTTACTTCAATGTAAGTGTTTAAATGTATATTTGGGGATTTTTTTGTACAAAAAATGTTTGCACACACTACTAATTCTCTTCTGTCAGATGCATTCATAATCCAGCAAACTTACATATCCCTTTAACTTAAGTCTAAGCTTCTATGAAGAACGGTGAACTTCTATCACTCAACTATAAGCTAATTGATGCTGTGATTGATAGCCTTTCTGAAAAAAACTATAGCATGAATTAGGAACTAGCCCCAAACTGATGAGATCTATTTAAGATCGAAACAGCTGTCTGTTGGTAGGTCTCCTAACAGGTACATAATCTACCCTATTCTATGCTTCAAATCTGTGTTATACAGCAGGCATATGCTATGATGAGCCATTTATAAAGTATCATTGGATTAAAGAGTGGAAATGCAAGGTGTTTTTTTTTTTTTATTCTGAGCAGGAAGAAAGCTTTTAAACTTATTTTTAGATGTTCAAATGTGAACACAAATGTGCTGTTTATTTACTATGAAGAATGGGCAAACTAGTTGGGACTTTTGGTTCTTATGAACTTGAAAAACTCCAAATCATTTTATAACTCTGCTGTAGACATTAAAATGTGTTGTAATGTCCTTTATAGGACATGAGCGTGTGCCAGACAAATCTTTTGAATGTTTCTGCAAAGCTATTGTCTATAAGGACAAACTAGCAGTAAAATGTACTGACATTGATAGAAATATCCAATGCATTACATCCTCATTATATACTGAAGTAATCAGCATTCAAGAGGCATATCAAATTGTGGCTTATAAATTATAAATGATAACATATGATATGATAGGGCACCTTTGTAATTGGCTATAACTTTTTTATTTTTTGTAAAGAGAACCAAAATGTGGTCCTTTTGTGCAAATGCTTGGTTGGAATCGTCAATGAGAGGCGTCTGTTTGCCTATCTTCATTGAGGTCTGAACAAGATAAGACTTCTCAGTTCCAATGTCACCCAATGGAGGCTATTTGCTAAAGTTTTAATTGTTTTTGTTGTTTAGTCATTCAGTTTTAGTGATGTCGCGAACATCAAATTTTCGGTTCGCGAACCGCGGACACGAACTTCCATCAAATGTTCGCGAACGGGCGAATCACCATAGACTTCAATGGGCAGGCGAATTTCAAAACCCAAAGAGACTCTTTCTGGCGACAATAGTGATGGGAAAGTTGTTTCAAGGGGACTAACACCTGGACTGTGACATGCCGGAGGGGGATCCATAACAAAACTCCCACAGAAAATTACATAGTTGATGCAGAGTCTGGTTTTAAGCCATAAAGGGCATAAATCACCTAACATTCCTAAATTGTTTGGAATAAAATGCTTTAAAACATCAGGTATGATGTTGTATCGATCAGGTAGTGTAAGGGTTATACCCGCTTCACAGTAACAGACCAATCTCCCGTTTAATGCACCGCAAACAACCGCAAACAGTCCCTTTACACAACCGCAAGCTCCCTATTTGCACAAGGTTGGATACCAAGCTAGCCATGTCCCGTTCCTTGTCCTCACTGATGTCATTGAAGGTCTCTTCCTCCACCCAGCCACCAAGGGTCCCCGAAAGGTGACAACAAGCCCCCTGGGACACCTGCTGTGTTTGGTCTTCCACCTCCTCAAAGCCACCTTCCTCCTCTGACTCCTCTTTTCAGACTCCTCTCTCTGCATTGCCTCTGTCTGCGTTAACCTCTGTCGGTTTAATCACTGTTACGTCCACTATTAGGGGACGTGTATATGGCATTGATTTTTGGAACAGGGAGATGGAAAAAATGCTTGGTCGGACCTCCTACATCAAATTTGGGGCACTGCGCGTGCAATCTAAGGTGCCACCAGATATGAGTGTCACTGTGCACTGGCAAAAGTTGGCAGAGTAGGCGCTGTAGGCCTCACACACACACGCCTGTAGGCAGGCAACTGATATTCAATCGATTACAGTCAAAAAAAGTGTTGTTTTATGTCACTGTACACTACGGTTGCACCAGATATGACGTATCACTGTGCACTGGCAAAAGTTGGCAGAGTAGATGCAATAGGCTTCACACACACGCCTGTAGGCAGGCAATTGCTATTCAATCTATTACAGTAAAAAAAAGTGTTCTTTTATTTCACTGAGCACAATATAAGCTGTGAGACTGACACAGACAGGCAACTGAAATTAGATTAAAGGAAAAAAGGGTTGTTTTTTTTCAATGTATGGTACACCAACTATGACTGGTGAAACAGAGCAGAATATTAGCTGTGAGCCTGACACAGGCAGGCAACTGAAATTAGATTACAGGAAAAAAATGGTTGTTTTCAATGTATGTTACACCACCAGGTATGAGTAGTGAAAGTAAGCACAATATAAGCTGTTAGGTGTTAGCCTGTCACACACAGGCTGGCAGGCAGGCATATGCAATTAGATTACACAGAAAAAAAATAAAAATAAAATAAATGATTTTCTAGCCCTAAAAAGGGCTTTTTGGGTTGCTGTCCTTGCAACAGATATCAGATGAGTCCCTCAGGTCTGTAGTGGAAGCTAAATACACAGACTGGCTATCTATTTCCCTTTTAAATCTCCAGCAGCTACACTATCTGTCCTCTCACAACGAATGCAGCTTCAGAATGATTCTAAAATGTTTGCTGTCCTTCAGATGGAAGGCTCTGGAAGGGAGTGTATGCTGATTGGCTGGAATGTGTCTGCTGACTGTGAGGTGCAGGGTCAAAGTTTCCTCAATGATAAAGAATAGGGGGCGAACCAAAAAGCGCATGTGTCCGATGTGAGCGCGAACAAGCCAAAATCGCTGCAAATAGTCCGCGGGCGAACTGTCCGCGACATCTCTATTCAGTTTGTTACGACTCTCCGCAACCCTTTTAACCTCAGTATTACAGGCACATCTGTCAGCCACTGCGCCTCTAAGATCCATCAAACTCATGTTTGTTGCTTAAATTACCTCATCTATCCATCTCTGTCGTCCCTTTCTTTGTGAGCCTTCAATCTTTCCCAACATCAGAATCTTCTCTAGGCAATCTGTCTTCTCATGATATGGCCAAAATATTTGATCTTTAGCCTCCAGTGAACAGTTTGTTCTAATTTTCTGTAGTATAGATTGATTGGATCTTCTTGCAGTCCAAGAGACTCTAAGTAGTTTTTTCCAACACTAGCAATCAAAGACATCAATTCTACAGCGCTCAGACTTCTTTTATGGTCCAGCTCTCGCATCCGTATGTTACTACTGGGAATACCATAGATCTAACTATGCTGACCTTTGTTGAAAGTGTAATATCCTTACTTTTTAATAGCTTGTCCAAACTTGCCATATCTTTTCTTCCTATAATCAAATGTCTTTTAATTTCATGGCTGCAGTCACCATCTCCTGAGATCTTGGAGCCCAGGAAAAATCTGACTTATGCACATATAATATATATATATATATATATATATATATATATATATATAGAGAGAGAGAGAGAGAGAGAGAGAGAGAGAGAGAGACTTTATCTCTGTAGAGTTGCCTTTCCCTGCTGTGCTGTTTGGCAGCAGTGTTCCTTTTTTTTTTTAAAATGACGTTTGGATAAATCAGTTGGCTATGGTAAATTAGTCAAGACAGCCGTAAATGCCACCAAAACTTTTGTTCGTTTTTCCCCCAATCATTTACTGCTCTGACTGCTGAAATCTTGAATAATGAGGGTACCAGCCAGAACAGCTCAAGTGAGAAATATTTTCTGAATACAGATAACTAACTTTTGATGCATCATTTTCTCTAAGACTCAGATGATAATTATTTAAATCACTAGCACTTCTCTCCCAGAGAGGGACAAATTACATCTATCTTCTTTCAAGGCTGTTAAGAACCGATGCCCAGAATATAAAGTTTCCAGCTTTTGGATTTCAGTGTAATAATGAATACAAAGTATGGCAATATGTGTTGATCTTATGTATACAGTTTACAAGGACACACTTATGAGCTTAGATATTATGTTGTGTGATTCTAATGAGCTAAAAAAGTGAATGTTCTGCTATCTGGTTGTTTGATAGTATTTATATACTTTATATCTTGCATATAAAATATATATATGTAATTATGTGTATATATATATATATATATATATATATATATATATATGTAAATGTGTGTATATATATATATATATATATATATATATATATATGTATGTATATATATATATATATATATATATATATATATATATATATATATTTATATGTATATATATATATATATATATATATATGTATATATATGTATGTATATATATATATATATATATATATATATATATATATATATTTATATGTATATATATATATATATATATGTATATATATATATATATATATATATATACATATATAAATATATATATATATATATACATACATATATATATATATATGTATATACATACATATATATATATATATATATTTATATATGTATATATATATATATATATATATATATATATATATATATATATATATTTATATATGTATATATATATATATATATATATATATTTGTGTGTGTAAGCATAAATATGTAAGTATAATTCATATTTTCTATACAAGAACACACAAGCCATATAACAACCATATATATTAAGTATT
Organism: Discoglossus pictus; assembly: GCA_027410445.1. Classification (NCBI taxonomy): domain Eukaryota; kingdom Metazoa; phylum Chordata; class Amphibia; order Anura; family Alytidae; genus Discoglossus; species Discoglossus pictus. Next base: position 16,269,259 of record CM050171.1, read on the forward strand.
GATGCAGGAATCAATATTCACACATTGACCATGTAATACATTGTATGAATGGATATTATGTTACCCTGCCTAGACCCATACATGCATATCTTTTTAATATGTAGTTACATATATGTTTATATTTAGAAGCAAATATTCACATATGTGCATGCAGATATAGATCACATATACAGTAAACTCCCGGTTATCTGGCACCTAAGCCACCAGCACTCTCAAGCAACCGGTGCTGGCATCAATTCCCCATTTAAAAAAAAAAACTCCAGCTAAACCGGCATAAACGGCACTATCCGGCAGTTCGAGACTGGGAAAAAAAATGCTTTTTTCTAATTGTTTTTTTGGGCCCTAAATGGCCCAGTTTAAGCGCTAATGCCTTTTTAAAGGCATTTTGGGGGGTTTAAGAGACCTTTAGACCCTTAAAATAGGGGACTACAGTTATCCGGCAATAGGGAGTCCCCGTAGGTGCCGGATAACAAGGAGTTTACTGTATAAAGAGAGAATAGATATAGAACCTTTTGAAGACACATATTAAACAGGAGGCTTGATGTCCAATGGAATTACTCTGTAACTAATTTATTGTATGGCCACTATGAATTCTGGGTAGTGACATGCAAAGGAGACAAACATTTTTGATCTATTAATTCATTGTTTTAATAGAAACATTAGGAAAAATAATTGGTTATCTATTATATGCAATTATTCTGTAATGAGAGCCACCACTGTGACTTCATTTATGTGTTTCTATAAGTGAGAGGGGAATTTGAATGCTGATAAGGACTCTACTTCTATTGAAAGATGACATTTCTTAGTGTCAATGCTTTCAATACTAGACAAGTAGTAATATTATAATTATTAAAAATGATGAGGTTTACTGTATACATGGAAAAAACAGAAGACCAGCTATGTTATCTTATTATTAACTCATTATATTATTGTATGGGGCATGCTGGATTGTGGATAGCAAGAAGGTATCAGACTTATGGGACAAACCTAATTTAGACTGGGTTTGGAGGGTGTTAACCCTAATTCTAAACTGTCAGAAATTACAAGAGATATTTTTTCCATCATTTCATCTGTAATAACTAGCTGAATAAAACATAAATCAGAAGTAAAGAGTGGTTCTAAAGAATAAATAGGTTACGTGAGGCTGCACCATCGTATAAAGTAGTAGAGTTTTCTAAAATGTTTGACTTTCTCAAGTAGTCAAAATTTGTTGACGGCCACAGTTTACCACCTATTATACATTTATTTTGCTTACTAACATTTTTTTAACATATCATACAAATCAGCATTAATAGATTAACATGATGTTTGCTTGATGAGCTTACTATTTTATCGACTAATTAGGTTATTTTGTTCTAGGATAAAGAAGTCAACTTGGAGCAAGTGCACAGACGTATGAACAGCTTAATTGATGAAGATATGGCTCATAAACAGATCTCTACGGCTTCCATTGAAATATCTGCTTTGGAGATTGGTGGAATGCAATCAAGTCAAACCTTGGAGCCAGTTCGGGAATATCAAAATACTCAACTTTCAGTCACCACATTTTTACCGGAACAATCTGGTCATGGTGGAGGAAGAACACTTACCTCTGTATCAAGCAGTAACTTACCCTTGCCCCTTAGCAGTTCAGCTACCATGCCCTCAATGCAATGTAAACACAGATCGCCAAACGGAGGACTATTTCGTCAAAGCCCTGTGAAAACACCCATGCCAATGTCATTCCAGTCCATGCCCGGGGGACCCATTCCAGAAGCCATTGAGCCTTCTCATGGAACATCTATATAATTAAACAATGACCTGCAAAGCTTTTTAATACAACTAAAAAAAAAACTCTTACATTTTTCGTGTACATATCTGTAAATAACAAAAAGAATGAAGTGGGGTAAAAGTGTATTTTGAATATTCCCATTTTTTGAAGTCAGTAAAACAAACAAAAAAATGTATGAATGGCTTTGTAAATTTTGTCCTATATGAATAAAACAGCAAATTACTTGTGATCCTTCTGAAGTGCCAAAGAAGACCTGTGACTAGGACAGAACACAGTCGGTCCTTCGACACCTACCATTATAAGTTGGGCTCATTTATTGCTTAGACTATCACATTTCCAAAAAAAAAAAAAAAAATTATCACTGAGCAGCACTTCATTTTAACTTAGGGAGAACAAATACGAGTGACCAGCATTAGCATTAAAAGAAACTGTAGTTAACAAAAAAGTTCTAACAAATGGGAAATGCAAGGGAAATTCAGTTGATATGTTTTCTTCTAACAAGAAGCGCTTGGGATTAAATCTCCACAAAATTTCTAGGTTAAAGCACTGGTTTATTAAATTGTATTTTATGTGTACTGTGCTGTGTGGCCTTTTGATTTAACCTTTACAATTGGCAGGATCTATGATATCTTTGGTGGGAAATGGAGAGGTTAGAGGTGAGAGGAAAAATCTGTTGAGCGAAACCTGTAATCATCTTTTTGTGGCACGTACAATGAAAGGTTGGTTGGAACCAATGATTTATAAATGGAGAAAAAAAAAGTTATTTTGATGAAAAACAGTCTGTGTTACTCTGTCCTGAGCTTTATAGAACATTTTTTTTTTTTTGTAAGAAAGCTAACTGTAGATATTTAGCCTTTGGTTATTCATTGGAAAAACAGACAAAATAACCAGCTATGCTTTTAATTATTGGTGTAAATTTAAAGTTTATTGATAACATTGACACAGAGATATAAGAAATGTCGGTGATCTCTGCAGAGGAAAAAAAGAAGAAAAATTATAAGAATTACAAGAATTCTTTATTATTATGTATTTTTTTTTTACATTTATTATAATGATTCTTAATATTACATTGAGGTATGACAGTATAGGAGTCACATTAAAGGTATATGGAAGTTTCATGGATTATAAATGCATCTGATAAAGGAGAATCAGTAGTGTATACAAACATTTTTTGCATAAAAAAATCCCAGAATAATTATTAATAAACTTAATCTAAAGTTAGCAAAATGTATTTTAGTTTTCTGCCAGCTGATTTTGAGAAGGAACGCTGCTGAAAATCAAAGCTAAATTAGCATAACATTAATTCTTCATTGCAGCCGATCAGCTGGAACAATTAAGCAGTGTATGGGGATTCAGTCTCTACAGCAAAGCATCCTGGTATTTGGAGTACTTTGCCTCCATCACACAGCTCTCTCTCCCTCCTGAACAAAGTAGCTCAGGCAGTGCGGCTCACGCTCACCTCTCTCCCCATGGAAAGTAGCAACCAGCCTACTAGAGCATGGATCTCTCCACTGTGCTGCTTTTGGTTGGAAAGTTAGTACAGGGTTAAAAACTGTACTTGGATACAGTGTATAGAATTAATCAATGTGATATTTCTGAAATAAGCAGATTGTGCTAGATTAGATAAAGGTAAAAATAGGGAAACTTCCATAAACCTTTAAGACTGGTAAATTCACCATTAAAAAACACACTTAAGATATAATTTGTCATATTGACAACTAGAACATGTAAGCCATGGCTCTTCTTTATTTCTATATTTTATTTGACCTGTTGACTACTTGCTTCACATTTGCACCATAGATTATACTGGGTGTCTTCCTTCTCTTAATCATTATAATCTAAACAGGGCTCAAAGTACTATCTAGCCTATCCTGGAGACACACACACCAGGATTTGAGGATATCCTTCCTGTGTACAAGCAATATTGACCTCTTTAGTCACCCTGATGGGCTCACCTATTCACAAAAAGGAAATCCTCAAATCCAGGCCTGCGCTTAGCTCTCCAGGACCAAACTAGGCTACCCCTTGTCTAGCCTATGAATGTCTATGAATTAAAATCTATGAAATCATTGAATTGTGGTGAATGTGTTGAACGTCTAGATGTTGGTATGGGGATGTAGTGTAATCAGACAGTTTGTCTATTTACTCCTCATTGGTTACACGTGTTACTATTATCAGTTACTTTTTGCTTATATGGCCACTTAAGCCCACAGAAAGCAGGTAGAAAAAGTGCTTTCTTTCTTTGAATTGCTGCTAATACTAATGATTTAGAAGCATTCATTTGTGAAACTTCTGTATATATAATAAGGCTGCACTGGAGAAGGCATTATTTAGAACATTTCTATTTTTTAATAATATATTTATTTTGTTCAAACATAAAACAGAGAAAAGACATAGAATGTAAAGAGGTGGCAATGACAAAATTATGAGTTTTATAGTAAGTTTATAGTCACAGTTTTCGCAGTGCAAGTGGTCGATGATATGAATCTTTTAAGAGAGTACAAGGGAAGTGAATGACTGTGACTGTCAATGCACTACGGAGTATGTGGTTGTTTTACAGTTAATATCTATTCTTTGATTGTTTTCCAATGAAAGAAAATTATTATAAAAAATATATATATTTGTATGTGTATATAAAAATAACAATGTTTAATTTGAAGTGGCATACTATATCTGTTCCAATCTAATGATATACAACTAATATGATTTAACACAAAGAAAATCACATATGAATTACAGAGAGGAAGAGACAAAAAATGTAAAATATTCAGAGATATAGTTATTCTTAGATATACAGAGAGATACTTATTAATAGTGTGAAAGGAATGATAAATGGAAAGAGCCAGAACAACTGAACGAATGATCGAATAATAGAATGAAAGTTAGGATAAATGAGTAAGAAATGGGATATAATAGAGAGAAATAGGGGATAACAAAAAGCTCAGATAACAGTAAGATCTAAATTATTTGAACGCACAACCTGTCTTATCAGAGGTATTTACTCTGCCGCTAATTCATGTCTTAACCTGATCTAATACGAGCAGATTCAATAATGTTATAAACTATAAAACAAAAAACTATTGCTCCCATACATTTGCTGTGTCAAAACATGTGCCTTACATCACACAAAAGTCACAATTGCTTTCACAATTTTTGGTCAACATTGCAAAAATAAAAAAATATAAAAAAAAGTAACAACATTTACGGTAAATCTCAGTCTTATGAAATGAAGGGTATATATTTAGGGTCTCATTTTTTCTATATTTCATGATCATCCACCTGGTGAAAGAGATTGATTGATAGCAAAAGGTCAAAGAAAAGAGAAGAAATTCAGACATTTTAAGATAAAAAGGACTTTTAATTAATTTTTTAAATCATTTCTTACATTTTTGTAATGACTTTTTTCTTTTATTGCACAGTAGATTCACTAGTGGCAATTTTCAACATAAAAAAAGAGATGACGGCCACCAGAGTTCTGCTTTGTAGTCTTTGTGGAGCTTAGTGAATCTTATCAAAGATAGAGCCAGTAAATAATTAAGAAATATATCGATCAGCAAAGCGACAGAAAAATTGCATAGAGAGACAGGTCAGTTATCTAGAATAATATTCATATATATATATGATAAATGAGATCGTTTGGAATAGCAGATGGATGGTTAAGAATGATAATTTTAGTGGATTCCCATAGATCCCATGTCTTTTAATTTTAAGCATTCATTTTTTCTGAAAGGGAAGATATGTATATGTGTGATGTTGAGTATAAGAGATGCAGAAGTCTATTGGAATAGAGAACAAAGGAATGTGAGAGAGAATGGAGAGGAAGAAGAGATGGGATGGGATATATAGGAGCTCTAATTCCTTTTATGTGTAGTATCAATGAGATATGGAAGGTACCTGGATGTTACTAGGTATATAATTCATGTGTTTCTATTTACTTTTATGTTCTTTATTTTATAAGAAGTGCTTATAAGCTCTGTTGTTACTGACTAATATCAAACAAATAGTCCCTGTATGGGTCTGACCACTGCAGTGTACGCAGACACAGACTCCATAGGGCTGGATAGTGTAGTGTCATAGCCTATCATGAACCCCATCTCTGCAGAATGTTAGAGGGAGATGGTCACTGATTGGTTAGTATGAGATACTGCACAGCAAGTACAACAGAGTCTGTATCTTCATGAGCTACAATAAAAAAATAGCCGGTAGATTGAACTTATTTGTATTTAAATAAATACTGACATGCAATATAGTGTATATTTTGAAAAAAAATTCTCGCTTTGAGCTTCAGGAGTTTTGTACTTTTCATAATTTATGAATATTACAGTAGTTATTAATGTACCTGTAAATCTTAATGACATACTCAATGTTAATGAAACACAAATAACTGTAGTAGCAGCTGTATGTAACATTAATACTATGGGGCAAAGAACCAGTAGGAGACATGTGGGAGAACTCACACCCTAGTACACTTATTAATTAATATATTAATATATTTTATTTGTAGAGTGCCAACTGATTGTGTATCACTAGGGGTACAATAAACACAAGGATATTTTTTAGATACATTTGAAGACCATAAAAATAAGCCAGAACGGCACGTTTGTACAGATACAATGTCCTGGAGGAGATGAGGAATCGAGTGACTCTCCAAGATCCCTGTAACACATTTTTCCTGTGTGCCTGTGTGCCAGAAACGTATTGTGATTGCCTTTACACTTTACAAGCTTGTTTATCTTGATGTTTATTTCTTTGGAAAAAAAAAGATTCACACATTGTAGGAAGTGTTGACACCCATAACTGCAGTGTAGAAAAGCAAACGTTCACTTTAAGGTTATAAACACCAATTATACACATATATTAGTATCACTGAAACCAGGCATGTACCACATGAGCAGTCAGGCCAGATTTTTGGGTTTCTCCAGTTTGTCCACAGCTATTCAGGTTAAAATGATTGAGGCACTGACTGACTTATTCATACACAAATAAGAGGTCATGGAAAGCCTTTGATGACTGCTTTTGAACATCCCAACATGCTTAAAGAGACTAAAAATATGCTGCTAACATCTCTTATACATAATGAATGAAATACCAATAAATATATATTTGAACATCTTCCTTTTTTCCAATGATGGTTATTTTCTTAATAACAAATAAACAAAAAAGGCATAAATGATATAGACTAGATGACAGATAAGAGCCAATGGGTCTGTCTAGTCTGCCCATTATATCTACCCAAAATGCTCTGGCTTGTCAAAAACTGAGGAAAGCCTTGTACACATGCTAGCCATAATTATTGGATGTTGCCCTACCATTTCCAGATATCTGCTCTCCATACTTCATAGTAGCACAATAGAGAGATACATAGAATGTAGAGAACAGTAACATAACGATATGTTGAGAATCATCGTAGATAAATATATTATATATTATACTTAAAACAACAGCATTTTATTATTTTGTGTGTTAAAGTCAAACAATATGATAAGGATAATTTCAATCAAAGTATCTCAACCTTGTCTGGTCAGTCCTAAAAAAAATGGAAGTTGGGGATAAGGTGGTGGGCGGTTAAGAAAGAGCCATGAAAGAGGTAAGAGAGATTGATAATGAGTCACTAACACAGTAATAAATAGTTTATTGTCAAAATAATCTGTTAATAATGGTATGGATCCAGTCTAGAGAAGGTTTGAACAATATTTAGCTCGTTCTTGGCTCCATTAAAGTTGAGAACAACTAATCTAAATTTTGATCTTGCACAATAAGTGGAGTGATTAAAAATTATATTGGGCCAGGCCATAATCAAGGGATTCATTGCAGTCAAATAGGTTTGAGCCTGCTTGTTTGGGTTTAACATTTGTGAGCATTTGTTTTGTCACTCCAATGACTGTTGTTTATCGTATTTTTTTTAACTTTAAATAAGTTTGGCTAAGTCATGTATTCCCACTACCAAATTCAAGCCTATTTTGGAACTGGTGCCTTCATATAATATTGTAGTCGAAAAAAACATGGTGAGCACATAGAGCCAAACATTGGCCCCTTTTTGATTATGCAAATTGTAATCACAGGAGCCCGTAAACGTTACTGATATTTAATTGGCCTCTTTTAGCTACTCATAAATCGATCGGTGGGTTACAGGCTTAAAATTCCTGTGGTTGTCAAAATTGTAACTCTAATCCATCTCCACCTTTGTTCCTTCAAGCACGCAAATGTTAAAATCGTTAAAATTGCAAATTGAGATTTAATTGCAACAATTCAACAAGCCCGCAATTGCCTTCAAACCCGTAAATGTATCAAAAAATCCTACAAGTACTAGATAGGGTTAAACACCTGTTTGTAACACTTCAAAAGCAAATATAAACACACTACTGTACTTAATATACTGAGAAAGCAATTGAAAGACATTATAATTAATTGCACAACAGTCTCTAGCTCGCAAATCTGCAATAAAGCATTTTTTTCGGTGTAATTTCCATGTTATATCGATCCCGGCAATCAATAGGTTAAAACATATCATTGAACTTGCATGGACTAGAATAGTAGATTTATTGACTTTTTTAGATTGCAACATTTCTGGATTGCGAGTCCGATCGCAAATCGGACGTCTAAACACTAATTGATTGTGGTTTAAACTCCATGTTTCATTGACATCATGATGTCGGTCTCATTTATTATTGGCTCTGTCTAAATTGTAATTTACGGGCTTGCTTAATTGATCATGATCATGCCCTGAAATGCTACTTACGGTTCATGGTTTGCGTGTTGGGGCTGTGAAACTGTAATTGCTGGCTTGAGTCAATTGAATACATCTAGGTATGTAAAAAATTTGGAACCCGCAGACGTACGTTCCGTTTGAAGATAATTAGGCGCTTGCAATTGAATAGGGGCCATAGTCTAGTATTTAATACCAATTGCTTATTAAAAAGGTAAAAATATACTCACACAAATCCTTGTTTACAACAATATGGTTTGGGTATCTTCATATTAACAGGACTGAACCATAAGAATCTTCTCTTTCTTTATAAAAAAAAGTATTATAATCCCAACAATCACAGGAAAAATAGAACAAAAAAGTGAAAAACAAGACAAAGCCAACCTAGCTATTAAGGGCAAAATGGCAGGGCTGCCATGCAAGTTATATTTGCTAAGGTCCTTATAATAACCCATGAGTTTTGTGATTAAAATTCCTCAGGTTTCATATAATAGTGTACAATACAGTATATATTTTACAGCCTTCAAGATATCTTGTCATTAAATAAATACAATGGTAATGCAACGGTATTCTCCCATCTAGTCGCCCATTGGATGCTCTTTATATTTAGGCCACAAGCTGATTGAGGTTACCCTAAAATAACTTGTGTTTAGTGATTTTAAATATCAAGTAAGCTCTATTTTTGGAGGGGGAATAAACTAAATTGTTTGTCAAGATAAAGCATTGTTGATTTGAATATACTGTACGCAAATAGATGGTATAGATTTGATAAATAGCTCAGTGTTTATTTTGAATTGGATATGAAATAAGTTCATGGGCATACAATATTTTTGAAAGATTTTATAAATGCAGAAATAATTGCACACCCCAATATATAAAGCACATTAAGAGTTAAAATATTAATGTTATTAATAATTTGAATGTATTATGGAGAACAAAATGAACTTGAATTATTAAATTATTTTGCCTTATTTTAAAATATTGCTTTGTGAGTATATTGTAAAAATATATGAATTTGCTACACTAAAAAATGATTTTTTTTTCTTGCTAATGTAGGGGATTTAGTTTGGAGGGACAGACCTTCACAACTGTATAACACTCAAATGGGCAAACGGTTTCACAATTATGCACATTTATAAATACATAAGGTAATACAGTGACCAACCTACATTACATTAAAAAATATTACATTGTAATAATTTATGGCTGGGGGGCAGCCAAGGAAGAGTACTATATCAACACAAGGTTGTTTTTGTTTAGTGTGACAATCCAGGGGTAGTGACTATTACTGCCCAGGGTCACCTCCTATAGACAGGTAAACTACTAACATGGACCGTTGGGTTCTTGGAAATCTCTGCATCAGCACCTTGATATCTGGCTTCTGTATCAGTCAGGGTCTCTCCATCAGGAATCAGCACTTCCAGGAGTCTCGGTAACCTTCCTGTGGTAGTGACCAGGACAAGTTACTTGAAGGATGGAGATAGGATCAGTATCGAAGCCACCAGGAGCAAATAAGAGAACATACCATTTTTATATGTCTCCGCAGTGAACTGACTTATTTTTAGAAAGTCAACAATATTTATAGGGGTTAGATACAGAGGGGGTGTATACAACACAACAATGACAGGGAGTGGCATACAAACACGGGAGATTGACTCCACATGGGGTCTAATAGTCTGACATCCTGGCATCCTGTCTGGCACCTGTGAACAATAGGCCAACCTCCATATACACATAATGCTGTCTCCATGTCTAGTGGTCCAGACCTCAAATCGAGTATATTTACTTTATCTGGCAAACAATGGGACAAAACAGATTACAATACAATGTAGGTGTTTATGCACATAGTGGTTGGAGCCAAGCAGTCTGTCCTTTATGGAGGATGGGCTAAGACCCAGGAACTGGAAAAGGGGCCCATGACATTTAGTCATTCATTCGAGTCTGACTCAATGTGACCCTATGGACCGCAAAATGTCAGGCTCATCCTGTGTCTGGTTGTGACAATCCATAAGGTTTTCATGGCAAAGATACTGGAGTGGGTTGCCAGTTCCTTCTCCAGTGGAGCAAGATTTGTCTGACCTCTCTGCTATAACCTGCCCATCTTGGGTGACCCTACATGGTATGGCTCACAGCTTCAGTGAGATACACAAGCCTCTTCACCATGACAAGGTAGCTATCCAGAAGGGAAAATACAAGGTAGTCTCAATCCATATACACCATTCTGTAAACAATTTTAAACTGCCACTCAACCAGAACTCTTATTGGGGTGGAGTCACGCATCTCATTGGTCACAGTGAATCTGACACTTGGAATATGCTTATTTTTTAATACTTTTTTTTCCTTAATTATCCATGATCAATGGTAAATCTGGCTCCTATTTTATTGGGCATTAAAGTGGGGAGAATTATGTTACAAATTGGTCAACCATAGATAGAAACTTAAGCATAAAGTGCATCTGTACAACCTTAACAGAAAATCAGACTCCCAAAACCAAATCCCAAGGTGTTAATCAATCCAGAAAATCTAAGTGGGGACATGGAAATGTGAACACAGTGTTGTCATTAGGTCTATTTAGCAATTTATACAGGACTATTAAGCATATAGTTGCCGTTTTAAGGCAACACAACATGAGATAGAAGTAAATGAGCCAGTAAAATAAAGAGCTATAAAGACCTCATCCAATATTGATATTGGCTCACAATGAGTTGATCTGGTGCTTGACTACTAGTTGGAGACTAGGGTGGAATCTACTAACCATGTCCTCACCTGAGATAAGTTGAGAAGAGCTGAGATGTGGTGATAAGGACTGAGATGTGGTGAGAAGGGTTGAGAGGCGGTGAGAAGAGCTGAGATGAGGTGAAAAGGACTGAAATGTGGTGAGAAGGGTTGAGAGGAGATGAGAAGAGCTGGGAGGCAGTGAGAAGAGCTGAGATGAGGTGAAAAGGACTGAGATGTGGTGAGAAGGGTTGAGAGGAGATGAGAAGAGTTTTGAGGAGGTGAGAAGGACTGATATGTGATGATAAGGGTTGAGAGGAGGTGAGAAGAGTTGAGAGGAGGTGAGAAGAGCTGAGATGAGATGAGAAGGACTGAGATGTGATTAGAAGGGTTGAGAGGAGGTGAGAAGAGTTGAGAGGAGGTGAGAAGAGCTGAGATGAGGTGAGAAGGACCGAGATGTGATGAGAAGGGTTGAGAGGAGGTGAGAAGAGTTGAGAGGAGGTGAGAAGAGCGGAGATGAGGTGAGAAGGGTTGAGAGGAGGTGAGAAGAGTTGAGAGGAGGTGAGAAGAGCTGAGAGGAGGTGAGAAGGGTTGAGAGGAGGTGAGAAGAGTTGAGAGGAGGTGAGAAGAGCTGAGATGAGATGAGAAGAGTTGAGAGGAGGAGAGAAGGGTTGCTTTGTCCCAAAAAAAATTACCAACTAGGAAAGCTTAATGTGAACAGAACAAAAGCAAAATATCACTACTTTGAGTAAGAAGCTTTAAGGTCTACATTGTGCTTTAATCACCTTCAATAAACATTGAAGCTAAAGATTATAATTGTTCAGCCTATCAGTGTTATATTTGCTGAAACTTTTTCATTTTATAACCACAGTAGTAGCCCTATTAGTTGCAGAAAAAAATGTGTTAGATACTGTAAGGTAAATTAAAATGTGTTACATGGCATTTGTATAAGTGACAGGGAACTGATTTCCTGTGGGTAAATTAAATTATGTTTCTATACTTCATTACATTTTCAGAGCATTTTGCTGACCAAACTTTTTTTTAATTTTCATTAAGAAAAATACTTAGCGATCTGTGTATATTTATGTGTAGAATAATTCATATAAACTTTAATACTAAAATAGAAACCGTATATGTGTGTGGAGAAGACCCTTAAGGATTATTCACTGATATGCACCTTAAATGTAAGTCTGGACCCTCATCATTCTCCACTCAAATCCTTCTTATTCCCAAGGACTGGCAGACAATTACAGTGTACACTAAGATTCGCAGGTTTCTTATGAGGAATACTGCAGTCCTGAAGAAACAATATTAATGTCCCAGCTCCAAACCACCAGTCTTAGAATAGATTTAGCTAAAGAATGGTATCTTTGTATGGCTCAAATGTAGCTCAAGAAAAAGAATGTACCAAAGTAATAACATTAAAAGCTGTATATACTTGGAAATACAATTTTCTTTGTTGAAAAATCTGAATTTTTGAAGAATCTATTTATGTTTATGAGTACAGGATTCAATTTGGTGTTTAACACAGAACTTCCTCAGAGATGGATCATGAGAGTGTGTGTTTTGGCTATCAATAGAGGGAGGGACGGAGATGGAGGGAACAGAGAGATAATTAGATAATATTAAAATGTACATCACACCTTTTATACCCCAATGGTCCAGAAGCAGACTCCTTCCTTCAGTAAATGCAAATCTCTCTCCAGAAATGTAAACGCCCCTCTCTTACACACAGCTTCCACCTATGTATCATGAACTCATCCATGGACCAGCAGAAACACCACAAAAATAACTTTATGATTACTTTTAGTTTATATATATATTTTTTTCTTTGTACAATGGTCCTTTAAACCTAACCCTCATCCTAACCCTAAGCCTGTATATCTGGTTGAGGTGTATAATCTAATATTTAATATTTTATAAGTGTTCTTTTTCATACAGGAGCAACTTGAGTTTAGGTGGACCTTCCCTTTTTAGTAAAGTTAATATTAATCATAAGTAAGCATGAGATAACTGCCACAGTTTGGTCTGCAGACCATATCCATCCACCAAATTTGACTTTACTGAATCATCCACTTGTGATATCATAAAAATTCAACAACACTTCTTAGAAAAATGAGCTTTAGCAAAATAATGAAAAACATCAAAAGCAAGCAAACAATAACTACAAACTACTGATTTTTTTTATGATAGTTTACTATAATTGAACATTTATTGAGAACAGCTGTGCTATTACGGAGCTGGGTTATTGAAGTATTAAATAATATATTGTGGCTAATGTCTGCGTGTATAGCCTTTTTTTACAATGCATCAGACCTATACTAGGATAGATTACACCATTTGTGAATTGGAAATAGATGGTAGATGAAGCAGAAAGAAGGTTAGGAGAAAAGCAAAGAAGAGACTTGAGCCAAAACAAATATGTTTTAGAGACAGAAAGATAAAGGGACACTGTAATGGAGTGTACAAACCCATCACTTGTGTAAAGAGGCAGTCCAAGCAGAGGGAGGGGTCAGTAAGGGTAAGAACCTGTCCATCATCTTCCACCTTTCCCAAGCACACCCCTTCCCTACGCTCATCAACGCAAGAGGATCCCAGGATGCCACAGAGGATGAAGAAGATACTGATAACTCTGTAGTAGAGGAGGATCATGATGAGGCAGAAGTAGAAGAAGATGAATTGACAGAGTTGACCAAAGAAAAAGAGAAGGAAGAAGACTTGAGTTTAGAAGAACCAAAAGCTTCACCCAATGCTGATACAATTAACTACGGTAATTAGGCCTGAACCTGCTTTAATTAGAGAGCTATATATTACAGGTCAGTGTAGTCTCAAGCAAGGATATGTTAGGCCTCTGTGTACTGTATAGACATGCGGTAATAAAAGTTATTTTTTGTTATAAATTGTAGTGTTTGTTATATTGTATCACTGACAAGGAAAGTCAGTTCTTACAGCCTTATTAAATTGTGATTTGGCCAATTGAATAGGGCTCTATATAAGCACAGAGCATATTTTTTTTTACAGCAGTTTTTAGTTAGTGAAGACCTTGCTTTTGGATAGAAGTTCACTAACTAAAAACTTCTGTAAAATAAATATGCTCTGTGCTTATATAGAGCCCTATTTAATTGGCCGAATCGCAATTTAATAAGGCTGTTAGTCGGGAATAATTCATAATATAAAAATGCCCCCTAGAATTTTTTTTTTATTGGAAATAACAGGCATTACACTGTTACATATGGTGTCAAAAGAGGCATGTACCAAACCTCAGCTCAAGTACAGCCTAAAACCTGGCGTGGAGTTATGTGCCTAATTTAGAGTACCTCCACAAACAGGGCTGCTGGGATTTCCTGAGTCTACACACAGTCTGCATTCAATTCTCCTTTTTTCTAATCCTTTTTTCTAAGACAATGAAATCCAGGGGCGGATGTACCAGTAGTGCAGGTGGTGCCGGGGAATCCAGTGCTGCATAATTTGAATTTATATATATATATATATATATATATATATATATATATATATATAAATATATATGTATATATATATATATATATATATATATATATATATATATATATATACTGTATATATGGAATAGTACATTAGTGATTTTATTTGAATGTCTAAATAATAAGTTAATAAGTTTCTCAGAAATACAGTATATGCACTGCACTCTGGGAAAACTGGGCGGGACATGCAAATGAGACAACATAATGCACCCTCACTCTGTCAATCCAAACCATTTTAAGCATGGCTCCTTTTAAGCCTATGCTTACTGTATTGCACAGCTTTAGGCATAACTAAAACCTCCATTCTCTAGCTCCGCCACTGATGGAAGCAGCAACAGTTTCAGGCCCAGATGCAACAGCAGCAGCAGGATCATCAGACTAAGCTGTTTCAAGCGCTAATGAATAAAACCAAGGAACAAAAGACTGCAGGAACCTCCAGTCAAGGGACCCTTGCAAATGTCATGGTGAAGATGGGACTAGAGGAGGATCTTGAAGCTTACTTGGCTGCATTTGAGAGACTTGCTATTTTGGCTCAATGTGGTAAAGATAACTGGGCAATAAAACTGACTCCATTTCTAACTGGTGTGGCACAGGCTGCTTATTGTGACTTGGGGAGGAGAAATCCTGGAACTTAAGTCTGTTATAATTCTTTGTATGGGGAATTCTGATGGGAAAATGACTAGTGATGGCATGTAGGTGCAAATACTATGGCTTTTGCTCAGCAGCTGCAGGGTCTGTCCAATAAGTGGTTAAAACATTCAGTGTGCCCAATAGCTTAAATATTGGACATGAAAATCTTGGAAGGATTGTTCCCACAAAAAAATGAAATCCTTAGAACCTCAGTTTACCATCTTCAAACAGATGGATTGGTAGAAAGATTTAATATTACACTTAAGAGGATGCTCTGAAAGTTTGTGGACAGTGAAAAGCAAAACTGGGATAACATATTGCTTTATCTATTGTTTGCTATACATGAAGTGTCACAGTCGACTACAGGATACACCACATTTGAATTATTATATGGCAGAATGCCAAGAGGCATACTTGACCTGGTTAAAGAAGACTTGGAGGCACAGTCTAGTTCCAGTGAAAATGTCCTCAGATATATTAAACGGCTATGGGTGAGGTTGAATACAATGGGAATCTAGAATGGCCCAGCAACCTAGGGAATTTCAAACTGAGTACTGAGTGTTATTACTATTACTTAGCTAAGAGACCAAATTGTTAGTGAAATGGCAGGGCCCATGTAAGGTGTTAGTAAGGTAGGAGAAGTAGATTACAAGCTAGGACACAGAAAACAGGGGCAAATATACCATAATCTGTTAAAATGATGTAGACATGGTAAAAATATGTTTATTGCCCCTAGAACAGAGTCTTTGGATTTGGGGCCAGTCATTGGAGACATAACCAATGAGCGATAGGTTGTCTTGCTGGGAGAACAATTACATACACTACATCAAAAACAGTACACAGGCTATTAGTGATGTTTTATCTACCTTAACAGGAAAGACAAATTTAATAGCTCATCACATGCTAAGGAAGGTGAAGATGTAAGGCCGAGACCTTCCCGAATACCAGATACCATGAGAAAAGTGGTACAAAATGAAATAGAAAACATGCTTCGGTTAGGAGTGATTGAACCATCTGGAAGTGAATGGTGAATCCTCATAGTTCTTGTACCTAAACCAATCAGGTTTTGCATTGATTTCAGAAAACTTGACGCAGTGTCAAAATTTGATGCATTTCCTAATCCAACAGTTTATCAGATGTCATATATCTAGCTTTACCCAGTGTCTTTAGGGATGTTAGATGTAAAAAAAGGATATTGGCCGATACTATTTACTAAGGCCTCTGTATTTTGCCTTTTGGACTCTATGGTGCCACTGCAGATTTCTGGAGATGGATGTGCTACATTCTTCAGCCCAACGGAGTGTACTCTGTTGTCTATCTGGGTGATACTGTTATCTATAGCATTGTCTGGGAAGATCGCCTTGATAAGATAGCAGCAATCCTTAGGATATTAAGACAAGCTGCATAAAGGTAAGCACAGCAAAGTGTGTTTTGGCAGCGGTTGAGACTCTCTGTTTGGTTTTCCTTTTGGGTAATGGTGTAATAAAACCTTTAAAAGACAAAAAACAAAAAATGGTGCAGGCATTCTTATCAGCAAATCCCGCCATATTTGACAGAAGCTTCCATAGGCACAGTTGGCTTAAACTTAAGCCACACTTCCTCCTCAAATTATAATGATTTGTTTCTTCAAATAGATAAAGGTTTTAATCGCTCTAGGAGTGCTTGCCATAGGTCAGGACTTGAAGATTTCTTAAGAATTACTGAGGCAGCTTGAAAATTCTCAAATCCTGCTTCTCTTCAAGACCAACCTTGTCCACCCTGTTCTATTATACGACCACACCATGGCCCTATGACTGTATCTTTTACCCCGTAAGTTACTTGATAAATTATCAAGGCTTTTCTAAGCAATATGTGATAGCTACTATACATATGGAGGAGTTACAACTTACTAATGTAGACATTCATCAGTTTCCTGCATTGTGGTATCTCAATGTAATAGGCAACTCATTGAACCTCAAAGTAAAGATTACAAGTTGAGATAGGAAGCTTTAACCTACTCGTACTTTGAAGCGAATTAAGGCACACATTGCTTCAGGGGTGATATAGCTCCTGTAACATGCAATATAAGACATTATTATCACAGTGACATGTCTAAATTTCAAGGCATAGACTGTTATATGGAACGGATGAGATAGTTTGCTGCAGCAGACAACCTTGGCCACCTATAGATGGTCACCAGATGGACTCACAATGAGATGTTGGCGTTGTCTTCTTGGGAACGATTTACATTTTCTCATTAAACTTAAATAACTTTGAGTTGTTGATGGTTTGCATCAGATTGATTGATACAATCAGTGCTTTTTTATAGGTATTGATTTTTCTGTTTATTTAATAGATGTCCTGATGTCCCTTCAAGCCTGGCTGTGTTCAATCAGCTGACCTAATGTATCCCTTTAATCAGGTTGATTTAACTAAGATGGAATGCCAGTTGGTCTTGGATACCTTTGCTCATTAAATTAACAAAATAAGTAAAACAAATATCTTATTTGTTCACTCATGTTCCTTTAATCTACTACTTTGTCATGGCACTATATATGAAATGGAGAGGATCGTTATAAAATGTAGTCCATACTTAATAAAGTGAGGATTTCACATTGTAATTTATAACTACAAAATGATTTGATTAATAGAGTACTCAAGTATTTATTTTATTAAGATATTAACACATTTACAATAACAGTTATGTATTACCAATTGTGAATTCTACATACTTTAGCACCTCTCTCCCATTAAAGTGTTTTAATACTGAATAATGTATGTCTATGATTAGGTAATGAACCAGTGTCCAATGAATAATTGTTTTAGATTTTGGACTTTATCAGATTATTATTCAATGCTTTCATCAAAAATCTGCTCCAAATAAATGAATACCAATTCCAATAATGAAACTTTAGGTGTACTTCCTCCAATACCTGCCCAGGTCAACCACTCCACTGCATCAGGGAATATAAGGAAATAATACATGAGGGGCAAAGTATCTTTAAAACTGTGATTTATTAATAAAATAATACTTACTCAGTAGTATATGGCACATAGTCCTCAAAATTGTTTATAAGATCTCGTTGAAGGTCTCCCATAAAGGCTTGTTGTTGTTTAGTCATGTATTTATGCCAAAATCTCTGTGACCCCATGTACCACAGCATGCCAGACACATGTATCAGCATGTCTCTGGTTATGCTTATCCATAAGGTTTTCTTGGCAAAGATACTCAAGTGGGTTGCCAGTTCCTTCTCCAGTGGACCACAATGTGTTCTGCTATGACCTGCCCATCTTGGATGATCCTACTTGATATAGCTCACAGCTTTGTTGAAGTATAAAAGCCCCTTCACCACCACAAGGTAGCAATCCGAAAGAGGCATAGAGGCATAGGGTCGGCATATAAACTGACTGTTCTGACTCAGATGGCCCCTGTTAATGATGTCAGAGATTAATAATTTCCTTAGGGATATGCTAAAATGGTTTTTACGCGTTTCACCCTTAGACTAGCCTTCGACAGACTGCTCTCCATGACTTGTGTACTGCTTAGACAGGGTACAGTAAATGGTTTGGGTTTATAGCACTTTCATTGAGTTCTAGTTGGAAAATGGAGAGTGTAAGATAAACTGAGAGCTGTGGGGAGAGGATAGAAGATCATAAACTGTTCTGAAGACAAAATTACAAAATGTTTTGGGGGGTTGCCAATAGGGGAGACATGAGGGGGTCAGCCACTTTGACGAATGGAAAGGAAGTCCAGACCCAAAGTATGCTCACCCCTGCTGTGGATACAGTTTTACTGATTCTAAAAAATATATCAATTTTACAATCCTGTATATTTGAGATTCTCAAGAGCAATAAAAGCAAACAATTTAGAAAAAAGCTATAAAATGCTCTGTAAATTCCACCAAGGTATTATTTTTAGTTTTCCGTGTTTGAAGCATATTTTCATATCCATAAATGAATCCTTAAGTTAAAGTAAGTGCAAATTAATTCCATTCATACTGTGAGAGCAGGGTTACTATTCACTGGTAATTGGTCCGAGCTGCTAGCTCTCCTTCATAACTGTAAACTTTTAGCATACCTGCATCATTAATGCCTGATTTGTTTTCATAAATGGCCTTGTAATAATGCATATATTTAGAAAAATACTTGTCGCCCAAATGAGAAAAGTTGAACGCAGGTTAAACTGAATTTATCACTGGGGAAAGCCTCAGAAGAACATTTTATGATGTTACATTAACAGTTTTGTCCAAATAATGCATTTTTCTAAGCTTGTCCATTTTATATGGAGAAAAAGAAAAGTGTTTCATCTGAGCATTAAAAAACATAGAACCTTATTCTATTGCCCAATTCATAATTTTACACACTTAAAACTGCTCTTAATTTTGACACACATTTTATTAACTACTTGCAATCCAATTACAAGTTCCCCACCGACAATCAATACGGGCCAGCCAAAGTTGCAAATTTGGCCTTAGTACTCCATTGGTTTTAGCACAGCTTGAATATTACGAATTCTAACTACCGTAATTAAAATTACACAAAATTGATATTCTATTAGACCCGTGCAAATAAAGTCTGACCCACAAATGAAAAAAAGTATCACGTTTCTGTCAAAAAAATTACCAGTACTAAATAGGACTCACAAGGGCTTTTTCAAACTCTTGGTAAAGCTATAACAGCAATTCAACACACAATACTGAAGATTAAAATCATGGGAAGGCATGCAAAGACATTAGAATTAATTGCATCTCAAACCTACAAATATGCAATTAGAAAATATTTTTTTTAAATGTTATTTCTGAGTAATATCGATCCCGGGACTCAAGGGGTTAATACATATCATGAAACCCACATGGACTAAAACAGATGATCTAATGCATTGTATAGATTACTTGATTGCTAGCCTGATCGGCAAATATTACTTATTGGCACTAATTCATTTGTATCCTCTGATTGCAGATTACATCTAACTTCCATGTTTTACTGACGTCATGATGTTGGATGCGTCTAAGAAGTAAACTATGTGCTTGCTTAAATATCATATGATCATGCCCCCTGAAATCCTACTTAAAAAGGCAAGGTTTACAAGTTTAGGTTTAAGGGAGTAAATTGCGGGCTTAAGTCAATGGAATACATCTAAACATTTAGAGAAAAATACACCCACAGACAAATTTATGAGTTCAAGACATTTGTGGGATTCTAATAGAATAAGGCCTATAGAGCCTTAATAGAGCAATGCCCCCATTCAATTGAGCAATTGTTGTTTACTGGAGCCTGTAATGTAGCCCGTTATCTAATTTGCTATTCAATTGGCGTCTTTTAGCGAGCCACAAACGGCTGAAAATCCCTGCGGTTGTCAAAATCGTAACTAACAACCCATCTAAGCTTTTGATCTTTCAAGCCGCAAAAGTTACAAACGATAAAATCGCAGATCACTATTCAATTGCTGTAATCCCTCAAGCCCGCAAATGTTCGCACACCCATAAAAGGCAAATGTAGAAGAAAATTCTACGAGTACCAGATAGGACTCACAAGGGGGATTACCACCTGTTTGTAGCACTATAAATAGAAATAAATAATCAATACTGCATTTTAAAAGACGAGTAAAGCGATGAAAGACATTAGAATTAATTGCAAAACAGACTCAAGGTAGCAAATCTGCAATGGAGTTGTTTTTTTTATGTTTCAGTTTGGTGTTATATCAATCTTGGGAATCAATGAGTTAATACATTATCAGGCCACCCACATGGACTGAAACAATATCACCATTCATTTTTAATATTTTGCACATTGTCGAATTGCGAGTCTGATCGCAGATGGGACTCTAAACACTAATTGATTGACTTGTAACCTCCATGTTTTACTGACATAATGATGACGGTCTAATTTACTATTGGTAGTTTCTAAATCGGTAGTTACTGCCTTGCTTAATTGATCATGATCACGCTCTGAAATGCTACATTTGATTGCATGGTTTACGGTTTTGGCTTTAGGGCAGGACATTGCAGGCTTGTTCAATTGAATCACTCTGTAATTGAAGCAAATTGAATAAGGTCCCAAAGTCTCTTTTCAACTTCAATTATTATTATTATCCTTTATTTGTAACACGCAACATTTTCCGGTGCGCATTACGGGGGTTAGGTACAAGTATAAACAATTTCCCCACAATTAAAATAATGGATGACCCTGTTATTGAGCTTTCATGTAACTACTGTATGTGTCTGTTTGTTTTGGACCACAGTGCTTCTTTAATGATACAGAGTATTTGCACTTTGATACATGACTAAATACTGATTTTGGGGGTGACACGTCTTTTGCGCGCTGGAGAACTGCGCCCTGATGACGCTCTGCGCTCCAGCCTGCATCCCATCTGCCCCATCTCATATTTACTGGACCTGCTTGCTTGAGGCTGCGAAGGCTAAGGTAAGGGGCTGACAGTGCGCCATGTGCATACTAGGAGCATATTGTATGTAATGTCACTGTCATTATGTGCATGTGTCACTAGGAGCATGCATGTTGCTTTGCATGTTTATGACTACATACATGATAAACATGCAATGCAACATGCTCATAGTGACACATGCCCACAATGCCTGGCCCATATGGCACACTGTCAGACCCTTACCTTGCCAAGCAGGTCCAGTAAATATGAGATGGGGGTCTCTGTGGCAGATGGGATGCAGGTTGGAGCTCAGAGCGCGCTGTTCAGCAGTGCGTGGTCGGCGTGCCGATTTTGGTATATGGCTGAAATAAAATGGTGTCCCACACCTTCAAAGCACAGTGAGCAAAATAAAAATATATAAATGAGACTATAAAGTAATACCAAACAATGTTAATTAGTTCTCGTCTATTACAATGCCCCTTAATTTAGTTTCCATTTTTCCTAATTATACATTGTCATTTGTGCATAATATTTTACATTATATATCCATATTTATTCTCTATGTCCACTCATCCTAAACTAATACTGGACAATGGAAAAACTGTTTATTTATACTGGATATAGATCTGGATTACTTTACAACAATCTCAAAAGTTTAGCTTGCAGTTTTGTAACGGGTAGAAGAACGGCTTTAGATTATTGATTGTAAATCCCAGATGTACACCGTGGTTAGCCGAGCACTATAGTAAAAGCTTAGAGCAACACATTGATCCATTTAGCACAAATGTTTTGCTCAGGTGTAGAAAGAGGCCACTCAGCAATCTGAGAAGTTCAGTCTGTTGCCGCATTCCTGTGCGCATCCCAAAGTACTCAACCTTAAGAAGTGCTCTATAAGGTTTTTATAAATACACATACACTCGCAAATAAATGCTTTTCTTTCTTGGCTTTGAAAAGTATTATTATTGGTTTTCAAATCATTATTCAGATTGTCTTAGACCCTATTCTATTAGAAGCTCGCAAATGTCTCTAATCTGTAATTTTCTAGATGTTTAGACATATTATATTAACTCCAGTTTTTAAATTACGTCCTTAAGCCTTTTTATGTAGGATTTCAGGGGGCGTGACAATATTTAGGCAAACCCGTAATTTCCTTCCTAGACACAGCCAATAGTAAATGAGACTGTTATCATGATGTCAGTAAAACATTGAAGTTACACGTAATCTGTAATCAGAGGCTAATAATTAATTAGTGCCAATCACATATTATAAATGTCAAACTGCATTTTGTCGTCATGCTTGTGAGCCTCGCGAAGCAAGGCGAGCCGTTGAGGCATTGAAGCTTTCTGAGCTCACGGGACTTAGGAAATGAGCGCCAAAGGCGCTCATTGCACTGCGAGCCTTTCAAAATGAGGCGAGCAGTTGAGGCATTGAAGCACATTGGACTTAGGCTGAAATGAGCGCCTTTGGTGCTCCTGCGAGGCGAGCAGTTGAGGCATTGAAGAACGCAGGACTTAGGCTGGAATGACTGCCAAAGGAGCTCTTGCGAGCCTCGAAAATTTAAGACCTTATTTGGCTAAGCAAGAAAAAAATGGCGGACAAAAAACATAAAAAAATCTGAAACTGGTTTAAAACGAGGCTGAGCAAAGCCAGGCACACAGGACATTAACACTTACACCAACAACGCCAGGCACGCGGGACTTTGAAAATAAAACAAATGCCAGTCAGTGCGCGCCACACAAACATTCAGCAGACACACAGAGGAGAAAGACACAGAGAAGGGGCAGGGGGGAGATGCTGGAAAGAGACACATGGCATTCCCACGCACAAAACAATGAGCGGCCCGTACAGTAGGCGGGATGAAATGTTCACAATGAGCTCCAAAGGCGCTCATCACGGGGCTCACAATGAGCACCGAAGGTGCTCAGAGAAGCAAAAGCATCACATTGTGGGGCAAACAGCATTGCCTGGCTTACAATTTTATTGCCATAATTTTTGACGAGCAAGTCGCTAGTAAGTAATATTTGCCAATAGGGCTCACAATCTAGCAATCTATAAAATGCATTAGAGCATCTGTTCTAGTCTATGTGGGTTTCATGATATGTATTAACCCTTGAGTCTTAGGATCGATATTACCCAGAAATAATATTATTATTTTTTTTTTAATTGCATATTTGTTTGGGGTTTGGGACTGTCTTGTCTTTCCATACCGTCCCATGCTTTTACAGTACAGTACTAGGGGCCTCATTCAATTGCTACTTATTTCAAACAGTAGTAGTAAGCGGAGGTCACAAGTTACTTTCCTATTCAATTGCCTTCTACTTGCAGGCTCTTATCAGTTTACTTTCTGCGCGCTACATTTCATTACTTTTCGTACAAGCGCAAGTTACTTCCCTCAAAGTCTTCGATTTTTCAAGACCGCAAGAGTTAGGAGCGCCAAAATAGCCCCTTCACTGTTCAGTTGCTCCGATTACCCCTTCTGCCAAGCCAGTAAATGGCATAAAGCCAACTCCAACCTACTTGACCCAAGGAGGTGTTGCAGCCAATCAGAAGACGCAGATGCTTGGAGCCAATCACAATGAGATACACCCCATGGTTTGTATCCCATTCTGATTTGCTGAAGGCAATAGCTCCTTCTGTTGGATTACTAATGATTGACAGGTACACCAGCCAATCAGAATGGGATATAGGGGTGTATCCCATTCTGATTGGAGCCTTAATGATTGGCTGAAATATGATTAACAGTGTTTTCAGCCAATCAGAAGGCGTCATTTCTAAATGTTACCGGAAGCATGCAAAAGAACCCTCATTTGTGCCAGGAAGCTCCTCCAGGTCTGAGCTCCGTTAGATGTTTTATTTTTTTTCAGCCCATCTGTTTTTTTGGGAGGAGCCCTGCCACAAAAGACTTCAAGGAGGACAGAGGCATCGCGGAAAGATAAGTGTACTATTTAGAATGTTTTGTGTTATATATTGTATGTATGTATATATAAATTGCACTGTTTCTTTTTTTGTAGGCGTGCTAGACAGGTGGACATGTTGGATTGGGCCCTCTCCTAGGGACAAAGCAAAGAAAACCATCATCTCTGAAGGGGCATTTTGGCAAGGTAAGTGCTATGATTTACAATTTTCTTTGCTGGCTTTGGGTTTTCTAGTTTAA
This sequence comes from Discoglossus pictus, assembly GCA_027410445.1. NCBI lineage: Eukaryota > Metazoa > Chordata > Amphibia > Anura > Alytidae > Discoglossus > Discoglossus pictus. The sequence continues at coordinate 16,294,099 of CM050171.1, forward strand.
TTGTAATTTTGATGTATTTATTTTAGGTTGTAGGGTTTTATTTTTAGTAATTGTCTTTTTTTATTTTCAGTAATGGTCTTTTTTATTTTATGTAATGTAGTTTTATTTTTTGTCATTATTTTTATGTAGGTTTTTTAATTTATGTAATGTAGGTAGAACTTTCTTTTGTAATATAGGTCTTTTTTATTTTTTGTAATTTAATTTATTTTTCTATGTGATTCGTGGGGTACTAGGGGGTTTATGAGAGGGTTGGTAGGTAGTATAGGGGTTAATAGAGTAGGGTAGAGGGGTTAATTAGTTAGGGGGTTAATTTGGATATAATGGTTTATTGGGGGAGGGGGGAATAGTGTAGTGTTTGTTCTTAATGTCATGAGGGTCCTGGAGGAACCTCATGGCACTTATGGGATTAATGTAAAAGTTATTAATAGATCCTCATGGGAGAGATGGGGTTACATAAAGGCTTATGGGGGTGAATGTTAATTACTTAATGTACCCCCGAGACATGGGGGTAACCATTTGCGTGCCGCAGCCCCTTTAAGGGAATTTTTAATTTTAAATGCTGCAGGGGTCCCAATTGAATTGAAGGCTGAATTTTAACGTCCTACAGGCTTGGGGGTTGGAAACATTGATGTAATGATGACAATCTCTGTTTCCATTGGCTGTGGCTATAGTGGGAGTTATGGGCTTCATGTTCAGGCCCGTAGATGCTACTTCCGATGGCAGGGTTTGTGATTATCGGGAAGGGGGACTAACTTGCACGCCCGGCCAATTGAATAGGTAAGTAAACGTAGGGCTACTAGAGCAAGTAGCTCAAAAGTAGCAAATTGGAAAGTTACTGGTAAGTAACAGACCCAAATTGAATGAGGCCTCATGTGTTTAATTGCTGTTACAGCTATAACAAGTGTTTGGAAAAGTCCTTGCGAGTCCTATTTAGTACTTGTTATATTTTTAACAGAAACTTGATACTTTTTTCAGTTTTGGGTTAGATCTCCGGGTCTAATAGAATATTGATTTTGTGTAACTTTAATTATTTCGAGCTTGTAATATTCAAACTGTGCTAAAACTAATGGAGTTCTAAGGCCAAATCTGCATCATTGGCTGGCCCATAGCGATTGTTTGCAGGGAACTTGTAATTAGATTGTGAGTAGTTAACAGAAAATGTGGCAATATTGTGTATAAAGGTATGAATTGGGCAATAGAATAGGGCCCTTAGTTTGTATTTGTTTATTTACATTGGTATGCAGCTCTATGGAAGATTTTTGGAGTGTTACAAATAAAGCATAATAATAATAATATAACAATATATAGTGATAATTTATCATTACCTGACCATGGGGACGTTAACTAACAACTTCTCTAAATTGTTTTGGACCACTATCAGCAATCAGTATATGAGAGTGATGATGTCTCCACCTTTATCCCCTCATCCAACTCCACCCTGGCAGACTGGCCATTTTAGTTTATACTATACAAGAAATAAGGCTGCTAACAATTTCAACAATAAACTAACACAGTCAACCTTGAAATCAGATAATATAATTAAAAGCATTATGTAAAGAAATATTTATAATAGCTAAGTACATCATTTTATTCTGTTGTCGCTGCAGTGTCAATGACTTATTTAATATATATCTAACTCTTTATTAGTTATTGTGCTATGTCAAGGTCTCCGTCATGAGTTGCAAATGGTGATTTTCTCAATATATTATTATATTATAAACCTAGAGGAATCACACTGGAATATCAATGTACATAAATAGCAACATTTGACCTTGGTAATGTTATTTCAATTATACAGTAACCATGCGCTACATAGAAGTGAAGTACAAGGTAACTGCAGACAGTTCAGTTCCTTATTATTAAGTCCTGTAGAATCATATATTAAAAGTGTCAACTTGTGGATCTCCCATCGGCTAGGTCCTTGTATTGGGTGGGTACGACTACTGTTAGTGACCACAGGCAGAATACAGAGATTTGCTTTAAAAAATATACCATAAATGTCTTACAAAATATTTCCCCTGAACTAACGAAGTTTAGCTCTCATGCTTGTAGTCGGTGACCAGAACTGACTTTATTGGGGATGGGTAAGCATTTTTAGAGTGGACTATACAAAAGGCTAGTCCGACATTAAACAAAAAACAAACAACACGTCTACATACCCAACCTAAACCTCCCTTCTCCTATTGTCCACTAATTAACCAAGGCACCAGGCCCAGGATGCTGATATCAGCAGGGGGGGGGATTCCAATGGGTGGCAAAGGTGTTAGCAAGTAGGCACATCTCCCACCAGGGGTGCAAGCAATGTAAAAAGCGAGAGGAACAGATTTTATTTTAGCAGGGGCTCAGCTGGATCCTTGACACTGGGTAAGATACTATGTCCATTGTCACAAGAAGTCACTGTTTGGATCAGTCTTGAACCTTCTCAGATGACATTAAAAGCAATCTGTTGCCGCTTTCGTTAGGTAATGCTTTAGTCCATCCAATTGGTAGTTGGTAGCTGAAATTACCTGTTCCCATTGTGCTTTTAGATGAGCTGACATTGCAATGTGATGATATCCCACACCCTTTAGAATGTAAGTTTGCGAGTTTTCACTCTTATGAGGTGCTTTAGGGAAAGCACTGTGTATATCTGATTGAAAGCTCAATAACAGGGTCTTCCATTATTTTCAATGTGGGAAAATGATTTATACTTGTACCTAACCCCTGTACACCGGTATGGAATATGTTGGCGTGTTACAAATAAAGGATAATAATAATAATAATTTTAATGGTGATGCTACCAAGAAGTATCAATCACTGTGCAATATCTCTAGACATTTCACTCGCTATGGGCTTTTTCTGGAGTCCAGTCACAGTGATTACTACTTCCATGGTAATACTAACACTAAACTCATTACTTTGCTACGCCACCTCATCTGGAAGCACTGTAGAAACAGAGAGCTGCAGCTACCAACTACCAATTGGAAGGACTAATGGATCACTTAAGGATTGCATTAGCTTTCCTTTCCACAAAAGATATTTTTAATGCCATCTCCGAAACTTCAGAAATATTCCAAGCAACAGCACCTTTTAGTATATGATTGTATATGTTTGAATACTAACAGCCTTGCTAATGTGACTCTTATTCTTACTATCAATATATAAATGGTATTTGTTTACTACAGCCACAGATATTAGCTCTTCACTTCGTATACCTTGACACAGCGCAACAAAGGAAAGGTCATAGATATATTTTGTAAATGGAATTGAACAATGCAATGTTACACACAGTGTATATGTACAGTATGTAACTAACTGCAAATGGAAAAGAAAATGGGTTTCTGCGATAATAAGTTACTGTGAAACAATAATTACTATTTCCTAATATCAATCTTTGATATTTTAAATAAAGTTGGTTGTGACAGGTCTTACGTTTGAAAAAAATAATTGAAATAATTGAATTAAAGGCATGTCCAATAAGAGGAAATCTTAATAGTTTTAAAAGCTCTACAGTAGTTCATCTAAGAAGGTATCATCAGAACCAAAGTGCTAATCTGGACTTTTCTATTAGAATTTAGATATGTTTATCCTTTACATTGTACCAAGCATAACAAATGCTCCACATACACAGTTACTGACCATCTACCACCCTTGCTAACCAATTCCTTCTCTATAATTGTGATTGGCAATTATCAGTCCCGTTGTGTTTTGTGCTACTTCTACCCCTTACATTTTGCTCATATTCTCGGGCCTAATTGAGCTTGGTATACATACTTTCCTATGAGTTAACATTTTATACACACTTTTCAGCTTGCCTACCATTGGCATGAGCCTGCCAAAGTAATTAACTGTGTACTAAGATACTGTACTAAGATACAACCAAATAGTTAGCTTGGGCAACTTTCTTGTACATTGAGGGCTGAAAACCTTTTGGAATCTGTAATTTTCTTTCTTGGCCACTGGGACCATGGACATGATCAGTGCCCTATCTACCTTTTTGGAGCCCCTAGGCAGTGAAGTGCAGGAGCTCTTGCGTGTGAGTATGCAAGGTATGTACGGACCCATTTTTGCTTTTTCTGTGCATGTAAGTTCCTTTTCCAATTGTAACTCTCTTGTTCTAAGTGGTTACCCCCTAGTAGCCAGTCTATGAACTGCTGCAATTCGGGGTTTTTAAACCAGGAACCACTTTTAAAAAAAAAGTTGTGCCCCTTAAAGAGAAGCGCCCTTAGTTGGCCTAATGGGTGATCCGGCCATGGACACGATACCAGACTCAATGCCTATGATTTTGCTCTTGCTTGTACCAAGGGTGCGAGACGTGCCTATGTGGGGGGAAGTTAAGATAAGGTATGAGGCTTGCTGGCACCATGGCCACATGGGAATTACTCCCTGCTGATATCAGTATCCTGGGCCTGGTGCCTTGGCTAATTAGTGGGCAATGGGAGAGACTCAAGGGGAGGGAGGATTACATTGAGAGGTTGTTTCCTGTTTAATGTCAGACTGCCCTTTTGTTCAGTCTCCTATAAAACTGTTCACCCATCCCTAATAAAGTCAGTTTTACACTAAATGTTCTACCTCTAAAAAATAACAACAAAATCACTAAATTATCACTTAATATGAGAACACTGAATGTATCTACTAGGGTTGCACAGATTTTGTGTGAGTTCTGGTTTACTGCAAAAATCGAAGACAAAATTCCTACTATCAATGTTCAAAGGAAGTCAAGGTCTATAGTGCACACAAAACATTTTTTGATGGCATTTAATTTCCTGGCCTTTGCAAATTAGTATCCCTTGTCTACAAACCACTACATGGCCTTGCTCCTCTTTGCATTGCTTCACTAATCTCAACCTATTTGTCACAACGCTTTATGAAATCAGAACACCTTTTGCCACTCAAAGTCTCATTCCCATCATGTTCCCAAGGTTTTCTTTCATTCTCCTCACGCTCTACACTGAAATAAATTCCCACAAGTAAGTCAGTCTGTCATCGTACAAAAATGTTGTAGATCCCTGAAGTCCTACTTCCTTTCCCTTTTTTACCCCTGTTATCATTTTTATTATTCTTATCTTTTCTTTGTAATGTGCCAACATAGGCAAATTCCAAGCCCACAGTGGCCACCTTACAGCCCGTATGTCTACAAGCTTGAAATTTGCTGGAGTTACAAAGTGGTTAAATTAGAAAAGCCTGCAAGGAAATGGCCGGAGTCCAAATCCGTAAACCATGCTTCGACAAGTAGCTAATTATTCAAACCCGTAATTATGGGTTTAGACGGAGTCAATAGTAAAAGAAACCATCATCATTACGTCACGAAAACATGGAGGTTAAATTTAAATCACTTTCGGTTTTGAAGTCCGAGTTGTGATCGGACCCGCATTCCAGAAATAAGGCAATATAAAAAAATCAATAAATTTGATATTTTAGTCAATGCGAGTTCTATTATATGTATTAACACATTGATTGCTGGGATCGATATAACATGGAAAGTAAACATATATATTTTTTTTTATTTCACATTTGGGAGTTTGAGAACTTTGTGCTATTAATTGGAATACCTTTCATCTCTTTCCTTTAAAATACAGTAGTGTGTTTATATTTGCTCTTACAGTGCTATGGACAGTAGTTTAACCCCCTTGTGGATCCTCTCTAGTTCCCTGTAGGATTTTTGGCTACATTTGCCATTAACGGGTGTGAAAACAGTTGCGAGCTTGAGAACTTGAGGCGATTGTAAGATTTATGGGATTGAAAGATCAAAGGCTTAGCCTGGTCGGAGTTCAGATTTTTAAAAGCCCTTAGGGTTTTTCCACCTGTAACTAAAATAGGCCAATTTAATAGCCATAACTTTTGTCTGAGCTTGTTCCCAGAGCACCAACACAAGAAACTCTCAAACTCACAGTTTATAGGGTTTGGATGATACAGTAGGGTGATGGAGGGCATTAAGCTCAAGCAAGGGGAGGTGTCTGTGTGTTGCACTGGATATTGTGTGTGAAGGATGAAGGTGATAAGTTTTAAACCGATGAGTTTTTAGTGAGTTTTTGAAGGTTTTTGAGGCAGGAGGATATTCTAGTGGAGTGGGACAAGGTGTTCCATACAGTAGGGGCAGCACAAGAGAAGTCCTGAAGGTGGGGGTGAGAGGAGGTGATAAGAGAGGATAGTGATAAGAGAGGATAAAAAAGAAGTCAATAGCAGAGCGAAGAGCGTGGTTGGGGGAGTATTTTGAGACAAGAGCAGCGATATAGGGAGGTTCACTATTGTTGAGGACTGATCTCTCCTGATATCTCTTGTTGACTCTTTGCCCCCATGGCCATGATTTTGACTCATTGTATCTCACTTTACATCCAGTCTGTAATGCTTGTTTAGCAATATGTAATCCTCTATATAGCAAAACAAAGATGTAGAGTTTTATAACTGTGTAAAGTTCTTTAGATAAAAATGCTACATCAAAATTTAAATACATAAAGTAAAGAAATAAATTCACAGGGGCACAAGACAGACATGTACATACTGAAATAAATGCAGAGAACATGTGCTATTTAACGTATTTGCTTCTGCAAATTTAATGAGGCAGTAAATGTCAGGAAGAAGGTTAGACATATGGAACCAGGTCCACCTACTGATTACCCTTACCTAACACGTTGATTTGAGATGTGTTAAGAAAACTAAACTCATGTTGTAAATGTAAAATAAATGAACACAACATCTAAATGATTAATTGTATTACCCATAAAAACATATTCAATACATTTAGATCTATTTAAAGATCAAGAGCCTTATTAAATTGCGATTAAGTTTTTAGTTAGTGAACTTCTATCCATAAGCAAGGTCTTAACTAAAAACTTCTGTAAAAAAATATGCTATGTGCTTATATAGAGCCCTATTCAATTGGCCGAATCGCATATTTAATAAGGCTACAACTACATAAGTTATGAAATAATATAGTTAACATAGCAATGATATTAAAGTGCTTAGATTAGAAAAAGTTTTTTCAAGATATACTATATGGAAACTAAAAAAGATGTCTGCTAATTCATTATCATTTTTGGAGGAAGAAATATTTAATTATTACTCTTATATTTAGGAGTCATACAGAAATAATATTCAAGTAATATTCAATGCACTTGCTAAAAAACCCATTGATATATCTTCCATGGGACTTGTCTAGTCCTATTCATTGTGTTCCTATAAGTGTTTTAACTAATACATATCATTTTATTATCTTCAGTGTAAGGTAATTATGATATAAAATATGTATTTTACTTGCTCTAAGAAGACTCAAGAGAGATTCTCACCTTCTGGAACATATCACTTTCTTCCTGTTTTGTCTCATGCACACTGTGACCTAAAATCATGACCACAGGGGAGGGGATTGCCATTACCAGTGTCTCATGCAGCTCAGATACACAGCATGTCACTGTCTGCACACAGCATGTCACAGCATGACAAACATTAATGTGCAGCCCTCCCCTGGGGGGCGTAGTTTGTGTCACTGCTATGAAACATGTCAGCTGTCATGACGGAGAGCAGGAAAAAGGTGGAGGAACCAGAGACTGAAAATGTATAACTCTGGAGGCTTCTAAGAAGTAAATGAAATGTACATTTTATATGACAGTTACATTAATGAGGATGCATTTAATTCAGTAAAAAGCAAAGAAAATGCCTGAAGACGCCCTTTAAGGTTAACCTCTACCCACCAGTATGTTGAGCTTTTTCTTTAAAGCTATGCAGCAAATAGCAGAAAGTAATTGTGCTCCATATTTATGCTTAACCATGAAGATGGTGTGCCTTTTATCACAAAGATCAATGTAATCCTACATTTTCAGTGAGCATTTTATCACAAAGATCAACTTTATAGACTTACAAGTTCTAAAAGTTGGAAACTGACTAGTATTTATAGGAAAATGCATACATTTTTATATTTTTGTTTTCTTGTTGCCATCAATTTTAACTATTTTATATTTTTCTAAATTTGATTACTCATGCAATTTATGGAGTCTCTACATCTAACATGCATATGTAATGGGATGCATGTTTCATTATCATTATTGAGTTGCTGTTGCTGTTTTGTTGTTCAGTTTTGTCCAACTCTCCATGACACAACAGACCGCAGCACATCAGGCACATCTGTCAGCTACTTCCAATCTGAGATACATCAAGCTTTAATGACCTCATCTATCCATTTGCCGTTCTCTTCTTCATAAACCTTCAACCTTTCCCAACATCAGAGTCTTCTCTAGGGAATTCTGTCTTTTCACGATAAGGCCAAAATATCCAAGCTTTACCCTCGTGATCAAATCTTCCAGTGAAGAGTTCAGCTTCATTTCCTGTAATATTGAGTGATTGGATCTTCTTGCAGTCCAAGGAGCTGTAAGCCGTTTTCTCCAACACCACAATTCAAAGGTGTTAATTTTACCATGCTCAGCCTTCTTTACGGTCCAGCTCTCAAATCATTATGTTACGTCTGGGAATACCATAGGTCTATCTATGCAGACCATTGTTGCTAGTGATATATCTTTACTTTTTAATAGCTTATCCAGACTTGCCATATCTTTCCTCCCTGGAGGCAAAACGTCTTTTATTTTTTTGGCTGGTGGACCTGTGTACGTTCTCATTCCCTTATGCTATATGTTGTTTCAGAATACTTGTTTAAGGCAGAGATTATACATAGTAATATGTCATTCTGTCTTTAGTGGTTGTTTGTTACTCTTAATGGTCCCATACTAATAATGTGAAAAACAGAATTGAATTTGCCCTTTACTGTAACTTCATCAAAATGAATCTGATCAATATGAATTATTTACTTGAATTTTCTGTAGCAGTCACAAACTAAAAGAAAAGTACAGAATTTGTAATCGATATCAATGAAAATAATGTATTCTGATTTGGAGTTTGTTTACATCAACTTTTCTAAAATCAATACATCCAACATTGCAGTATTCCATTGTGAAAAATAAAGTCAGGTTAGAATAAAGAAGCTCGGCTCTGCTTTGTGCAATACAATTCTGCATAGCCCTGAAGGATGTGTTCCCAAGATCTGTCAGGATCAGAGACTGACAACTCAATAAAGCCACAGATTATTTTACCCATCACTAAAGATCTATTCATGTAATAAATATGATTATCTCAAGGTAGTGAAAGAAAAATTGTCATCTTCTGTAGAATCAAATAATTTAATAGCTGGGTTCTTTCTTATGGAACCAATAAAGGCATTGAAGTGTTGAAAAGTTATTGTCAAGCTGTCTAATTAAATGATACACTGTATAAAATAATGAAACACTTTTTTTTTTAATCTACCTGTAAGATCATTTTGGAGTGAAGGTCATTGTATTGGATATAATATCTGCACCTAACTGAATCTATTTTATACACTATGGCTCTCCATGAACAAAGACCTCTGAAGTTTATGAAACTGTCAGAAAAATATGTATTCTTAGAAGAAATGTACAACCCTCCATAAACCGGTGTAAAAAGCTCTAAGCTTGTACACCAAGTTCAAACATTTTAATAATATAGAGTAGTTTGTCCCAACTCCTTTACTTGGAGGGGGGGGGGGGGGGTGGATTATGTTTGGTCAATGAGCTGGTGGGCCAGATTTAAATTAATAATGGAAAAATATATATGTATTTACATATATAAAGCTGCATTAATATATATATATATATATATATATATATATATATACTAGAGACTTGCCCATCAAAGATGACGAGGCAATAACATTTGAGGCCATGGGAATGCTGTTTGACACACAATTTAAACCGTTTTGTACTGTGAGGACCTTCGGCGCTCATTGTGAGCCTCTCCTGTAGTGTACTTTTGCTCCTCTGAGCACCTTTTTCAGTCATTATGAAGAGAGATTTATATTAATCTATATGTAGTTAAGTAATAATTACTTATTTCTTGAATAAATTAATATATTTTACCTATTTGGAATTAATATATGCAGCCATCAATAGCCTGAAGAGCTAACAATCTGTTTGTAATTTGCGCCTGCATAGAATATACATTGTGAGTGTTGGTGCCCGGCTTATAAAGTGTAATGAATGTTCCAAGTGTGCATTAGAAACAGTCTGCGTGTGCAAGGTAAAGCCGTTGGTTTATTGTGTAAAGCGGCATTGTATAGTCGTAATGTTATTAATGTGTTACGCGTCTCGTGAGCATTTTCCATCTTTTGGAATAGAGTATATTGTAGGTCGTAGGTTGATGTGTAAAGTGCTACACGTTTTGCAGTGTTTTGCGCGGTCCGTGGTCGTGTAGCCTAATTTTCATTTTTTTCGGGGGCCATTTTTCTTGCTTTGGCGATTTTCAAAGTCGTCTAAATCGCCTTAAATTCGCGTTCCACTTCACTCCCTCACATCCTGGCTTTTCCCCGTGCTGTTTGTGATATTTTTTTTTTTTTTTTTTTTTGGTGTATTTTCTGTTTTTGTGGTTCGGCCGTTAATCTCGTATTTTTGCTATCTCATATATATTTTTTTCAAAGTCCTGCGTCTCTTAATTTTTTTTATGAAGTCCCACGTTTGTCAACTGCTTAAAGGCTAAGGCGATTCCGCGTTTAGTAAGTATTTGGTGGCTATGTCCTGTGTGTTTCATAAGTGCTACGCGTTAATGAGCTATTGCTATGCAATAACGGCTCGCCTCGCTTCCTGAGGCTCACAGCGATGAGCACCTTTGATGCTCATCGTCTAAGTGCTACGTGTTAACAGCTTTCCTCAATTCGAGAGGCTCACAAGCGATGAGCGCCTGTGGCGCTCATCACCTAAGTCGTACGCACCACGCAAAGCATGACAACGTCTCGTAGTTTGAAATTATAATATGTGATTATACAATAATTAAAAATTCTAAAAATTGTATATGATTGCCCAAGTGTTGAAATGGCCCCAAATGCTGTTTTTTAATATAGATAGATTGAAGGGTCTCTCCCTGAAGACTATTGGCCACAAAGGCAGCTAGTGGGTCAACCCTGATATAACTAATTTAAAATATATATAATTAATTCTCCCATCCTTCCTATTGTTCTTTTCTTTTGGTTTCTACATTTTTGCCCTTTTTTCTCTATTTTATTTTTTAACAGATGGATGTAGCCCCATATCACATATATAGTTGTGAGCGTACGAGTTGTTGCTAACGCTGCAAAGCGAGGTCTTCAGTTGCAGCAACTGCGACCCTTGCAAAAAAAAGTTTACGTCGCAACACATTACGACACTCGCAAACAACATACGACACACTTTCACACACATTACGGCCTCGCAACACTCGGACGCAACTCACGAACATTACAAAATTACAAACACAATACATACACACAGCACATACATAAAAACCTTACCTACACAAACAGGAAGCACCCAGGACCTCAAAAATGCAACTTACAACTTAATTGCACTCAAAATAAAAGAGTTTAGACACTAAGGGCCTCATTCTATTATCGGCCGCAGCCGCTGCGGGGCCGCAAGGACCGGCCGCAAGCTATTCTGCTATTCTATTCCCTTACGGCCGGGGACTCCGGCAGGCTTGCGGCCGGTGCCTTGCTATCTCTTGCGGCCGATCGCGCCGGAGGAAAGCCTTTGATCTAAAACGGCCGCAAGAGATTTGCAATTCAATTGCTCCGGGAAACCTCTCTGCAAGGCTAAAAACGAGCCGCAGTTACTTGCAGGAAAAAGGTCTCGCTAGCACCAATTAAGCACATAAAATAGCTCAAATAAAGCCATCCTGCACTTTGAGAAGACTATAAAGGGATTTTAGGTGTTAGAAAAAATAGCACATAATTATCCTGTACTCAAATCCGTAAAATATTTTATTTTTAATATCCGTAAAATATACATGTAAAAAGTCCAGAGTGCTTGGAGCACCTCAGACACACCCCCGCCGCAGCCGGCAAATAAACAGTTAATTTGAACTCGGGTTTGGGCAGATGTGCAAGCTTGAGAGTGGGTTCCTTTTATTCCTCATGTCCCCCAATATGATCCCTAGCATTTACAGAGCTGTACAGTGCAGGCTTGAATTTATTTTTGAGTTTTTATATTTCACAGTTTACGGCCGGTTCCAAGATATGCGGCCGGCCGTAAGGGGAGATCCTTGCGGGGCCGTATAATAGAATCGCGAGTTAACTGAACCCTCGCAAGGAATCGCAGCCTTACGGCCGATTTACGGCCGATAATAGAATGAGGCCCTAAATAGTTTGTTAAGCGACACAAAAAATGGCCGACGAATAAAACGAAAACGAGGCTACACACGCAAACACCATACGAGACACGTTACCACACATTATGACTTCGCAAACATCGGACGCAACACGCCGACATACAAACATTTAAAACTTAACAAAGACACACAACAAACACATAAAAAGCTTACCTACAGCAAGAGGAACCAGCCAGCACCTCAAAAAAACAAGTTACACCTACATTTAAATCAAAATAAACACTTTAGACACTAATACCATCGCTAAGCGAGAGAAAAAATGGCCGACGAACAAAACGAAAACGAGGCTTCAGACGTAACTACACTACACTTACTCGCAATAATGAAACACATACTATGCGGAACGTATCACAATCAGATTAAACACCATTTTGAACAGTAATACGCAGAAAATGGCGGATGGAACGCAAATTGTAAGCTGGAACGCAAATAGCGCATGCGTATTGCGTTCTAACGGTCTCACTTTCCAGAACTTTCTACAAGTTTATAAATACTGCCTATTTCAAACAAAAAAATACATTTCTCCTCAGGTGATCAACGGAGTGACTTCTGAGATAACTGCTGCTTTTACTTGAGAAGACAATTCTTTACTAATTTACTACTTTGCATTGTGCAAATTACAACTGAGAGGTAAGCTATAATATATTACATTTTATTATCAGGACAGGTCAAACAAATAAAAAAAAAAACTAGGATTTAGGTAGTCATCATGTATGGCACATTTATGTGTATAGGCTCACAAAAAAAATACGGTTCATTTAACAAAACAACAAAAAAACATAATTTAATATTAAACAGAGGTTTATGTATAGTGACATGTGACACGCACATATATGTCTATAATGTATAGTGACATGTGACACGCACATATATTATGTCTATAATGTATAGTGACATCTGACACGCACATATATTATGTCTATAATGTATAGTGACATATGACACGCACATATATGTCTATAATGTATAGTGACATCTGACACGCACATATATGTATAGAATGTATAGTGACATCTGACACGCACATATATTATGTCTATAATGTATAGTGACATGTGACACGCACATATATGTCTATAATGTATAGTGACATCTGACACGCACATTTCTGTGTATTGCCCCTTCATAGTGACATGTGACACGCACATATATGTCTATAATGTATAGTGCCATCTGACACGCACATTTCTGTGTATTGCCCCTTCATAGTGACATGTGACACGGACATATATGTGTATAATGTATAGTGACATGTGACACGCACATTTATGTGTATTGCCAATGCAACAAAATTACCTTACAACAAAATCAGTAAACAACTACATTTAAATGACATTATATGTCATGTATACTGATATGTCACACGCACATATATGTATATCATCTATAGTTACATCTCACACACAGACATTTATGTGTGTTGGAAAAAAAAAATATAAGGTTAATTTAACCATTTAAATTTGACTCATGTATACTGATATGTCACACGTACACAAAATAATTATATTAAACTATGGAATGTGCTTCATGTATGTGACATATGTGTGTAGCCCCCAACAAAAAATAAGGTTAATTGAAAAAAATTACACAACTATATTTAAATTACATTCCTTTTCTGCAATTCAATAGATCATATAAAGCTGAATCTTTCTATTTCTTTTAATATTCAAACAGACTCTGCATCAACAGCGTCTCTCAACAATTTGCACCGTGCACTGTGAAGCACAATCCCTTTTAAAGAACACCAACAAAGAAGAAGAGGTAAGATACAACAAGACATTACATGCTCAAAAGGCCATGCTTTGCTAGATGAAAAATTATAAATATACAAATAACTATTTCACTTTCTTTTTCAAACAGACACTACAAGAAGACCAGCGGATTAAGATTGGCAGGAGGGGACCGTCTGTCATTCAAAACTTCAATCAAGGTAAAGTATTAAGTATAAACAAGAAATAACCATGAGCCTTATTCAATTGCGACTTCCTCAATTGAATAGGGCTCTATATAAGCACATAACATATTTTTGATACAGAACTTTTTAGTTACTGAATTTTTAACCACAATCAAGGTTTTCAATAACTAAAAACTTTGCTCAATAAATATGTTATGTGATTATATAGAGCCCTCTTCAATTGGCAAAATTCCAATTCAATGAGGACCTATATGTCTTTAATGGCCAAGGGCCTCACTCAAATGTGATTTGCTAATTTCAATAGGGCTCTATATAAGCACAGAGCATATTTTTTAAAGGAAATTTTTCTTTTGTGAACACGTTGCTTTTAAATACAAGTTCACTAAATACAAAATTCCGTTAAAAAATATGCTCTGTGCTGATATTGAGCTCTATTCCATTGGCCAAAACACAATTGAATGAGGAGTTCACAATATAACAAATGCAGTAACCAAAGGCCCTCATTCAATTGCTATTTTGGACAATTAAATATGGCTATAAATAAGAACTTTTAGGCCCTTATTCTATTTTAAAAAATATATGTGATGTGCTTATTTACAACCCTATTCAAATTTCTACATTGCAATTCAATTACGGCCTTAGAGTACTATTACATTGTAAAAAATGCAATTGAATGAGGGCCAAACTATGCAACATATGGTACACACAAAGGACCTCATTCAATTGCAATTTGCCCAATTGAATAGGGCTCTAAATAACAACATAACAATTTCTTTAAAATAAGTTTTTAGTTACTAAAAAAATATCAAAAATAAAGTTTTTCAATGACTAAAAACTTATTAAAAAAAATATGCTATGTGCTTATTTAGAGCACGATTCAATTAGCCAAATCGCAATTGAATGACACACAAACTGCTACACACAAAACAGAATTTCTTATTCAATGTTTAACAACCTATAAGCCTTACAAAGAAGCAAAAATAAGAATAACAAAAGTGTTGTGCACCTAATAGCATTGTACAAAAAATCACACAAACTCATAGCAAACTATATTAACATTCTTCTTTAATGTTTAACAACCTATAACCTGTACAATCAAGAAGAAATAAGTTTTGCACAAGTGATGCGCACCAAACAGGATTGTCAAAAACTAACACAAACACATAGCAAACTACATTAATTATATTATTTCATGTTTCACTAACTATAACCATCCCAATAAAGGTTAAATAACTATACCACAAGTGGTGTGCACAAAACAGGATTGTACAAAAAATAACATAAACACATCTTATTTAATATATCACAACCCACAAGCCTTACTAAGAACCTTCAATAAGAATAACAAAAGTTGTCGGATTGTACAGAAAGTAAAAAAAAACAAAGATAGAAAAAAATAACCATAACTCATACAATACAGTCAAATTAATACATTTTTTAATTATTTAAAAGACATTTCACTCAAACAACATTTTCTATTTTAGATTACAACAGATACTGCGTGAAGACAATCGGACGAGGACTTTTTCCACAGGACCGGACCATCGGACGAGGACTCGGACCAGACCAGCAGACGAGGAATTTCAACACAGGACCAGACCAGCAGACGAGGAATTTCAACACAGGACCAGACCATCGGACGAGGACTTTCACCAACGGACCACAACATCGGACGAGGGATATCGCCACAGGACCACAATATCGGACGGGGGCTATCGCCACAGGACCACACCATCGGACGAGGACTTCCAACAGAGGACCACACCATTGGACAACGATTTTGAACCGAGGACCAACAAACATTCGGATTTAAATCACACTTTAACCAAGGTAAAGTATAATAAGTACTAAAGTATAAAACTAAAGAAACTGCTTTCAGTTGCATCCGTGTCAACAGAAAAATAAAATAATTAATTTACTATCTCCCTTATTTTATTTAAATTGCTACTATGCAATACATAGCTCAATAACCGCATCACTTTTTTTTTCAGCAAAGAAGTTTTGCAGTGGTAAATATCTATCCACAAACAACGTTTTTAATAAATAAAACCATTATTTTAAATAAATATGTTACATGCTTATTTACAGCAGTATTCCATTGGCCAAATTCTTACCCAGTGAGGACAGGAATTATAAATTTAAATAAATATAAATGATACATTCATGATTTGCCTTTTATTTCACCAATTGTGCACAAGAATCTTTAACAGGAATTACAAATTTAAATATACACAATTACATTTATTTTTTTTCCTTTACAGATTAATATGGCTGATAACGAGACCAAAGAAGAGAAGAAAAGACGTCAAACTAGAGAAAGACAAGAGAGATGGGCCGCCCAGCAGACACCGGAGGAGAAAGAAATTCGAAGAGAAAAAGAACGCAAAAGACTTGCAAATAAAAGAATATCAGCTGCAAAAATGAAAGATACAACCAAAAAAAATAAAAAAATAATAAAGCATTTACAAACTGTTCCTAAAACATCAGATGACATTTTACAACATACCAGTCAAGACAGACCAAAAAAAGCAACTACAAAAACAAAGCATTTACAAACTCTTAATAAAAACTTACAGGACATTTCAACCAAACAAGTCCAACATATACCAAGAAAATCAACGAAAAAAACTAAACATTTAGAACCTGTTGTTCAAACATTTCATGACTTTTCATCTGATGAATATCAAAGTCAACATCCAATATGCTTTGCAAATTGTCCTTTACTGAAGTCTTTAGCAGTAGAGGTTCATAGTTGTGGGGACATGACTACTCAATGTCAATTTTGTGAGGCTTATTATTTTAAACAGGAGAGACCCCGAGATGGACAATTTATTAGTTGTTGTCAAAAAGGAAAGTTCAAACTTCCACAAAGGAAACAATTTCCAACCTATTTACTAAATATTATGACTGAACCTACTTTTCCAAATTACAACAATTTTAAGACAAACATAAGATCCTACAATAGTGCCATATCATTTGCATCTATGGGGGCAACATTGGCTGCTAATGTACCAGGACATGGTCCTTACTGTTTTAAAGTCCAAGGACAAATTTATCATCGGACTTCACATTTACATCCAGAGGAAGGAGAGCAAAGAAAATTTGCTCAACTATATGTCCTAGATACAATGGAAGCTGTTGACCACCGTATGCAGATGGAAGAAAATAAAAAATGCTTACCCAGTGTTTTTATAGAGCTAAATAACATTATGGACAACAATCCCTACAGTAAAGCTTACAAAAAATCAGCAGAAGTAGAAAATGAACAACTACTTCATGCACAAAGACATCAATTACCCATGCCAAAGGTTAATATGGTGCTTAAAAGAGACAGACATACTGATAAACGTCGTTATAACTTGCCAACATCAAATGAGGTTGCAATGGTCTTTCACAATGATGAAGGAGAACCACCATTTCAAAGAGACATTACAGTATATCCCAGAAATGAGGACCAACCATTTATTAATATTAATATCTTAAGTCCAAATTTAGATCCAATGACATATCCCATCTTTTTCCCACACGGAGAAGCAGGTTGGCAACCAAAATTAACCCTTCCCAGTTACCCAAATGCTAAAGCCAGAATCCGAAATAATGTTTCTATGCTTGAATTTAAAGTTGCTCAAATTGCCATTAGAGATGAATTTAATCCAATTTTATGTGGTGGGAAACTAACACAACAATGGATTATTGATTCATATTTGCAAGTTGAGGCAAATAATTTAAACTTTATAAAATATCAACAAGATAAACTACGTGTAGAACAATATTGTGGACTCATGGACTATGTTGCTGACGTGGCTACAAGCAGAGACATGACAGCTGGCAAAGCCATCATTTTACCATCTTCCTTTCAAGGATCTCCTCGAAATATGAGAGAAAGATACAATGATGCTATGGCTATTGTGACAAAATTTGGAAAACCAGATTTATTTGTGACATTTACATGTAATCCACAATGGCCAGAAATTAATCAAAATCTACTTCTTGGACAAAGTGCTTCAGATCGACCAGATTTAGTAGCCAGAGTTTTTAAGATAAAATTAAATGAATTAATACGTGACTTCACTATAAATCAGTTATTTGGCAAATGTCTTGCTTATGTATATACCATTGAATTTCAAAAAAGAGGCCTTCCACATGCACATCTTCTCATAATACTTCAAGAGAAAGATAAATTAGATACTTCGGACAAAGTGGATGCAGTCATAGTTGCTGAACTACCGGATCCAGAACTATATGGTAGACTATATGAGATTGTTACTCATCGCATGATTCATGGACCCTGTGGAGACCTTAATCCACAATCACCATGTATGGAAAATAATCAATGTTCAAAAGATTTTCCAAAAGATTATAGAGACAAAACATATGCAAATTGTGATGGATATCCACTTTATAAAAGAAGAGAAGGAGATAGTGCCATTATTCGTGGAAAAAAAGTGGACAATAGATATGTAGTACCCTACAATCCACATTTACTCATGAAGTACAACGCCCACATCAACGTAGAAGCCTGCACTTCCATCAAATCCATTAAATATGTCTACAAATATATTTACAAAGGTTACGATGCAGCTACTGTAGTCGTCAAAAGTGCAGACAACCCTGAAAGTAGTGAGTTAGTACATGATGAACTTGCATTTCATGTAGATGCTCGCTATGTCAGTGCGCCAGAAGCTATGTGGCGGCTTTTAAAATTTGAAATGCATGATAGATCACATGCAGTATATAGGTTAGCAGTACATTTGCCACAACGACATTTAGTCTATTTCCATGCTGGAAATGAAATGAATGCATTGGCCCAAAGTGAAGATCGTCACACTACACTAACTGCATGGTTTGCATTAAATTCCACTGATGCTCAAGCAACACAATACTTATATATTGAAATTCCATATCACTATGTTTTTGTGAATGGATTATGGAGAGCAAGAAAAACCAGAGGCAATAAAATAATTCCACGAATTTACACAGTCAGTCCAAGAGATGTTGAACGATTTTGCTTACGGATATTACTTTTAAATGTTCCAGGAGCACAAAGTTTTCAACAATTAAGAACTGTTAATGACATTGTATATGAATCCTTCCATTTAGCTGCAAGAAATAGAAACTTACTCGCTGATGATACAGAGTGGGAAAGATGTTTAGAAGAAGCAGCACAATGTCAAATGCCACGACAGATGAGAGAACAATTTGCTTTTATTTGTATCTTCTCAAATGCTCCAAATGCATTAGCTTTGTGGGAGACTTTTAAAAGTAATATGGCTGAAGACTTTATGCGACGATACAATGAACCCATTGCACACTTAAAAGCCTTAATGGAAATTCAAGAAGTCTTTTTAACTCATGGATTAAGTTGTGCAAGTTTTAATTTGCCTGATCCAGGTCTAATAGATGACATTAACTTTGAAGACTATGACATTCAACTACAAGCAGAAAGAACAGAAGAAAGACTTGCAACTTTAAATACACTACAATTGCAAGCATTTCATGCCATTAAAAATGCTATAGATGATGACATGGTGACAGAGCGTTATTTCTATCTTGATGGACCTGGCGGATCAGGGAAAACATATTTGTACAATTTATTAATGAGTTCAGTACGAGCACAAGGACAAATAGCAATGGCGTTTGCCACTACTGGAATTGCTGCACTTTTATTAGAAGGTGGAAGAACTGTTCATAGTGGATTTAAACTGCCAGTGCCTATTTTGGAAAATTCTGTGTCAGATATTCGCATGACATCCTTACAAGCAAAGAAATTGAAGAAATGTAAATTAATTATAATAGATGAGGCCACAATGATGTCATGCTATGCCCTCCAATGTATTGACCGTTTGCTTCGTGAAGTCATGGATAATATTTTTCCATTTGGTGGAAACGTAATTTTGTTGGGTGGTGATTTTAGACAAACATTACCTGTCGTTGTACATGGAAATCGAACAGACATTATTGAAACATGTATAAAGTCAAGTACAGTATGGAAACATTTTACCCATCTTCAACTGCAACAAAATATGAGATCAGAAGGCCAAACTGATTTCAATGATTGGCTTATTAAAATTGGAGAAGGAAGAACAGAAAAAATACTACATTTACCTGACGACACTGTAGAGATACCACCTCATATGATTTGTCAACAAGATATTATATCGGCTATATTTGAAGGGAGCATAAATAACGAAGAATATTCTGAGCTTGCCAACCAAGTTATACTGACGTGTAAAAATAAAGATGCATTAATACTCAATAATGAAATCTTAAAAAAAATTAATGCACCACAAAGAAATTATCACAGTGCTGATTCTGTACTTGCTGATGACAATGAAAGTCAGGCAAACTTTTCAACTGAATTCATTAACTCTTTAACTCCTTCTGGAATGCCACCACATATTTTGCAGCTAAAGAAAGGTGCAATTATCATGTTACTGCGAAATATGAACCCCAAAAAAGGCCTATGCAATGGCACAAGATTAATTGTTTAACAATTAAAGGACCATTTTATAGATGCTGAAATTTTAACTGGGACCCATAAAGGAGAGAGAGTTTTCATACCAAGAATAGATTTAGCACCAAGTGAAAGTAGTCTCCCTTTTATACTTCAAAGAAGACAATTTCCCATTATTATGGCATTTGCCATGACCATTAATAAATCACAAGGTCAAACTTTCAAATCTGTGGGTATTTACTTGGAAGAACCAGTTTTTGCACATGGTCAATTGTACGTTGCGTTGTCACGGTGCAAAAATCCACAGGCTATTAAAGTTTACATTGAAAACAATGAAAGTCAAGGTGATTTATTAGAAGATGGACGTATTTTTACTAAAAACATTGTCTACTATGAAGTACTATAACTTTGCAGGATACAAATTAAAGATGCCAACATTTTTTAAAAGCATTCCAAAATACATAACAATTGGTTGTTTAATTCAGTCATAATTAATGAAAGTACTGTTTATGAATGATTGGCCTCACAAAATACTTGCCTTGCATTGTTAGTAAAAATTATGTTAAAATGTTAAGTCACTATGTTAATGTTTCTAATGTTACAAGTTTAAAATATATATTTTCAAGTTATTTCATTCAACAGATTACAAAGTGGATGTTAAGAGGTCAAGCACCTTTTAAGTCGCAATGTAAATATTGTCTGTTATCTTAAGATTACTAACTACATTAATGTTTATCGCCAGTTTATGTGCTCAGTAATGAATTACTTTAATTACGTACGTTTTAAGGAGAGTTTTACTGTATGCCTTCCTCTACATTCAATGTGTATTCAAGTTAACAATTATTGTGATAGAAATTGCATGTTAATACTGATTAATTTAAAGGTCAATTGTTTTTACATTCAAATGTTAATACTTTTAATAAAAAATTAGGTTACAAAATGTATTCACTATGTTACTGTTTATAATGTTCAAAATTATATCAATGTTTTCTCAACTTCTAAACTTACATAAAAAATAAAGTTCAAGTTTCAAAATATATACTTTGAAGGTTATTGCTTACATATATTTTAAACTTCATGTTAAAATTCGCAACGTTTCAACAAGGCTTTTTACTTTTTGCTTTCCTATTCATTCAATGTATATTAAAGTTAACAATTCTTCAGATACAAATTACATTTTAAAAAACCATTACATCAACATTTTACAAAAATACACGTTCATATTAAAATACTTACAAGTGTCAAAAATATATGTTAATAACTAAACAACTTGACAAACATATACATCACATTGCCGTCATTTTTTGACGGGCAAGTCGCTAGTTTAAAATATACTCTCTTGAAAAAAATACACCTGAACATAGGGAAATATTTTTCGAATGTAGAAAAGGAATCATAGAATATTTTTAGACAAAAGATAATTACATGTAATACTTTATCATTAAAGTTGAGGGACACTGAGTCGTGGTAAGAAATATCCATACAGGGTTGCTGCAGATCTATCTAGAATAATGAAGGGGGTCTATATTATTTGAACAATAAAATATATGGGCCTTAATCTCTAAACCGAACGGGAGAACTGGACTTAATTGTTTTAGACGAAAATGGTAAAAACTGTACAGTTAACTGTGAGAGAAGGGACGCGTTATGTAGAGGAAATGGTCGGGATGCTGGGGAAGAGAGAGATAATATATCAATACAGAGATAAAACATTGAGGGATTAGCATGGGAATCCTTGGAGAACCACATATTGGCCACCACAGGTATGTTGTAGTAGATTGCCTTCTTACCAGTTATAGTGTTCTGATTGCAACAGCTTTTATAGGCTCGTTGGGCACAATTGATTCCACCTGATTCTTCCTGAGTAGAGTTTGTCCTTTTAAACTACAGTGCCTTGCAAAAGTATTCACCCCCCTTTGCATTTTTCGTGTTTTGTTGCCTCACAACCTGGAATTAACATGGATTGTTTGAGGATTTGTATCATTTAATTTACAGAACATGCCCACAACTTTGAAGATGTTTTTTTTTTATTGTGAAGCAAACAACAAATAGGACAAAATAACAGAAAAAGTCAATGTGCATAACTATTCACCCCCCTAAAGTCAATACTTTGTAGAGCCACCTTTTGCAGCAATCACAGCTCCAAGTCGCTTTGGATAAGTTTCTATGAGCTTGCTACATCTTACCACTGGGATTTTGCCCATTCTTCCTTGCAAAACTGCTCCAGCTCCTTCAAGTTGGATGGTTTGCGCTTGTGAACAGCAAATCTTTAAGTCTGACCACAGATTTTCTATTGGATTGAGGTCTGGGCTGTGACTAGGCCATTCCAACACATTTACATGTTTCCCCTTAAACCCCCCAAGTGTTGCTTTAGCAGTGTGTTTGGGGTCATTCTCCTGCTGGAAGGTGAACCTCCGTCCTAGCCTCAAATCACGCACAGAGTGCTACAGGTTTTGCTCAAGAATATCTCTGTATTTAGCACCATCCATCTTTCCCTCAACTCTGACCAGTTTCTGATGTGATGTGATGTGTTGGGTTTGCGCCAGACATAGCGTTTTCTTTGCTGGCCGAAAAGTTCAATTTTAGTCTCATCCGACCAGAGCACTGGCAGCTACAGCTGTCATATTCCAATTATGTGAATGGAAATTTCCTGAGCATTCAAAGTCTCCTCATAGTTCAGGAAATTTATGAGCTGGATGAGCAAGATGGTAGATTCCACTGCAGCATAATTGCATATGAAAAGATAATAAATCAGAAGACTATTTTTTTTACATTCTAAAACATTTCCCCTATTTTCAGTTGTGGTTCTTCAAAATATTATATTTTCAATATAAGAATACAGCAGCTTTATATATGAAATACATTATAAATATGGTGGTATTCAATATTCCTTTATTGTCCATTTTATTTATATTCTTATTGATAAATTCATAACAAATTACTCTGAGCAGTTCTTAGTAAAGTTTCATATTCCAATAAAATTGAGACACAACTAATCCTTTATTTTTTATAAGAAATCTACAGTATTTGCAATATAGATGTAATAGGGACATATCTCAAGTCATTGCTTCTTCTAATATATGTAATGGACGGCCAGAACTTTTGTATCTACATGTCAAGATTTGAGCTACACAATGGCCCCTATTTAATTGTCAAAATCACATTTACTGGAGCTTGTAATAGTGCCCGTAAAAGTTAGTGATATTTTACTATTTTAGCTACCCACATACGATTTGCGAATTACAGGTTCAAAATCACAGCGGTTGTCAAATACGTAACTCCATCCTATCTCCTCCTTTGATGTTTCAAGCCTGTAAATGTCACCAGTGCTAATGACGCAAAATCCATATTTAATTGCCATAATTCGACAAGCTCGCAATTGCCTTCAAACCCGTAAATGGCAAATGTATCAAGAAATTCTATGACTACGAAATAGGACTCGCAAGTGGGTTAAACACCTGTATGTAACACTGCAAAAGCAAATAAACACGCACTACTGTAAGTTAAAAAACTGTGAAAGCAATGAAAGACATTATAATTAATTGTACAACAGTCTCAAGCTTGCAAATCTGCAAAAATTGTTTTTCTTTTTGTTTGTTTTATTTCCATGTTATATTGATCCCAGGAATCAAGGAGCTAATACATATCAGGCCACCCACATGAACTAGAACAGATGATTTATTGATTTTTATTGATGTCTACATTTCTGGATTGCGAGTCCGGTCGCAAATCAGACTTCTAAACATTATTTAATTCTAGTCTAAACTCCATGGGCCATATTAAATTCCAGGCTAGTAACTCGTTTGCAGACGACCGAATGTCTGCGGGTGTGTTGCGGGCTCCTGTTTGTCTCCAATTACGATGCTATTCAATTGCTCAAGCCCGCAAGTTACTGGCCCAAAGCCGAATCCGTAAAACATGCACGGGTTTGTAGCAGTTCAGGGTGGGAACATGATCAATTAAGGAAGAAAGTAACCTCCAATTTCGAATCAGCCAATAGAAAATGAGACTGTCATTATTACAGCAGTAAAACATGGAGGTTACATGTCATTCAATTAGGTTCGGGGGTCCGATATGAGATCAGACTCGCAAACCCTCCAAATAAAGAATTATGAATATGAATGCCAATTCTGTTCTGGTCCATGTGGATGTCCTGATATGTATTAACTCGTTGATACCCAAGATCTATTTAACTCCAAAATAAAACATAAAAATAAATTTAATTTTCTGCCCATTTGCGAGCTTGAGACCTCTCTAGCACTCGTAGGTTTATCTTCTTCTTTTGCCATTTACGGGTGTGAAAACATATGCGGGCTTGGGGAAATTGAGCAATTGAATAGAGATTTGCAATTTTAGCCTTGTGAAAGTGAAAGATCAAAGGCTTTGGAGGTTGTAAGTTACCTGTGTAACCATCGCAATGTTTTCAAGGCAGTAACTCGTAACCTGCTTGGAGCCCGCAAAAAACGCCAATTGAATAGCAAATTAACTTGCGACCTCACTTACGGGCTAACGGATCCCCCAAAACTTCAATTGAATATGGCCCCATGTTTTACGGACGTCATGATAACGGTCTCATTTACTATTGGCTCTGTCTAAATTGTAACTTACGGGCTTACTTAATTGATCATGATCATGCCCGGAAATGCTATGTACAAGTTCGTGGTTTGCATGAGAAGGCTGTGAGACTGTAATTGCGGGCTTGAGCCATTAAATACATCTGTAACTGTAGCAAATTTCTAACCCGCAAACTAACGGGCTGTATGAAGGTAATTTCATGCTTGGAATTAAAGGGGGGGCCAATGTTTGTAGGGATTTATTTCTATGGGTTACTAGACTGCAAAATAAACATATTATGTTAATTGTTTATGGCATCAAATACTTTTATTTCATTAAATAGTTGGCATCTTGGAATTTATCCAAACCATTTATTCAAAGACTTATTTTATTGGTTTATTGGTGCATATTAGCGACATAATAAGAATTTGCTTTAAAAAGATATTTCCAAAGAGTTTACTCTTGAGTCCCTATGGAATCTAATCTCCATCTGCACAAATTCTATTTAAGATCTCATATGCCACACTGTTTAATCAATGCAAGAGATGTTTCCTGTCTCTTCTGTTTAGTTTACCTAAATAAATAATATGCAGAAAAGTTTAGTATGAAGTAGTATAATTTTTCCTCTGTGTTCATGATATTCTCAAATTATCAGACATACAAAGGTTATTTTAGCTATAAAAGGGAAATGCTGAAATGTTTACACATATATTAGAATTTCTGTAAGTAGACAATTTTATTTACTAGTTTTTAAGGATCAATGTAAAGAGCTAGATATTTTAATTAGTTATTGATCACATACAGTCAGGTCCATAAATATTGGGACATGGACACAATTCTAACCTTTTTGGCTCTATACACCACCACAATGGTTTTGAAATGAAACGAACAAGATGTGCTTTAACTGCAGACTTTCAGCTTTAATTTGAGGGTATTTACATCCAAATCAGGTGAACGGTGTAGGAATTACAACAGTTTGTATATGTACCTCCCACTTTTTAAGTGACCAAAAGTAATGGGACAATTGTCTGCTCAGCTGTTCCATGGCCAGGTGTGTGTTATTCCCTCATTATCCCTTTTACAAAGAGCTGATACAATCTCCAGAGTTAATTTCAAGTGTGCTATTTGCATTTAGAATCTGTTGCTGTCAACCCTCAATATGAGATCCAAAGAGCTGTCACTATCAGTGAAGCAAGCCATCATTAGGCTGAAAAAACAAAACAAACCCATCAGAGAGATAGCAAAAACATTAGGTGTGACCAAATCAACTATTTGGAACATCCTTAAAAAGAAAGAATGCACTAAGGAGCTCAGCAACACCAAAAGACCCGGAAGACCACGGAAAACAACTGTGGTGGATGACCAAAGAATTATTTCCCTGGTGAAGAAAACACCCTTCACAACAGTTGGCCAGATCAAGAACACTCCCCAGGAGGAAGGTGCATGTTTGTCAAAGTCAACAATCAAGAGAAGACTTCACTAGAGTGAATACAGAGGGTTCACCACAAGATGTAAACCATTAGTGAGCCTCAAAAACAGGAAGGCCAGATTAGAGTTTGCCAAACAACATCTAAAAAAGCCTTCACAGTTCTGGAACAACATCCTATGGACAGATGAGACCAAGATCAACTTATACCAGAGTGATGGGAAGAGAAGAGTATGGAGAAGGAAAGGAACTGCTCATGATCCAAAGCATACCACCTCATCAACAAAGCATGGTGGTGGTAGTGTCATGGCGTGGGCATGTATGGCTGCCAATGGAACTGGTTCTCTATTATTTATTGATGATGTGACTGCTGACAAAAGCAGCAGGATGAATTCTGAAGTGTTTTGGGCAATATTATCTGCTCATATTCAGCCAAATGCTTCAGAACTCATTGGACGGCGCTTCACAGTGCAGATGGACAATGACCCGAAGCATACTGCAAAAGCATCCAAAGAGTTTTTTAAGGGAAAGAAGTGGAATGTTATGCAATGGCCAAGTCAATCACCTGACCTGAATCCGATTGAGCATGCATTTCACTTGCTGAAGACAAAACTGAAGGGAAAATGCCCCAAGAACAAGCAGGAACTGAAGACAGTTGCAGTAGAGGCCTGGCAGAGCATCACCAGGGATGAAACCCAGCGTCTAGTGATGTCTATGCGTTCCAGACTTCAGGCTGTAATTGACTGCAAAGGATTTGCAACCAAGTATTAAAAAGTGAAAGTTTGATTTATGACTGTTAATCTGTCCCATTACTTTTGGTCCCTTAAAAAGTGGGAGGCACATAGACAAACTGTTGTAATTCCTACACCGTTCACCTGATTTGGATGTAAATACCCTCAAATTAAAGATGTAAGTCTGCAGTTAAAGCACATCTTGTTTGTTTAATTTTAAATCCATTGTGGTGGTGTATAGAGCCAAAAAGATTAGAATTGTGATGATGTCCCAATATTTATGGACCTGACTGTATAATAGTTGTCATAATTGCGAGTTTGTCGGTAACGATATGTTAAAAGTTACGGGCTACAGCGCTCATAGCGGGCCTCGTGATGAGCGCCTCATCGCGAGGTCTGAAAGTTACGAGTTTGACGGGGGATGCTATAAGCACCAATTGAGGCCCGTACGTGACTGGCTTGAGGGGGGGAGCGGATCAAAACGTGTGACGAGTTACAGGCTTAAAAAAAATTACGAATTTAACGACCGCCATTCTTTTCAAGTCTGTAAATCAGAAGCCGTCGCAAGACCGCCAAAACACGCCAATTAATAAAAAAAATTACTTACTAACTCACACACAGCACAGGGGGAGAGGCAGGGGCATTAAAGTAGAGGACTGTAAAGTAGAGGGGGGAGACGCTCTCAATAAGCGCCGAAGGTGCTCATTGCGGGGCACTCGAGTTGCGGGTTGCCAGAGGCCTTAAATGAGGCAGGGACCGTAAAGTAGAGGGGGGGAGAACATCGCATTGTGTGGCATACAGCATTGCCAGGCTTCAAATTTTATTGCCGTAATTTTTGATGGACAAGTCGCTAGTCAGTAATAAAATGCATAATCAATTACTAACAAAAATGCCATTTTTAGTATTAAATTAGTTTTCAAAGATCAGACTGCTGGTGGGATCCACCCACTATAACATCAATGGCATAGGTGGTTTTGGCGCAAACCAAACAAACCAGTCAATGGACACCAACATAGTGATGTCCACTGGCTGTAAATTTGCTGTGATAAAGTATTTTCCTTGGTAACAAGATTTTGCTGTGAAAACAGAATATACATTGGTTTTATGACCTCTTATCTTATTCTTATTAAAGTTCTTTAGATCAGTCTTTCCCTATTTGATTATCTTATCTGGATGAAGCCATTCAGCTAAACGGGAGGCTAAAACTCTAACCTTTCAAAGTTAAGTTAACATTGAATATAGATCATTAAACATTTTTTATATAAATAAATATATATATATATATATATATATATATATATATATATATATACATTTATATACATATACAATAGATTCTCAGTTACCCGGCACCCACAGGGATTGGTAGGTTGTACGTTTTGATTGCTTGAGAGTTACTAATAAAAGAGGCCTAGATTAGCTGGACCTAGGATGCTCTGATAAGTATATTTGCCAGTGAGGGTTCTGGCAGCAGCAGCTTTCACCCCTCACTTAAACACTGGAGGGTGCGGTGCTGAACCCAGGGAATGTAACCCCAACACTGCCTTGGCTCAGTCACTCATGCCTGGGGAATGTAACCCCAACCCTGCCCTGGCTCAGTCACTCATGCCCGGGGAATGTAACGCCAACACTGCACTGGCTCAGTCACTCATGCCCGGGGAATGTAACCCCAACACTGCACTGGCTCAGTCACTCATGCCCGGGGAATGTAACCCCAACACTGCCCTGGCTCAGTCACTCATGCCCGGGGAATGTCAAGCCAACGCTGCCCTGGCTCAGTCACTCATGCCCGGGGAATGTAACCCCAACACTACCCTGGCTCGGTCACTTATGCCCGGGGAATGTAACCCCAACACTGCCCTGGCTCAGTCACTCATGTCCAGGGAATGTAACCCTAACACTGCCCTGGCTCAGTCACTCATGCCCGGGGAATGTAACCCCAACATTGCACTGGCTCAGTCACTCATGCCCGGGGAATGTAACCCCAACACTGCCTTGGCTCAGTCACTCATGCCCGAGGAATGTAACCCCAACACTGCCTTGGCTCAGTCACTCATGCCCGGGGAATGTAACCCCAACACTGCCTTGGCTCAGTCACTCATGCCCGAGGAATGTAACCCCAACACTGCCTTGGCTCAGTCACTCATGCCGGGGAATGCAACCCCAATACTGCACTGTCTCAGTCACTCATGCCCGGGGAATGTAACCCCAAAACTGCACTGGCTCAGTCACTCATGCCTGGGGGAATTTAACCCCAAGACTGCACTGGCTCAGTCACTCATGCCTGCGGAATGTAACACCAACACTGCCCTGGCTCAGTCACTCATGCCCGGGGAATGTAACCCCAACACTGCCCTGGCTCAGTCACTCATGCCCAGGGAATGTAACCCCAACACTGCCCTGGCTCAGTCACTCATGCCCTGGGAATGTAATCCCAACACTGCCCTGGCTCAGTCACTCATGTCCGGGGAATGTAACCCCAACACTGCCCTGGCTCAGTCACTAATGCCCGGAGAAAGTAACGCCAACACTGCCCTGGCTCAGTCACTCATGCCCAGGGAATTTTAACCCCAACACTCCACTGGCTCAGTGACTCATGACCGGGGAATGTAACACCAAAACTGCACTGGCTCAGTCACTCATGCCTGGGGAATGTAACCCCAACACTGCACTGGCTCAGTCACTGATGCCCGGGGAATGTAACCCCAAAACTGCCCTGGCTCAGTCACTCATGCTCGGGGAATGTAACACCAACACTGCACACTGGCTCAGTCACTCATGCCCGGGGAATGTAACCCCAACACTGCCCTGGCTCAGTCACTCATGCCTGGGAAATGTAACCCCAACACTGCACTGGCTCAGTCACTCATGTCCGGGGAATGTAACCCCAACACTGCCCTGGCTCAGTCACTCATGCCCAGGGAATGTAACACCCAACACTGCACTGGCTCAGTCACTCATGTCCGGGGAATGTAACGCCAACACTACCCTGGCTCAGTCACTCATGCATGGGGAATGTAACCCCAACACTGCCCTGGCTCAGTCACTCATGCTCGGGGAATGTAACCCCAACACTGCCCTGGCTCAGTCACTCATGCCCAGGGAATGTAACCCAAACACTCCACTGGCATAGTGACTCATGACCGGGGAATGTAACACCAACACTGCACTGGCTCAGTCACTTATGTCCGGGGAATGTAACCCCAACACTGCACTGGCTCAGTCACTCATGTCCGGGGAATGTAACCCCAACACTGCCCTGGCTCAGTCACTCATGCCCAGGGAATGTAACACCCAACACTGCACTGGCTCAGTCACTCATGTCCGGGGAATGTAACGCCAACACTGCCCTGGCTCAGTCACTCATGCACGGGGAATGTAACCCCAACACTGCCCTGGCTCAGTCACTTATGTCTGTCTGATTCCAGGTAAAACTGAATTGCAGAGACATACAGTGGATGACATCTAGGTGCCTGTAAGCATTTTGTGGCATGACGATCCGGCTCTTGGCATTTATTGAGCCCTGCAATTTTTATTTTATTTAAGGTACAGTATTCATTTGTTTTTCTGGTTGCTTGAGAGTTCTGCTTAACTGAGAGTTTACTGTATAAAGTTTTACACTTTATTCTATGGTACCAATTCCAGGATGGAGTTTAAATCAGGTCATATTAAATTCAATGCAGTTGCATTTTTATATATTGCCAATGAGTGCTATTGGTATTTCAAATATAAAAATACCTAATGTAAAATATTCTATTTTGAATCCAAGAGCTGAAATGCAAATGCTCCACAGGATGACATTATTTCAAGAACCAATTCAGACTGTCAAATTCATATAATGTATGTCTTAGCCACGTATACTAATGTAAAAAGAACAGAACATAGAATTGAGAGGAAAATGAGGGAAAGTGTTTAATAGTGGTGCTAACTTAGCTAGGGAACTATTTTTTTCTAAAACACTTAAAAGTGGTGACAGACCCCCAGAACCCCAAAATAGATCACATGATATTGTACCCTTCCTCAGGCTGCTATAATCCGCACTAAGAAAATATTCCTCTATATGGACCTAACCCCAAACCCTTACCTAAAAACTTTGAGGGTTGTTGTTTCCACTCTTGCTGAACCCCAGAAGGCTCCATGACACTTTGGTGAAGGTTTCATCATTGAGGGGGCTTTTACATTTTTGATGAATGAAGCTGTGTGCTTCAGTGTGTGTTCATTGGAAGGGGGCTGATGTCAAGTTTATCAAGATCCAATTATGAAATCATCTTTTCCGCTCCTTCTTCCCACACCACCCCCTCCACTGATAGGGGTTACATTGACCAAGCTATAAGGAAGTAATAAAACATGGGCAACTTCTTCAAAAACTTCTGCTTTGCATTTCTTTCTTTAACCACAGTGGTCCTTTAAGACACAAGAACCCCTACCGCCTACCCATCCTGTGTAAAATTCATTCATCAGAGAAAAGAGGAAAAGCTTTATCAAAAATATTGTGTAATCATTGTTCACTCACCTTTTGAAAAGACCAGTTTAATCCATTGCTCACTTTAACATGTCACCACCTATCTCCAAACATGAGCATGAGCACTCAACTCCACAAAAGTGCATGTATTTATTTATTTATTTATTTATTCAATATTTGTGTAGCACTTTTATCCAAACACTTTACAAAGTTATGATAATTAAAAGTGTTATGTCAAAGCAGGGAGGCAGGAAGGCTAGAATGTATGAGGGATGAAAGTAATGTGTATTGGGTGAATGGAAAGGCAATCATGAGGTGGAATGTTAGCCGTATGAGATCCCTATTAGGGTTAATATTCCCTACTCAATATTAATCAGATAATTATTAAAATTATAGTCTCGGTTATATAATCTAATATAGAGACCTAATTAATTTCTTACTCTAGCAATAAATATAATAAAGCCTAAAATAAAGATTAAGGTCCTTCTCATACATCTACCACTACACAAAGCCAATTAAGGTCTAGGTAGATATATTGATCTAATAATGGTTTGGCTGGGCAGATGTGGACAGAAGCGAATTATCTGTCGGGCTCCTTTACATTACATAAAGTAGCGGATAGGGGAAGAAGAAGTTGAGAAGGAAATTAAACAAAGAGTTGGGAGATTGTCTAATTCAGTTACAACACTCTAAGACTCATCGTATTACGCCTATTACACCTAAGACTCATCCTATTACGCCTAATAAGTAGATAGGGCAATGATTTATGTGCAAGTTTTTAGCTAACAACTTGAATGTTCAATGTATGTTATATGTAACCTTTGTATAATATGTATATTTGTAAAATAAACAATTTAATAAAAAAACAAAAAAAAACAACAAAGCAGGGAGGCAGGTAATGGCAAAAGAAAGACTGAACAAGGTACAGAAGACAAGGGAATGGGTTCCATTTTCTTATGTTCCACATAATTTAAACGATCAGGTGTCCATTACTCCTTTGGCGGTTTTTACTTCCCAGCCCAAACACATATGAAATCACACCCTCGAACAGGATTGGCTGAACTCAAATGTAAACAGTTTGTCATCTTGAGGGAGGGTGGAGCTATTGTCTACCAGTGTAGCAAGTTATAATTGAAATAAAAAAATAAAAAAATAACATATTTTATGAAAGTAACAGTATGGAAATGACAATATTTTTGGCCTTTAGAAATGGCAGCTGATGATATATATATATTTATGTAACTAGTTTTATAGGTTTATAGGTTTATATAAATTGGTTCAAAACTAGTATATAATTATGCATAGTGAACCTTCAGCATAATATTAAATTGTAAGTAGGTATCAAAAGAGCGAACAATGTTGACAAAGAGACTTCCAGGGACCCTGAGGAGGTCTGAGCTAGATCAAACGTGTTGTTGGTCATGTTCTTTTGTCTTGTGAGTAAAATTGTATTGGGGAGGTTGAAAATATTTCTTAAATACAATTGGTGTTTTCTAAGCTGTCCCTCTTGTATATTTTATACAAATGATACAGTAAATTAAGTTTGTAGTTACCATACTCATATTGTCACAGCATGAAGATGTTCAAGTCACCTCTTTGTCTCAGAGGACAATACCTTGAGATAGCTGTTTTGGCAAAAAAGAAAATACATAACGTGCTGCATTATGGAGGGGAAGACGTCAAGGATAAGCTCCTAGTATTTTTTTTTTTCATGCAAAGGTTTTAATTTCTAAGAGTGTGATGACATTCCTCACTCTCATTCCAAGCAAACAACTCAGAACTTAGGGCATTACAAAGAACATTGGAGAAGAAGGCCAAAAAAATAATCATGGAAACAACAGAATGGCATACTTTGGACCCTATTCTATTAGAAGACCGCAAATACCTCTAACATATAATTTTGGCTGCAGGTGTTTTTTTTTCTAAATGTTTAGATGTATTCTATTACCTGAAGTTTACAATTTATCTCCTTAAGCCTAAACTCGTAAACCCTGCCTTTTTTAGTAGGATTTCCTGGGGCATGGTCATATGATCTGACAATATTTAAGCAAGCCTGGAATTTACTTTTTAGACATAGCCAATGGTAAATGAGTCCATCATCATGATGTCGGTAAAACATGGAAGTTAGACGTAATCTGCAATAAGAGGCTTTGGATTAATTTGTGCCAATAAGTAATATTTGCTGATCAGGATCACAATCAAGCAATCTAGCAATCTATGAAATGTGTTAAATCATCTGTTTTAGTCCAGGAGACCCCAACAGTTTATAAAACAAAACATTAATGCAAAAGAAAGCAGCACTGGGGCCCCCAGAGGAGGGCCCTGGTGCATTGCACTGCCTGTAGCTGTGGTTGCTCCGAATCTAGCTTCTAGTAATAAAAAAGTCAATAGTTAAATATGTGCAAAGGCATTTATGACCATTTTATTATTTGATTCTACAAAAATGTTATGTATTGCATAGAGTTAATTTTGTTCAATGAAAACTGCAAAAATAGGCATTTCTAGCTATTTAATTTTTATCTTGATTGATTTTTTTTTTATTTGGAATTTGCCATATGCTCGTACACTATAAGCGTATCATTGAAGATTCAAATGGATATCAGCCAAATGTTTGTTTAAAACATATTTGTTGAAGGGAGCCAATTTAATCAGGCTGTTTAATGTTTTTAATCATAAACTAAGAGAAATTACCCAATCCCATTAATGATATAGTTGAGTATCTTTGAAAACGGTTATAAATTTAAAGCTTTTTAGGCATTGTACAAACAGTATATATATAGCAAATGCATAACGCTTGTTCTGCTCTTATATATATTTTAAAACAGTTTAAAATGTGTGATATTTTTTTGAAAAAGTTTTTTTTTTGTACATTAAGCACATTCAAAACGTTCAACTGTTTGTCAACTATCTCCAATTCATAAATCATTTACTAACCTCTGTACCCCTGAGAGGCCAATTATTTCTCAACATTGATTTTTTATTCTACCCAAGGCCCTTAAACAACCTGCAAAGTGCTGTCAACATGTAAAAAAACATAAAGTTTGGGATTTTAGACATCTGTTTTCTTTACACAAGTACTTTCTTAAGTTATCGCACGGACAGCTTGTAACTTGTTAGTCGCAAGATTCTTACAAAACATGTTTTGAATACAAAACAAAAATATGCTATTTTTAATTCGGAAACAAATACATCTAATTTGATGGGTTTGTCCACTGTTATGAAAGTTACAATTTGATAACAGAGGAATACAGTGGCGTGGCTAGAGAATGGAGGGCCCTGGTGCAAAAACAATTTTTGGGCCCCTTCCCCAAAGAGGGACTTGTAAAAATATGTTTGTGCTGGGACCCTCCCCCGTTACCAACTCCCTCAGTCAGCCATCCCCTCTCAACATCCGTCCCCACACTGCACCCAAACCCTCTCAGTACCCACCTCAAACAATCCACCTCCTGTACTTTGCTGTCATCTAGCCCTTGTGCTCTCTCCCCTCTTCCCTGACACAGATCCCCAGCATGCTGAACTGCTCCACACTGCCACCTCTTGGACCTTTATCAGAAATGCTCTACAAAAAAAAATGAAATGTAATAAATAAATAAATTACACAGCACTGCCCCCCCCCCCCCATACACACACACCAGAGGAGTGCCCTGGTGCACTGCACCATCTGCACCATTGGGAGTTCAACACCTGGAGAAATAAGCAGCAGAAAAGTAGAGGTTATAATGTCTACAGATCCCTACTCTGAGCTCAATGTCCAGTACTTTACTTGTCCTGATACCATATGTTCTGAGAAAAGAAAAATTTTTGAAGTTCAGCTGCACAATATACTATAGGTTTTGCATTGTGTCCGAAACTTGACAATGTTGTATTTTTCTCCATGGTCAAGAAATCTAGAGACATCCTTCTTTGGCTCCACAAACAACCCTGGACTTTGGTTGGAGATTGCTCCATGATGCACTGGGCAGGAGAGAATGTCTGTCTAATGTTCATGGACTCACCATTTGTCCATTTGTCCATTCTGTGACAAGGGAGAGTAGATATAACATGTTTATTTTAGTTGTGACAGACTTCAGGCCTTCTTGTCACTCTTGAGGGCCTCCTCCTGAAATTCGACTCCATGTCTCCACATATTTTTGTTTGGGCGCCCACTGCCCCAGGTTAATAGGGCCAGGGGCCTCCTCACCAACCTGTTCCTGGCATTAGTGCTATTTATAAGTCCAGGGAGTAAAGTCTGGCAGGAGGGAGGCCATGTTCTGGGCACTGGTGAACTCCCATATCTGGGCAAAGTACCACCTGGTTTTGTCCACTGGGAGAAGGTGAAAATGAATCTCCCAGTGCCCTGTAGATGGAGTACTCTGCTTGGTATCCCACCACCAGGATTCATTTGAGCTCACTATCCTTTTTTTATTTTCTTTCTTTTCATATTTAATTTAATGTCACTATGCAGGGAATACGATTTTTTTCACTTATGACTGGCCCTTTAAAAGACCCGTCAGCATCAAACTAGCCTTAATATACTATGACCACATCTCCAAAATGTCATCAATACATTAGAAACAATTTAGAAGGAAAACCAAAATGGTTCATGGTCTAATAGTCAAAACTTACAAGTAAATTCTTCATGACATTATTATGTATAGCTGAGAGGAGAGAATTGAGACAGGTAATATGATAGAAACCTTTAAATATATGAAGTAAATTAGTAAGGTTCAAGAAAAAGAAGTAAACAAGATTAAGAGGTCACTATTTGAACTTGAAAAGTGGACAATTTTGGGGTAATGTGAAAAAA
The DNA here is from genome assembly GCA_027410445.1 of Discoglossus pictus. Classification (NCBI taxonomy): domain Eukaryota; kingdom Metazoa; phylum Chordata; class Amphibia; order Anura; family Alytidae; genus Discoglossus; species Discoglossus pictus. Next base: position 16,330,601 of record CM050171.1, read on the forward strand.
ATATTCCTTTACACAAGTAGTGTAGCGGATAAAGGTAGTAAATAAGCGGGGAAGCTTTCCAGTTGAAGGATGAAACACAATTATGGGATGCCTGGTATAAGCATAAGGCTGTCCTGAGGCTAAAGTAAGTTAGGCTTATCTGCCGTCAAATATATGTTTCTATATATCTATTTAACAAACACTAAACTAGATGGGACTGTGTTGAAACAACAGCTTACATTGGTAAAGGTATAACTAATAAACAATATATTCATATACTCTCATAGGGTATAATGAACCTAGGTATAAATTTACTAAGCAGTCAAAATATGAGTTTTTTGCTGCAGGATTTTCATAGTATTTACAAAGATTATTTTAACTGCAATAACTACTAACTCTCAACAAACTTTCTTAGACTTCTGCTCCAAGTGCCAACTGCTGCTTGCGAATGAGCATAAGGAACAAACAATATTGAATCACATATATAGTTGTGAGCATGCGAGGGTCGCAGTTGCTGGCAAGGAGCGCCAAATGCGCTGCTTGCCAGCAACTGCGACCCTCGCAAAATTTACGTCGTTACGCAAAGAAAATACGAGACACGTTACGACCCATTAAGACCTCGCAAAAATCGGGCGCAACACGCGCACATGAAAAGATGAGAAATACAACAAATACACACAACAAATACATAAACAGCTTACTTACTCGAAAACTAAAGTTACACCTCAATTTAAGTCAAATTAAAAGAGTTTAGACACGAAAACGAGGTTACAGCAGTCTAAAGACGCAAAACACCACCAAACACCTACGGATTTGCCGAAAATCACCTACAAGATTAAAAAACAAGGACGCAACCCGCGCAACCCCAAAAACATTACAAACACAATAAATAAAAAACAACAAACACATAAAAAGGTTACTCACAGCAAGGGGGGACACCGAGGACCTCTGCAAGTGAAGTTACACCTCCATTTAAGTACAAATTTCGGAGTTTAGAGACCTGAAAATCATCTAAGCGAGAGAAAAAATGGCCACCGAACAAAACGAAAACGAGGCTAAAGGTCCCTAAACACGCAAAACACCACTAAACAGCTACGGATATTCCGAAAAAGTTGCACGACATAGAAAACGAACGACGCTACATCAGCCACATTATATACACCAAACACCATTAGCTCACTTACAATTTCATTGCCGTCATTTTTTGACGGGCAATTCGCTAATAGAAATATATATGTATATAGAAATGTGTATTCTCGTAAGATTTGCCACCCATGGCATTGGGTGAAGATGATATATATCACTAATGTGGATCTATAGGAGTGTACGCTACCGACAAAAGGTCAGCTAGTACTGTCTCAAGTTAATAGTTGTCTCTGTAGTAGTGGGACATATGCTTGGCATGGGAGATAGTAGTAGGAGATATGCCTGAACATTGGCACTTACTGGACTGCCAGCTCATGTTTCCATCCATTTCCATTGGTTATATTATGCTATGTTGATATTGCACATTTATATTTATCTACACTGCTGGAGACAGTAACAGTCTATGGATCAAACAACTCACTTGACCATAGCTAGAAGATTATGTACAACCTGACCAAGAACAACAAAAAACATTTTGTACTGTTGATGTTGGTAGAACTTATAGGATGCTCTTTGGTTGGCCTAAAGTGGAAGAGAGGGCTCGTTCCTTAACTGGTCAATCACATGGAACTGCTGTGTAGTCTATCATGGCATCTGGTGACACATTATGAAGGGCCATCTGCACTTGTTACAGATGCATGAAGTGAGAGATAAGAAGATGCCCAAGATTCTTTTTGACTTGTTTGTATTTAGTCATTCAGTCATGTCCGACTCTCCGTGACCTTATGGACTGCCGCATGCCAGGCACATCTGTCAGCCGTTGCCCCTGTGAGCTTGATCAAGCTAATGTTAATTGCTTGAGTGACCTCACCCATCCATCTCCACTTCTGCCATCCCCTTCTTCATGTGCCTTCAGTCTCTCTCAGCATTAGAGTCTTCTCTAAGGAATCCTGCCTTCTCATGATATAGCCAAAATATTTGAGCTTCAGCCTAATGATCAAACCTTCTAGTGAACAGTTTGTCATTTTTTCCTGAAGTATCAATTGATTGGATCTTCTTGCATTCCAAGGGACTCTAAGCAGTTTTCTCCAACACCACAATTCAAAGACATCAATTATACGGCAAGAACAGTATGCACCAAACCTCGCTTCCAGCCTGCAATATTATATCTCTATAGTCACAAGCCTCATGAATTGTTCTGAAAATTAATATTTTATATGACATTTTTAAACAGACACGTCTGCTTTGATACATGGCTACTGTGTTTACGATCTCACAAGGATTCTTAAATGAACCAAACAAATATCTCAATAATTCTGATTTAGAGATTCAACTCACTGGAGTACCCAGTAGATAGTGTTATATTCATGTGCGGGAGACTGAATAATGGTAATTTAAAAAAAGCAATTTCTTATTAGACAAATGACAAACACTACCTTTTAGCCTTTACCTTGCATTTATAACCTCCTTAAATGGACCTTTAGTTTTTGCAATTCCTCAGGGCTATAACGATGGCAGCTGATAGACAAGACCTTACACAAATCCTGAAGGAAATGAAAAACAGCATTTCTGCCAGAGGCTATAAAAATACTGAAATTGATAAAGCCTTAACAAAAGACCTGGGATATTGGAGAGAGGTTCATCTCAGGATACAACTGACAATAAACCCATTCTGGTAAATTACACTGCCACTCAGTGTGGGTGAAAAAAAACCTCTTGTTTATTGCCATTGATCCCACAATTTGAGAGCATTATTACTTAGTAGCATTTCAAAAATCAAGGTGATATATGCAATAAAACAACATTAAATGGAGTCGAAAGTCCTACATTTTTTTCTTTTTAAAAGAACAGCTTTTACACATTACAAAATGGTTGCTTTCTTTGCATGATTAATTAGTTCTGCCAAGTTTAAAACATTTTACTTTTAGTTCCTGTACAAGCTGATTTTGCAATAAATGTAGGGTGGAGGTGAGGTAAGGCTCAAACTTAAAGCTAAAAATGGTTTGTTAAGGTTGTATGAAATGTAAAATATTGGTAGGTCCTTAAATTACCTCTTAGAATCAGGTGTCTGCTTCTGATACAGACAAAGGGTTAAAAATATAGACCCATAATTATTGGTGTGAGTGATTTGTGGGATGGGGTTTTGAGAGGACAGTGCTGAAACCTTTATCCCCGGCATGAGTATGTATAACTCACAACACCCTACACCTTGAAGCTGAGTGTGTGTTAATGTACCTAATATAATCTTGTACTTACAGCCTAATTAAATTGGAGCCTCTTGGAGTCCTACGTAAGGGCCGCGTGCTTGAAATTTGGCCGATTTACGTCGCTATCACATATACAGTTGTGAGCATGCGGGCTGTTGCTAACTGTTGAAAGCAAAATACGAGACACGTTACGACCCATTACGACCTTGCAAAAAACCTCCGAAACTCGCGCACATGAAAACATGAAAAACACAATAAATACACACAACAAATACATAAAAAGCTTACCTACAGAAAGGGGGGGCGCCCAGGACCTCGGAAACTGAAGTTACACCTCAATTTAACTCCAAATAAAAGAGTTTAGACACTCAGAAGCGAGAGAAAAAATGGCCCCCGAAAAAAACGAAAACGAGGCTACAGCACTCTAAAGACGCAAAACAGCACCAAACACCTACGGATTTCCCGAAAAAGACGTACGAGATCTGAAAACAAGGACGCAACCCGCGTGACCCCAAAAACATTAGAAACACAATAAATACACACAACACACACATAAAAAGCTTACCCACAGCAAGGCGGGCACCCAGGACCTCTGCAAGTGAAGTTACACCTCCATTTAAGTCCAAATTTTGGAGTTTAGACACACGAAAATCACCTAAGCGAGAGAAAAAATGGCCGCCGAACAAAACGAAAATGAGGCTAAAGGACCCTAAACAAGCAAAACACCAGCAAACACCTACGGATTTCCCGAAAAAGTCGGACAACATGCGAAAACAAGAACGCTAAATCAGCTACAGCCACATACCACACATTAGGCGCCATATTAGAACAATAACCTATACAATCCGGAAGTACACAGCTACCCTAACGGATTTTCCTCGCGCACGCACACTATTACACTGCACACATTCATGACGCTTACACAGCAGCTCCACAGCACTGATGCTGCAGCAACATGAAAACAGATTGCCAGCTCTTCAACACAATGCTGCATATATTACTTCACAATAGGTAAAGTATATTAATTTCTTATTTTATTAATTTTTCATTGCCATAACAAAAACGCTGCTCATAGCACCAAAAGCCTCGCAATGAGCGCCGAAAAACCTTAAAACGCCAACAAAATAAATTTTGCCCCCAAACAACATTACCTGCCTCACAATCTTATTGCCATCATTTTTTGACGGGCAAGTCGCTAGTTAAATTAGAATAAGCTGCGAGTTACGAGCGAGAGATGCTAAATCGTAAAACCAGTTGTTTGCCTTCCTCTGGATCAGCAACTTATATAATTGATGGTTCAGAGAAGATCGAAAAAGGTTGAACTTGATATATTAGATACTATAAGTCTTCTTTTAACCTTAATCTTCTTGTTTTACTATTTACCTACACTGGTGGCAAACCTAATCAGAACCTTTTGATGATTATACAATTTAAATAGCCATTTTTTGTTGTTGTTAATTCTTAATCAAATGACATCCAGCAGCATAGCACATCACAAGTGTGTGTGTTCATATAATAAGCTGGTTTGAAGTACTAAGTGCTTTGAATAAATATCGTTGTCATGGTTACTTGCATTTATGTGTTCTTTTTAAAAGAAATATAAACAATAGGAAAACTGAGCTTTTTTATAATAACCTTATGTCTCTTGGAAGAAATATTTCTGATATTTTTCCGAGATGACACAGGTGCATATGACTTGGAATTTAATTTATTTATAAGTCAACATTACAAAAATAGTTCCCTAGATTATTTTGCACGTTATGAATTCTGCAGTTAGGTCTCTCTGGGAAAAGCCTTTGGTGCTGACATTTCAACTCTATTACATCTTAATATTAGCTGTTTCTCTGTTATTACTAGTGTAATTTGGTACACAAAGGTGGATATGAATCAATTTGTTGGGTTTTCTTAAGCATTACACACCACACGCATGCATATAAATTTCAAACAAAATGTACTCACAGGTCTTCTTCAATAAAATGTGTTTATTGCACCAATCCTTCAGGTTAAGGACAACCAGGCAGATCTGTACTATGGGCACTTGGACAACTCCAGCATGATATTCTACTCCTTTTTCATGACATGGCAAGGTTAAAGTGTCTGACAAACATATCCGCTTTATAACAAAAAATGTACATGAAACCAAACTCACCTTTCCATTTTCCATTATTACGATACATCTTATAGTTCACCAATGAACTAAACAAAAGTTTATAACAAATCCAGCAGGAACTAAAAGGTAACAGCTGTGTTCAAACCAAATGGAGTAATGGTAATTCATTTATAAACCCAGAAAAGTTCACATTGCAAAAGTATTCTACATGACCTTATGGGATTCTACCATGAACTTATGGTATTCTACCATGACCTTATAGGATACTACCATGATCTTATAGGATTCTACCATGAACTTATGGTATTCTACCATGACCTTATAGGATTCTACCATGATCTTATAGGATTCTACCATGATCTTATGGGATTCTACCATGATCTTTCGGTATTCTACTATGACTTAGTTGTACTCTACCTTGACCTTGTGGTATTCTACCATGACCTTGTGGTATTCTATCAGGACCTTGTTATATGCTACTATGATATTGTGGTATTCTACCATGACCTTGTGGTAGTCTATCATGACCTTGTGGTATTCTACCAGGACCATGTGGTATTCTATCAGGACCTTGATATATACTACTATGATATTGTGGTAGTCTATCAGGACCTTGTTATATTCTACTATGACCTTGTGGTATTCAATCAGGAACTTGTTATATGCTACTATGATATTGTGGTATTCTACCATGACCTTGTGGTAGTCTATCATGACCTTGTGGTATTCTACCATGACCATGTGGTATTCTATTCGGACCTTGTTATATGCTACTATGTTCTTGTGGTATTCTGCCTCAAACGGAAGATGGGGTAGTGCCAGGTCTCTAACATCCACCAGCTCCATGATGTCATCATGGAGGAGTGGAAGATGACTCCAGTGGCAACCTGTGAAGCTCTGGTGATCTCCATGACCATGAGTGGTTAAGCCAGTGCTGGAAAATAATGGTGGCCACACAAAATATTGACACTTTGTGCCCAGTTTGGACATTTCCACTTAGGGGTGTACTCACTTTTGTTGCCAACGGTTTAGACATTAATGGCTGTGTGTTGAGTTATTTTGAGGGGACATCATATTTACACTGTTATACAGGTCGTACACTTACTACTTTACATTGTAGCAGAGGGGCATGTCTTCAGTGTTGTCACATGAAAAGATATAATAAATTACTTACGCAAATGTGAGGGGTGTACTGACTTTTGTGAGATACTGTAGATAGATAGATTAGTCAGTCTGAGCCACATACTATTTAGCATACCCTTTTCTAATACACTGAACAGGTCCTGAATGCTTCCAGTACAAAGTGAAGCTAATATTTCCTCTCCTCTTGCCTTGTTAATTATGATGAAGGTGTCCTGCCTGTTAAATCGAGAATTTGATTGATTTTTAGAACTGTGAAGGGGGACACTAGACTCTTCATAATTATGCCTATCAATAAGTATGTAATAGCCATTCCTTTCAACAGCTGCTCCAAGGAATGAAAATGGAATTTGTTTTCTTTGTATAATCTGTCAACATAAGAAAAAACAAGTAAAAAAAGGTTGTAATCTCACTACTTATTTTACACGTGAATGTGATTTTTTTTCATAAAAAACAAATATTTGTGTTTTTCTAAGCACAACATTATTTATATATTCCTAAAAAAAGCTTTGCAGGCCTAACATGTCATTTCTTGTTTAATATATAAACTAAAAGCCTATGAAAGCAAAAAGTGTTACTAATTGCCTTTTGGTGTTATGAAAATGTGTCATGTTGTAGCAACAATATACAAATCATATATACAATATAAAATATCTCCTATATGTCCATGTTTCACAGCTGTAACCTTAAGCAACACCCACAGAGATGTGTCTCATAATATCAATGTCTCAGACACACATCATATCATTGCTTGTAGCAGAGCAGTAGTGTAATGCCCCCCTCTACTGTGGGCATGGGCTTAGGTTACAGCTGTGAAACATGGCACCGTAGATGAGAGAGAAAAGGAAGAAAAGGGGAGGTTCAACAGGTAAGCAATGATTACCGTACTTTGGGGACTTATTAGAAGAAAGTGAGGTGTACGTTTTGTTGGACAATTACACTGAGGAGGATAAAAACTCATTTTCACTAAGTTAACAATTTATCCAAAATAAAGCAATGCTCACAACTACTTTGGAAGCTCCATTTTGGGCAACCTTTCTCCTGAACTGGTTCACCTACCCCATAGAGAGACATACAGATGACCGATCAATCCTGCTGGTACACCTCTGTTTATTTTTTCATTATTTTTGCTTGAGAGTACAGAGGTTAAATGGACATATAATCTGCCAATACCGCACCGTATCACATTATAATATAACACTAAAACCTAAATACATTGTTTATTTAATTATTTATGTATTATTTATTATAATTGTTTGCTACTTTTTTTTAATTTGGTGCATATTTTACTATTTTATGAGTTTTTATTTTATACCTCCAACTGTCCGGAAGTTTGTTGTTTCTTAAGCATTGTGGAGGAATGATCTGAGACTTCCAGGAGGGCGACAGACTGGAGGAATGATAAAGAGGAGGTATCGGCAGCAAAGATCAATGAGCTAGTCACAGCCAAGGGTCAGTTCCAGGAAATCCAATGATTATATATGAAATAAACCAATGGAGCATGTGCCATTGCTCAGGCAAGGTTGGTTTACACTGATGCCTTTTTTGTTACTGTCTATTTTAATTGCTATAATTGATGGTTACTACTCTCTCTTCTTTCGCCATACTGTTGCACCCTGTGTTCATTGCGTTTGGTCACATATGACACAACTTGTGAGAAGACGCAAAACTTGTAGGTCCACAAGATCTTACACTAGCGCTGTAATTCTGTAAGTCTTTTTGTTCACAGTGATATGTATCGTATTTACGCGAATCAAATGCACACCGTTTTCGTGAAAAATCAAGACCCAAATTTGGAGTGCGCATTAGAATCAATGGTGCACTAGAATCAATGTGTTAAACCCTTTTTCGGGGTTAAAACATTAAATCTAGTGCGCCATTGATAACTTTGCATTATCGGTAATAGCAAAAGGTAAGCACAGATCAGGACAATACGGTATACAATGCAACACCACCATCTCTCGCTTACCGGCTCTCTAGAGAGAGCCCCAGCACTCTGGCACGCAGAGCCCAGCACACAGAGAGCCCCATGCACACTGGCACACAGAGCCCAGCACACAGAGAGCCCCATGCACACTGGCACGCAGAGCCCAGCACACAGAGAGCCCCCCACACACTGGCACGCAGAGCCCGGCACCCAGAGAGCCCCAGCACACTGGAACGCAGAGCCCAGCACACTGAGAGCCCCAGCACACTGGCACGCAGAGCCCAGCACACAGAGAGCCCCATGCACACTGGCACACAGAGCCCAGCACCCAGAGAGCCCCAGCACACTGGCACGCAGAGCCCAGCACACAGAGAGTCCCAGCACACTGGCACACAGAGCCGGGCACCCAGAGAGCCCCCCACACACTGGCACGCAGAGCCCAGCACACAGAGAGCCCCCCACACACTGTTATGCAGAGCCCGGCACCCAGGGAGCCCCCCACACACTGGCACGCAGAGCCCAGCACACAGAGAGCCCCATGCACACTGTCACACAGAGCACAGCACACAGAGAGCCCCAGCACACTGGCACGCAGAGCCCAGCTCACAGAGAGCCCCAGCACACTGGCACGCAGAGCCCAGCACACAGAGAGCCCCCCACACACTGGCACGCAGAGCCCGGCACCCAGAGAGCCCCCCACACACTGGCACGCAGAGCCCGGCACCCAGAGAGCCCCAGCACACTGGCACACAGAGCCCAGCTCACAGAGAGCCCCATGCACACTGGCACACATAGCCCAGCACATAGAGAGCCCCCCACACACTGGCACGCAGAGCATGGCACCCAGAGAGCCCCCCACACACTGGCACGCAGAGCCCGGCACCCAGAGAGCCCCAGCACACTGGCACACAGAGCCCAGCACACAGAGAGCCTCATGCACACTTGCACGCAGAGCCCAGCACACAGAGAGCCCCATGCACACTGTCACACAGAGCCCAGCACACAGAGAGCCCCATGCACACTGTCACACAGAGCCCAGCACATAGAGAGCCCCATGCACACTGGCACACAGAGCCCAGCTCACAGAGAGCCCCATGCACACTGGCACGCAGAGCCCGGCACCCACAGAGCCCCAGCACACTGGCACACAGAACCCAGCACACAGAGAGCCCCCACACACTGGCACGCAGAGCCCGGCACCCAGAGAGCCCCCCACACACTGGCACGCAGAGCCTGGCACCCAGAGAGCCCCAGCACACTGGCACACAGAGCCCAGCTCACAGAGAGCCCCATGCACACTGGCACGCAGAGCCCAGCACATAGAGAGCCCCCCACACACTGGCACGCAGAGCCTGGCACCCAGAGAGCCCCCCACACACTGGCACGCAGAGCCCGGCACCCAGAGAGCCCCAGCACACTGGCACACAGAGCCCAGCACACAGAGAGCCCCATGCACACTGTCACACAGAGCCCAGCACACAGAGAGCCCCATGCACACTGTCACACAGAGCCCAGCACATAGAGAGCCCCATGCACACTGGCACACAGAGCCCAGCTCACAGAGAGCCCCATGCACACTGGCACGCAGAGCCCGGCACCCACAGAGCCCCAGCACACTGGCACACAGAACCCAGCACACGGAGAGCCCCCCACACACTGGCACGCAGAGCCCGGCACCCAGAGAGCCCCCCACACACTGGCACGCAGAGCCTGGCACCCAGAGAGCCCCAGCACACTGGCACACAGAGCCCAGCTCACAGAGAGCCCCATGCACACTGGCACGCAGAGCCCAGCACATAGAGAGCCCCCCACACACTGGCACGCAGAGCCAGGCACCCAGAGAGCCCCCCACACACTGGCACGCAGAGCCCGGCACCCAGAGAGCCCCAGCACACTGGCACACAGAGCCCAGCACACAGAGAGCCCCATGCACACTTGCACGCAGAGCCCAGCACACAGAGAGCCCCATGCACACTGTCACACAGAGCCCAGCACACAGAGAGCCCCATGCACACTGTCACACAGAGCCCAGCACACAGAGAGTCCCATGCACACTGGCACGCAGAGCCCAGCACACAGAGAGCCCCATGCACACTGTCACACAGAGCCCAGCACACAGAGAGTCCCATGCACACTGGCACGCAGAGCCCAGCACACAGAGAGTCCCATGCACACTGGCACGCAGAGCCCAGCACACAGAGAGCCCCATGCACACTGTCACACAGAGCCCAGCACCCAGAGAGCCCCCCACACACTGTTACGCAGAGCCCGGCACCCAGGGAGCCCCCCACACACTGGCACGCAGAGCCCAGCACACAGAGAGCCCCATGCACACTGTCACACAGAGCACAGCACACAGAGAGCCCCAGCACACTGGCACGCAGAGCCCAGCTCACAGAGAGCCCCAGCACACTGGCACGCAGAGCCCAGCACACAGAGAGCCCCCCACACACTGGCACGCAGAGCCCGGCACCCAGAGAGCCCCCCACACACTGGCACGCAGAGCCCGGCACCCAGAGAGCCCCAGCACACTGGCACACAGAGCCCAGCTCACAGAGAGCCCCATGCACACTGGCACACATAGCCCAGCACATAGAGAGCCCCCCACACACTGGCACGCAGAGCATGGCACCCAGAGAGCCCCCCACACACTGGCACGCAGAGCCCGGCACCCAGAGAGCCCCAGCACACTGGCACACAGAGCCCAGCACACAGAGAGCCTCATGCACACTTGCACGCAGAGCCCAGCACACAGAGAGCCCCATGCACACTGTCACACAGAGCCCAGCTCACAGAGAGCCCCATGCACACTGGCACGCAGAGCCCGGCACCCACAGAGCCCCAGCACACTGGCACACAGAACCCAGCACACAGAGAGCCCCCCACACACTGGCACGCAGAGCCCGGCACCCAGAGAGCCCCCCACACACTGGCACGCAGAGCCTGGCACCCAGAGAGCCCCAGCACACTGGCACACAGAGCCCAGCTCACAGAGAGCCCCATGCACACTGGCACGCAGAGCCCTGCACATAGAGAGCCCCCCCCACACTGGCACGCAGAGCCTGGCACCCAGAGAGCCCCCCACACACTGGCACGCAGAGCCCGGCACCCAGAGAGCCCCAGCACACTGGCACACAGAGCCCAGCACACAGAGAGCCCCATGCACACTGTCACACAGAGCCCAGCACACAGAGAGCCCCATGCACACTGTCACACAGAGCCCAGCACATAGAGAGCCCCATGCACACTGGCACACAGAGCCCAGCTCACAGAGAGCCCCATGCACACTGGCACGCAGAGCCCGGCACCCACAGAGCCCCAGCACACTGGCACACAGAACCCAGCACACGGAGAGCCCCCCCACACACTGGCACGCAGAGCCCGGCACCCAGAGAGCCCCCCACACACTGGCACGCAGAGCCTGGCACCCAGAGAGCCCCAGCACACTGGCACACAGAGCCCAGCACACAGAGAGCCCCATGCACACTGGCACGCAGAGCCCAGCACATAGAGAGCCCCCCACACACTGGCACGCAGAGCCTGGCACCCAGAGAGCCCCCCACACACTGGCACGCAGAGCCCGGCACCCAGAGAGCCCCAGCACACTGGCACACAGAGCCCAGCACACAGAGAGCCCCATGCACACTTGCACGCAGAGCCCAGCACACAGAGAGCCCCATGCACACTGTCACACAGAGCCCAGCACACAGAGAGCCCCATGCACACTGTCACACAGAGCCCAGCACACAGAGAGTCCCATGCACACTGGCACGCAGAGCCCAGCACACAGAGAGCCCCATGCACACTGTCACACAGAGCCCAGCACACAGAGAGTCCCATGCACACTGGCACGCAGAGCCCAGCACACAGAGAGCCCCAGCACACTGGTACCGAGAGTCGGGCACACAGAGAGCCCCATGCACACTGTCACACAGATCCAAGCACACAGAGAGCCCCATTCACACTGGCACACATAGCCCAGCACATAGAGAGCCCCATGCACACTGGCACACATAGCCCAGCTCACAGAGAGCCCCATGCACACTGGCACGCAGAGCCCAGCACACAGAGAGCCCCCCGCACACTGTCACACAGAGCCCAGCACACAGAGAGTCCCATTCACACTGGCACACAGATCCCAGCACATAGAGAGCCCCATGCACACTGGCACACAGAGCCCAGCTCACAGAGAGCCCCATGCACACTGGCACGCAGAGCCCGGCACCCAGAGAGCCCCCCACACACTGGCACGCAGAGCCCGGCACCCAGAGAACCCCAGCACACTGGCACGCAGAGCCCGGCACCCAGAGAGCCCCAGCACACTGGCACACAGAGCCCAGCACACAGAGAGCCCCCCACAAACTGGCACTCAGAACCTGGCACCCAGAGAGCCCCAGCACAGTGGCACGCAGAGCCCGGCACCCAGAGAGCCCCAGCACACTGGCACACAGAGCCCAGCACACAGAGAGCCCCCCACAAACTGGCACTCAGAACCTGGCACCCAAAGAGCCCCAGCACAGTGGCACGCAGAGCCCGGCACCCAGAGAGCCCCAGCACACTGGCACACAGAGCCCAGCACACAGAGAGCCCCCCACAAACTGGCACTCAGAACCTGGCACCCAGAGAGCCCCAGCACACTGGCACGCAGAGCCCGGCACCCAGAGAGCCCCAGCACACTGGCACACTGTTCGGTACTTCTTGTACAAATGACAAATGCATTACAATCGCCAGCAAAAACATTTTTTTAATTCATGGCTTCCAAATTGTGAGTGCGCATTAGATTTTATGGTGCACTAGATTTGCGTAAATACGGTAATGTTATTTCAGTTCTGGAATTATTTGCAAGTTCATCAGGTTTTACAAGCCTTCATTTTATATGTTGCACCATTCTGTAAATATTATTTTGATATGTTATGAAAAACATAATATATATATATATATATATATATATATATATATAAAAATATATATATATTATATTTAGCAGATTTCTGCTTAATGCCTTGTGTATTCCTGACATGCACGGGCCATGTACACATTTTGCTAATGTTGTTATGTAAATGTATGTAATGCTGTTAACAGAATAATGATACAGTGCATGTTTAGAGATTGGATCTGTTCATTACCATAAGCTTCTGCAGCTGCTTTGCAAGTTACACCGTATCCTTTGCTTGCGTCCGTCTGAGGCTTGTCTTGTAATAATATTTACTCTAAGCATAAAACCAACAGCTATCATTGTCATTGCATTAGTTTTCCCACAAAATGTTTTATTTAAACTGAAACTGGTAACAGTATCATAGATACGTGTTAATGTGGCTCTGATAATTATCATGTGAGTTAATTGTTTATATAAATCATTGGTTCCCATCATAGGGCCATATTAAATTCCAGCCTCGTAAGTCCAACGTGAAGCACGTAAGGGGTGGGTGCTTCAAATTTGCCCTACTTACGTTGCTATTAAATTAGAAAGTGCTGTGAGTTATGAGCGAGAGAGGCTATTTCGTAAACCAGTACGCGTCTATTTAACTTGGATGCTCGAATGCAAACAATTAAGCAATTACATGGTTACGGGTTCAGATGGAGCAAATGGAAAAAGAGATCGTAAGCTTTACGTCACTGAAAAAGGGGAGGGTAAATTTCAATTCCAGTTTGCGATCGGACCCACATGGCATATATAATGCAATATTAATAAAGTAGTAAATATGATATTCTATTACATGCAAGTTACAGTATATGTTGTAACACACTGATTGCCGGGATCGTTACAACACAGAATATGAACATGAAGTATTTAGTATTTTTTGGGGCCGAATTTGCGGGCTAGAGAATGTTGTGCTAATAATTCTAAGACCTAACATCACTTTCCCTTATAATAAATGTACAGTAGTGTGTTGTTATTTGCATTACAAGTGCTACGTATTGGACTTACCCCCCCACCCCCTTGCGGGTGATCTCGAGCACACTTTGGCCTTTGGACTCCATTTGCGTGTTAAATGCTTGCAATTTAATAGCTGAATTAAACAATTAGCGGTTACGGGCTTGACAGATCAAAGGATTTACGTGCGCGAAGTTCAACGTTGCTCTCCACGTAGCCTATTCGGCCGTCCTGCGTGTTAGCGCGCAAAGTCCGCTGCAAGCACTGTTACGAGACATCTTAGCACGCAAATAGCCCTAAGATGACAGTTACGGGCTACGTTTTAACACATAGTCCCAATTAAATAGGGTTGATAGTTGGTAACACAACATAAATAATACCAAGGTAAACCCAGTTTTCTTCTTATCTTATAAATGTCACATTAAACATGAGTGTCTTACCAAAGATGTTTACTCATTGAGATACAGCGACTTACACCAGGATTTAATTTAATCTCTATCCCTCAAATATATTGATGTAGATTATTAACATTTATGATATCAAAAATATAACAAGACTTTGATAAATGATAACAAGTGGTTTATGTGAAAGATAATATGCATTTATTCAACAACCTTTGATCAGTTTGTTTATCATTAAAAGGGATTAAGAAGTACTTATTGTGTTAGGCCAAGAATTTGAGAAATCTGACTTAGCTTGGTGAAATGTGCGTCTGGAGGCCATGAGCCTGATGAGAGCTTCAGTATTGTCAATATGTCTGCTGTAGGGTATGTCCAGGTGAGAGTGTAATGGTAGGGTATTCACACGTTATGTGGAGCCTACACATTATTGGAAGACAAAGGTGACATTGGGAGCATGAGTACATTTAAAGTAAGGGGAGGTGTAACAAGAAACTTTGGTAGCAAGACGTCTTTTTTTCCTAACTGCCTGTGCATTACACCAGCGAGCAGATTCATTCCATAAGGTGATATTAGAAATAATAACACCTCCACTGTAATGGGTTAAGTTCTTAGGGATAAAAAAAGATTATGGATATGATGAATGTGGACTTTATTATTAAAGATCTGGGCCTTGATTCATTGAAGGGAGTAGAATTGATAAACAGAAGGCAAAGTTTATAGTGAAATTAGCATATATGTAATCATAAAGCTACCTTAACTGGTCCATAGCCACATTTTATATTATGGGTGTATAAAAGTAGAATTGTTTGTTTGTTAATTTCATTTGTTGTAAAAACACTAACATGATCAGTTCAATGTATTCAATAAACAGTTCTTAGGGGACACAATACATGATATACATTAAAACAACTATGGGACCAAAATATTACAAGGCACAAAATTCCAGGCTTAAAGGACTAATTCCATGAGACAAAACATATACATTGTTACTGTATGTGGTGATCAGAATGACTGTTAGGAAGTTATTTGTGACCTCTTATTGTCCAGCTCTAAGATGTAGCACCCTATTAATTTAGAAAGAGAATGCTATTGCCTGAGTTTATACACAATTTAAATATATAAGTCTACAATCTGTTTAATATCTACAGAGATGGAGTTCCATACGTTACATCTGAGAACATATTGATTTATTGTATCTGAACTGATCATATTATTGTTTAATCATACAGTTGTGTCCGACTCTCCGTTACCCTATGGACCACAGCATGCCAGGTAAATCTGTCACTGCCCCTCTGAGCTCCATCAAACTCGTGTTCTTTGCTTTAATTATCTCATCTATCCATCTCCACCTCTGCCACCCCCTTCTTCGTGTGCCTCCTATTTTTCCTTGTAAGAGGACTCAAAATGACTACATTGATGAACCAAACCAATTTCTGCATGCTTAAACGGCCACTTAATTCAACAGATTTTTTAGTACATCACTGTAAAGATCTCCTAAAAGCATGTTGAAATCGTTTTTGACTTTTGGAAATCCATGCATTTTTCACTGAGAAATAAAATATAATCTGTGTTTATATGTGTGAAAGACTGCCCACAGTCTGCTTCATGTCTGCTTCAGCACTGCAACCAGTCAGGATGCAGGGGTGTGCTCCCCATTCAAGTCAGTGATACAGTTTTTGTCACACTGCTTATATTTCCAGTTTGAAGGGAACATACATTTTAACTGGTATATTATTTCTTACTGGCAAAAATGCAGGTTTCTAAACTCTTATCTCTTTGGAATTTGTGCTATGCAGATCATCTGAAAGGGAGAAGGTGTAAGGTGGTGTTTCTCAGTTCAATGATCCAAACAAACAAAAAATTAACACTTACCACATCTATGTATGTCAGCGTGAAAGACTGGTACTCACCTAAAACAGGAAAGCTATTAGCTATTATTAGTGGGATTACAAATATATAGATAACTAAAGCATGCAATTGTGTTCTTTTTCAAACCATGAAGAACCCTTACAATGACTTTATTGTTCCTTTAAGTTTCTCAAAGCACCCGGCAAGTGTCGATATGCTCACACCATGAAGAGCACTTACAGTGAGTTCAGTGGCCCTTTAATTTTCAACAGGGCTATAAGTAAAACAGCAATAACTATAAATATATTTACAATATTATACCACTAATAAGGTTTTTAAAATGCATGATATGCTGTTCAGTTCATGCCACTTTAAGTCATGCATCCTATTTATTTCCCTAAGAACTGTTTTAATGTGTGAACACTGAGTATTTTGTCCTGGATTTATTGTAAGTAATGGTAGTGCATATTTGTATTATAATATACTTTGAAGGACATAAATTTGGCAAGACAATACAATCTCCTTTCCAAAAAGCATAAAAGCCTAATTTTGTGTGCTTGACCTTCAAAGTAACAGGGATAATGTAACTGAATTAGATATTTGCTGCCATATCAGCTTTGGAGCCATGCGTTTTCCCTTTTTAATAAACTATGTTGATTTTTTGCTAAGCCTCTGTAACACTGAACATGCAAATTCCTATGCACTGAAAACTGATTATTTTTTGTAATGTATTTTTGTTTTCTGTCTTTCATACTGAAAACCAGGTGCAGATTTGCAGATCCCAAAGGAAATAGGTTTTTAAATAGTATGAATACTTCTAAAAATAGCTACTAACTAAAGTGAGACATTGGCACTAATCCATATTTCAAAAATATTAACTCTTTAAGCCCCTTCTGGATCGTACCTTGTCGTGGTAAAGGAGCATGTGTACTTCAATGAAGGTGTGAGCTATACCATGTATGGTCACCCAAGGTGGACAGGTCATAGCAGACAAATTGCGTTCCATTGGAAAAGGAGCTAGCAACCCCCTCCTGTATCTGCCAAGATAACCTTATGGACAAGTGCAAACAGAGACATAATTATAGATGTGTCTGGAGTGCTGAGGTACATAGTGTCACGAAGAATTGGACACAATTAAATAATTGAGCAAAAGCTCTTTAAAATGCTATATAATGCAAAAAAAGTTGTATGCATAAAATCACATATGGGACATAGAGTAATTGATAGTGTAAGGATGACCATTGAAGAAAGGTTATAGTTCAAGAAAAAGGATTGTCAAGGAAAGTCATTCTTCATAAATGCCGTTAGCCTGGCATGGTACTGTAGTAGTTACATCCACGGTAATTCAATGGATGGCCCATATTTCCTTATAGAGACAATGGACTACATTCACAGAAGAGAGAAGCCTTGTAAAATCTTTGATAAACTCTTAATAGATATCTGATGTAACATCAACTCTAGAGTCTTCTACAACAGTTCTCCAAGACCTTCCATCTGGTTATGGAGAGTTAAGCTGTTTTGAAATATGATGCAGGTGAACCCACACACAACTGAAAATGTTTTTGTTCCATAGCTCGTGTGAATACAAAAAGGTTAGCTATAATGCTTTGGACCTCCAGCTACAGAGTGCTATATTCTCTTTTCCCCATATTCAGGAAAGGCAGCCACAATGTTTGGGCCCTATGCTAATCCCCAGAAAATCAATTACAATTATTAGTGCCATAGTAGCACAGGAAATTCTACCTAGATCTGCTAATTACCCATCCCTAAACATTGCGAGAACTGTTACGAGTCACTGCTACAAGTGAATTGCACAACAAAGCTGAAAAGCAAGGCAAAAATCTCCATTTTACGAGTTTGACTCCCAAACCCTATGCTAATAAGAGTTTAGGGATCAATCGAACACCAGGGGAAAAAGATGAAGAAAATATTATGTGTACCAAAGACCACTCGCAAATGGTTTTAAAAGCTTTGCTGAGTCCCGTTGCAGCAGATAAAGTGACAGTAAAGAACCAAAAAACACTAACAAATTATGAAATGTCAGCATTACTTGACACTTAACTGTCCGATAACAACATACGTGTAATTGAAAAATATGATGTTATTATTATGCCTGTTTTGTTATACAAAATCCAGGGTAACACAATCCGGTAGTCAAGGGTTTAATACACGTCAAGAAACCATGTTGCCTAGGAACAAATGCTCCAATGTATTGTCTATAAATACATAATTTGTAAAAACACAAATTAAACACATATTTATCTACTGAAGCAATAAATACAATTATCACATATTTTTAATCTCAACATATATTATCAAATTAAAAAAAAGAAAATATATATGTATATATATATATATATATATATATATATAATGGTTTCTTGCAGCAGTTACGGCACTTGTTACAGAACTTCGCACTCATTATAAAATTCAAGACGTTCCCATTTCCTTTTGGCTTCTAGAGCCCTGTCTCATCCTTAAAGCTTGGTTTGGCTACTTCCTGCACAGAAATCTTTTGCGGCTAAGGCAGAATTTACGGCTGTGCACTGAGTGTTGTAACCTGGTGGAGTGAAAGATTTACATTAGTGTAAAACTTAGGGAAAAAAAGCTCCCGAAGCCAATTTATGGCAGTGCACTAAGTTATAGATCTATAACTGTGTTGAATAAAAATATAATCCAGCATTCTTTAATAAAAACATGTATATATAATGTGAAAAAAATATGGTAGTTTAGAATGCTTATACTGGGCAATTCATATGATATGATACATTCAACATCATTTTTGGCTCAAGCTAAAGGTAAGTTGTGTACAGGGCAAAATCTTGGTGCAAAAAAATGGCACTCTAATTATAATGATTTTCAAATTTGTTGAGCATTGACCTCAGAATATTTTTGATAATATCTGAAACTAATGTACAAAAACTGAAAAAAATATTTTATGGTTGCCCTTCTTGAGGGGACGTACTTGAAATAAATCATTTTAAGTATATACTACTGAAACCTAAAAGGATGTCTCAAAAATGGGTGAGCTTTATAACACAACAGCATCATTTATTTATCATTAGCTCCAAAAAAGTAGACTGGTGGATTACTAAAACATGATTATATAATTGCTTTGTGCTTCACCTTTTCCCTTAATAAGTAATTAACTGCATCACTTCTTCAAACTCTTCTGTATACAGTACATTTAGCCAAGTGCTGTGGAATAGGTCTCAACATTAATGGGCCACATCAAAGTAAAGATCTCTTAAAATTATAATTAAATATATATGAGTGTTTTGAAATACGTGCATTTTTCACAGAGAAATCCATTAAAGTAAAATCTGCAGGGTTGTCCCACATTCAAGTCAAGTGTAAGGTTTGTGTCAGACTACTCTCTTTTCCAGTATGAAGGGACTTGTAATGATTTTTATTTTTTTCCTATGGCAGCATCCTCAATGTAAAATTAGCATCATCACCATTAGACAACAACAGTTCTATAATAAAGAGAAATAACAACCATACAGTTTCCTGCTTTTATTCCCTTGGTTTTATTTCTGTATCAATGACATTAAATGAAGACCAATGTCCAAAAATCCCATCATGTGTTTAAACCATGATTCAAACATTAAAGGGACACTGTCAACAATAAGTTTTTTTTTTGCAACATTCAGTACTCCAACTCATTCAGTACTCCAACTCTCCCAGACCTCACAAACTGTAACACACCAGCCACAATTTTATGTCTATGGTCATGCTGATCCACTTGGTATTCATGGCAGAGATACCAAAGTGGGTAGCCATTTCCTTCTCCAGTGTTTGTTGTTTTTTTTATTTATGAATATATTTTGATTTTAAAAAGATGTAACAATTGTATTTATAGCTTCAATAAATAAAGATGTGTTTATTTTGTGTTAAAATATGATCTAGTTATAGACATGCATGAGAGTGTTTGTTCCTAGGCAATGTGGCTTTGTGACATGTATTAACCCCTTGAGTACTGGGTTGTGTGTTACCCTGGATTTTGTAAAACGGGCTTAATACCAACATATCATATTTTGTTAATTACACATATGTGTCAAAAAATGTTGAAATTTCCTCATTTTGTTTTTCTTTTGTGCTATACTGTCACTTTAAATGCTTCTGGGAGACTCAGCAAAGGTTTTAAAACCAATTTTCTAGTGGTGTTTGGTACACGTAAATCTTTATTTATTTTTTTTAATTACGGCAATGCCCTAAATTGCAAGTTAACCCATAAAATCTTATTAGCATAGGGTTTGGGTGTCAGAGTGTCAGGGAGTAACTCATAATTTATTGTCAGTGCAAAACTCAATGGAGATTTATGCCTTGCTTTTCATCTGTGTTGTGAAGTTCACTGGTAGCAGCGACTCGTAGCAGTTTGCTCGCAATGTTTTCGGGATGTGGGATTAACATAGCTAGGTAGGATTTACTCTGCAGTTAGGGAACTAGTAAGTGCTTTTTCAGGGATTAGCATAGGGCCCTGTGTTACTAATTAGCATATCAATTCAGCTAATTAGTATTGGGTAGCTGTTCACTTGCATAACAATATCACACAAACAATACTGAATGTCTCAGATATTAATATACTTCATAAGAAAATTACTAATACAATTGAAGCCAATTTTTGATGCTGTTTAAAAATACATTAAAACATATTTTGGGGTGACAGCATCCCTTTAAAAACATATTTATTGCAGAGAAACAAATTATCTAACAATGGAAAAGGTGCTTTTATTCCCTGAGGACAGAGAATATTTTTAATAATATCTTACGTCCTCTTTCAGAAAATCTCTTGAAATGTTTATACAAGGTGTAGGAGGTGAAGCCAATAACACGCTGCACTAACCGAGTTATTGAATTTTATTCCAAAGGCCTTTCAGAAAACCAAAATTGTTTTCATATTAAAGAAAATAAAAAGGTAATGTATTCAAGCAAAAACTAAAAACAACCTATTAAATTCTGCCTAGATCCATTTAGATAACATGGATTTTGGTTTTTGATTACTGTTATGCCCTAATGACACAAACTAGATGTTTTAATTTGGCATTGTGTAATCAGGCGTTCTTTAATCAGGCATGCTTTAATTAGGCATTGACTATTAATGAAATTCATATGCATTAATAAAACTCCATCCACTATAAACCCAATAGTTAGATGGCTTGTCTAGCATGCAACTACTACATTTTCAGGCACAAAGTGTACCTGGAAACATGTTGTATTAAAGATGTTTCATTTAGCTGAAAGCTTTTGCTGTTCGGGCAGCCTGTCAATGATTGTATATTCTCTTATCTATTGTAATTATTCATAAAAAAACATTTTATATCTGTCTCATCCAACACCCTTCTTCCACCCTTAATAATGATATTGGGGTGCAGACAAACACTCACCTGGATACTCATACTCTAATCTTTACAAAAGAACCAAGGCCTCTATTCTATGGCTCCCTTTACAAACGAACCAAGGCCTCCATCCATGGCTCCCTTACCAGAAGAACCAGGTCCCCCATTCTATGGCTCTCTTAACAAAAGAACCAAGACTCCCCTTCCATGGCTCCCGTAAAAGGAAGGCTGACAAGCAACTACAGGAGTTTTGAAAAGCTCAATATAAGAGCTATTTTGTGGCTCCTGAAAAATAGAAGCCCGTAAAACGTACTGACTAAGACCCCGATTCAATTAAGCAATTGTAACTTACAGTAGCCCGTAATGGAGGCCGTAAGTTATTTTGCTATTCAATTGGCGTCTTTTTGCAGGGCTACAAAAGGGTTACGGCTTACAGCCTTGAAATCCTTGCGGTTGTTAAAACCGGAACTTACAGCCCATCAAAGCCTTTGATCTTTCACGTCCACAAGAATTCTGAGTGCTAAAATGGCAAATCGCTATTCAATTGCTACAATTCTCCAAGCCCACAAATGCTTTCACACCCGTAAATGGCAAATATAGGAGGAAATCCTACAAATACCAGATAGGAGTCGCAAGGGGGATTAACCCCAGTTGATAGCACTGTAAATGCAAATAAAAAAACAATACTGCACTGTAAATAACGGGGTTCGCGATGAAAGACATTAGAATTAATTGCACAACTGTCTCAAGCTCGCAAATCAGAAATGAAAAAAATGTTTTTTTATATTTAATTTTGGGATTATATAAATCTCCTGAATTAATGAGTTACTACATCAGGGCACCCACATGGACTAGAACAGTATCGACATTCATTTTTATTATTTTGCGGTTTTGCAAGTCCGATCGCACATCGGACTCCCAAATGCTAATTGATTGACACGTAACCTTTATGTTTTACTGACCTAATGATGACGGTCTCATTTTCTATTGGCTGTTTCTAAATGGGTAGTTACGGCCTTGCTTAATTTATCATGTTCCCACCCTGAAATGCTACATACATAAGTGCATGGTTTACAGTTTTGGCTTTCGGATCCTAACTTGTGGACTTGTTCAATTGAATAGCAGAGTTCAAGCCCGCAGACATACTGCCTGTATACCGCGAATCAGGCTCTAAACGAGGGAATTTGCCGGAGCTCAGTTCTTAGAAGACCCATGGAATGGAGGCAGTTGCAGAGCTAGTGAATGGAGGACTAATTTCTCAAAATCCAAAAACCAATGGGCATCTGTAGAGAACTAGCACATTTTCTATTGATATATGTCTTCCTATTATAAATAATAATTTTCTAGGCTTTGATTTGAGTTGAACAGATTTTAATAAATATTTATAGACTAATAATTAAACATGACAGAAAACACATGTTGAAACAAGGAAATTGTCACTATGTAAAATATATTTATGCGGAGAGAAATAACTGGAAGGAAATTGTTACATTTCCTTACAGAACTTATGTTATTGTGCAAAAAATCTGAAATCTGTTGTGTATTACAGTGCCACTCCAATGCTTAATTTAATCCACCGAGGTGTTGGAGTGATCCACTAGACCTTTTAATTGTGCACCATTAAACATTGGCCTATGTTAATTACATATTCATAAACTAGGTCACAAATTAATGAATGTAATATGGTTTAACTAGAAATAAGCAACTGAACTCATGGATACTTTTCTACACCATAATGTAGAGCAGTCAAAATCAAGTGGAGAAGCTGTAAAAACAATTATATGTTCTTCTTGTATCATTGTTTTTGAATGCTGCTATTGAGCTTTTAATGTGTCCAATTAAATTGGTGTTGTATCCCGTTTAGCTGGACCAGATTAGGTGTTGAGTTTATGAGGAGAAAAAGTAAGAAATGTTATTGAACTTTAAGGGGTTATAAATCAAAAGCTCCCTATTATCACAACTTCCTTTGAGTAAGTATATAAGGAGAAACCAAAGGAAACAGTTGATTTTATATTATGACGGTGCTAGACTTTGTAGGGTGGTTTGAGGATCGTAAATGACCACTGATGTCAGTAAGTGTCTTCATGGTTTGAAAGAGCACAAGATTAGATGTTAAAATTCTCTTTATCCTTTTTTAATTATTCTAATTACATGCAGTCTATTCTGCCCACTGGCTATGGCATTACTAATAACCATAGGGTGTGTGCAGAAGTGCTGTGTTTTGTGAGGCTCTATGAGGGAAGGCTGTAATTGATAGCACAGCTTCCCCTTGGACTCAGATTTTACTGCACTGATCAGTTAACCCAGAGCTGCCATTGCCTGCTTTAGGTGAGTACCAGTATTCCATGCCTGCTCAGCTAGATGTGGTAAGGATTACATTTATATCTCCTTCTCAGTGCACAAACCAATAAACAGACTGTTGGTTAAAAAAATGGATGTGACAGGGTTCAGTAGATTGTGTAGATATATACTTAACCCCTGTGCTGCTATCATTCTGATAGGGAGCCATGGAGGTGGGAGGCACAGATTGTGTGATCTATAACAATGTGCAGGGCCTCTGTATAATCTATACTAAATGTGTTACAGAGATGCTCTGAAATATTTGTATGATGAATAGATGAATATGTTGTGTATTTGCTTTCATACATATTTTATAATCTTTAAATTACAAACTTCATATTTTTACTGTTCCTGCTTTATGAACCTGAATGTTCAGCCAGTAAAAGAATATAAACCTATAATAAATTCTGTCTTTGATAAATGTAAATAAGATATCATGAAGAGCTCATATGAGTAACATAAACACAATACAAAAACACCAGTATGAATGTAATATCAATATACTATTAGTGTACTATTTAAGTTGTAATAAATGTAAAAAATACTGTCATTACAATATCTTTGAGAGATTTGAAAAAAAAAAAAAAAAATATATATATATAGTTGAATAAGGAGAGTATTGCAGTGAATAGTGATACCTTTTTTATTGGACAAACGTATTCATAATAAAGCGACGAGCTTTCGAAAGATAATGCCTCTCTTTATCAAGTGAAAAAGCGATACTGATACAAGTATGAACTAAAAACAGCAAACAGAAAGAGATGGGGAAAAAAAAATTGGAAAAACAAGAAAGACTAAATTAATTGGCCAGAGTTAAGTGACAAACAGACCAGCACTGTGAATAATGTCCTGATATATATATATCCACACTGGGGCATCCCGACCTAACCCTAACCCTTAGACCCCTAAGCCTAACCCTAACACCCCTAAGCCCACCTTACCTTCATTCCATCAAGCAGATGTCAGGCAGGCAATTGTTGGGCGCGCAGCTGTTGGGGTGTGCATTTGTCGACACACGTCTGACAGACGCGCTAAGGTCGCTGCACAATATACTAGTATCATATAATTTCATTTTTCTCTCTCTCCTATCACTCTCTACCCTATGTCCATCTCGTCTTTCTTTCTCGCTCTCTCCCCTGTCTGTCTCTGTCTCTCTCTCTCCCTATGTCCTGTGTTTGTCTCTCTCTCTTCAATCTCCCTCTCCCTATATATTGTGTCTGTCTCTGTCTGTCCTATCTCTCTCTCTCTCTCTCTCTCTCTCCGTATGTCTACTGTCTGTCTCTCTTTATCCTGTCTCTCTCTATCCTGTCTCTCTCTCTTGTCTCTCTCTCCCCATATGTCTACTGTCTATCTCTCACCTATCTCTCTCTTGTATCTGTCTCTCTCTTCTCTATCTCTCCCTTCTCTTCCCACCCTCTTCCCTCGCTCCCTTCTCTCGCTCCTTACCACCCTCTCCCTCTCTCCCTTCACTCCTCGTTACTCACAAGCTGACAACTAATGTAGTGTATTATCACAGTTTTTTCTTTATTAGGTTCTAAGCATGAACTCTGTTTAAGTGTTATCAGGAGTATGAGATTAGAGTTTAGCGTTTGGTGGCTGGCAATTTAATTTGGCAGATATATTGTCAAATTCTGAAGAATCACAATGTTCTTTTCAAACTGGAAATATAAGCAGTCTGGCAAAAACCTTACTATTGACTTGAATGGGATACACACCCCTGCAACTCGACTATTTGCAGTAGTGAAGAAGGACCGAGCCACTTTATCGCAGGCATTGAGCAGTCTGTGGGCAGCCTTTTACACCTAGAAGCACAGCTTTTATTTTATTTTATTTCTCAGTGAAAAATGCACATACTTGAATATGTTTTAGGAGGTCTTTACAGTGATTGGGCTGAATTAAGTGGCCTTTTAAGCCAGAGATGTCTACTTCTGTCTTGTGGATGATCTTCCTGTTCAGCAACCATGAGCATAACAGCTAATAAAACTCAACAACCCTTTGGAGAGTTGCGTAACAACAATGCCATCTTAAAATATTGCACTGATTAGTAAGTAATTAAAGAATAGGTGAGGATAAAATATTAGTTTTGTAATTTAATATATGCTATTTAAAAGACCAATCTTAGTCTAATCCTATTCATATGAAGATAATTACTTGCTAATGGTCAGTGTTTTAGAAAAAGTCTACAATAAATAACTATCCATAATATTTAATTATTTTTCTTAAATTTTGATGTAATGGCAGAAAACATTTTGCCAGGGGCGGCTGGTACATAGGGGCAAATGGGCAACCTCCCTCCCAAAATCAATGCACCAACTTAATCCCCCCATCACTTACTTAATTGTATAATTTAAATTTTATATAATAAAAAAAAAATCTAAAAGCTGCTGCTGTCACATTAAATTACAAAAACCTCTAAACACACTGACTTATCACATCTAGCCCCCCTGCTGGTGACTTGCCTACACTGTTTGGGTCTCTGCCCAAACTCTGCTATAACAGATAGAGCTGAACCTGTCTGTCAAACACAGCATCATCCAATCAGAATGGCCGGGAGGGAAAAGTCCTGTATCATACACGGACTGCAGCTCTCACAGTCCCCCAGAAAGTGAATACATTGGCGTAATGTCAATAAAGATTATTGGAAAAAAAAAACGATTGCAAGCTCACAGTGAATGCAGATAGAGGGAGCTGCGGGTAAAGCTTCAGTTCAATCAATTCTCTGATCTTATTGTTTCTGACTACCCTGCTCCACACACCAAGCTTGTGATCTATCTGTCAACACCCCGGCCTATACCAGACAGAAGCAGCTGCAGAGCTCAGATGAGTCCATATCCCTCTCTGTGTATTGCTGCTGTTTTTCTGTCCTTCAGTTATGTCTGACTCTCAGTGACCACTTGGATGCATCACACCAGGTACATCTATCTGTGTATTTGGTTGTGCTTATCCATATTGTTTTTAGGGCAAAGATACTGTAATGGGTTGCCAGTTCCTACTCCAGTGGACTGTATTTTGTCTGACATCTCTCTAAAATGACCTGCCCATCTTGGGTGACCCTTCATGATATAGCTCACAGCTTCATTGAGGTAACAAGCCCCTTCATCATGACAAGGTAGCGATCCAGAAGGGGTCCTGATTCTTAATCTCTCTCTCTATGTCCATATGTATTTATAAGGAGGGGGTATACTTACTTTTGGGGGAGATCTCTTATTGCATGTGTAAGATATATATAATGTATATATATATATTGTGTGTG
The DNA here is from genome assembly GCA_027410445.1 of Discoglossus pictus. Classification (NCBI taxonomy): domain Eukaryota; kingdom Metazoa; phylum Chordata; class Amphibia; order Anura; family Alytidae; genus Discoglossus; species Discoglossus pictus. Next base: position 16,358,106 of record CM050171.1, read on the forward strand.
AGTGTGAAGGAGCAGAATTAGAAATATAGGCTAATTAACCACTCAAATATGTCTTTTGCAACTTAATAATTATGCAAAGGCAGCCTTTAAACAGAATAAATATGTTTTTAAATATATTTTACAAACACGTAGATCCATTCAAATGTATTTTTTAAAGATAATAATGTTTAAAATGTAGGGAAAAATAAAACAGTATTGAGTCATGCAGAACCAACTTGGTCTGTTGGTGAATTTTCACCCTGTCCTTCTGTAGGTGCAAGATGTTCCTCCCAAGTGCTGTTTTGTCTCTGTTTGTTTAATGAATCTATTTGCTCATATAACAAATTATTTATTTATGCACTTTTACTCTCTCAGTATATTTGCTGCAACCAAATATCTGCTTGTATCATTATTGGCTCAGAGCGATAGATAGAGAGGTATGGAGATGGGGGGAGGGGGGGTTATGAAGGTAGGAGAGGTGTAGAAGGAGAGGAATAGAATCTAACTCTCTAATTTTCTATCTCCCTCTCTCTCCATCCCTTCTACTCGCTCTCTCTATCCCTCTTTCTTTCTCTCTCTGTCTCTCTCTACCTCTCTATCTCTATCCCTGTCTTTCTCTATGGGATCACTTTTGTGGGTGGAGACTGTGTCAATAGGTAGGGTCTGCACATCTCGCCCCCCCCCCCCCCCACACACACACCGTGTGTTCTGGCAGTGAACTGGCCGGCATATGCTAATTACGTAATGACGTGACGCGATTGTAACGTAACGTCATTAGCATATGCTGGTCAGTTCACTGACGGAAGACATGCTGCGGGGGGAGAGATGAGCAGGCAACTCATTGGATCATAATAAGAAGTAAGGAGAGAGGGGGATAGGGATTGGAGAGGGGGAAGGAGGAGGAGGATGATAACAGGGAAGGAGGAAGAAGATGATCTGGGGGAAGGAGGGATGAGGAGGAGAAATGGTGAGCTGAGGGATCCCAGGCAAATTTGGCAGGACTGGGCCCCCTCCAGATCCTCCCTGCAGTAACCCCGAGCGTGGTTACCGATTTAGGTACTTAAAATTAACCCCGAGTCACGCTCGGGATTACCGCTTAGGAGGTTAAGTAAGCACTTTCTCACTTGAGAAGAGGTGTGAAGAGCTAAGATAACATAAGAAGGGATCTTTTTCCCCATAGGAAATAGTGCATAGCAAATCAGGAGATAATGTGAGATGCACTGGAGATGCTTAGTAAATCCCCCCCTTCTCTCTATTAATTTCTGTATACTGCTGTCGTATATATATACTATATACACCTAAATCATGGTCTTTCTGGTGGGTCCCAATGAGAGGTCTGGGAGCTAGTTTATATTTCACAAACATGTGCAGCTTTTTTCCAAACTACATTGATCCGATAAATGCACAAATGAATATTTGGTCCTACTGTGTCTCTTTATTAAGAAAATATATATATTCACAAGATGGATATTATTTTATCAGCCAATATCTACAAGTTGTATTGCTTTACAACACACACTATCCAGTCTTACAGAATAAATGCGCAGCCTTCATTTTTCTTGTATAAATGACTAATCATGTCATTGTGTAATGAGTCCCTTTAAGCCAATGTAAAATGATTTCAATAGTAAAATTAGGGAACCATTTTACAAACTGTCCAAGCAATACACTATTAACAATCTGTTGAATTAACTGACCCACTAAAGGTGTTATATAAATGTGAACTGTAGCACAAATTACCGCGCCCGCGTCCCGGCTGTGCGAGAATCAATTGATACACCTCATTTAAAGTGACGTCTAGTGGAGACAAGAGTGGAATGAGAAACATACTGGATTAACTCTTGCAGAAGAAAAATACTAATGAGAGTTGTTAAATTATTATATAATTCTAAAAGGGAGGGCTTGGCGCTAATGTTACAGATGGTTTGAATCCTTATTGGAATTGAAAGAATATTTTTTCGTGATGAATATAATACTTATCATATAATATACATGCTACATTATCCATTGATCTCCAGTGAGAAGAACAAATCCGCAAATCAAGTGATAAATATCAATTTATCTTTAAAGGTATATGAAAGGTTCCCTGTTTTCCATATTAAAATAAACTACCAAAGTGTTTATTTGCAGATCTAAACATTATTTTATTAACAAGTGCTTAAAAGATCTGTTTTTACTCATTAAAACTTTCCACATAGTCACAACAAAGGTAACTCATGCACACAGTGTTTCTGTAGTGCTAGATGTACTAACCAATCATAGATTGTCTCTCAGAGGCATTTCAAAACATGCTGTTGATTAACATTCTGTGATTGGCTAGTACATCTAGTACCAAAAGAAACAGTGTGTGAATGAGGTGCACGGGGTTACAAAGCTGCTTCTTGGTTGGGCTTGAATGGGTCCCTAGAGCGATTCCACCCGAAGGTTGGGGGTTTATTGCTATCCCCACTAACAGGATAGCTTACTGGAGACAAGTACCAATTTGTAACTTGAGGAGCAGTTATAGAACGAGTTGCAGGAGTTAGTACAAGTTACCAGAACAAGTTGCAGAAATAATATTTCTCAAGCAATATCAACAATTGAGGTGCTCAGGAAAAGAATAAACTATCCTTAATAGGTTAGTTCTATGGTTATTATCATCCACCCTGAGAGCAACCTCTTTTAGCTCACTTGTGCCCTTCACTGGGAGAAATATCCTGTAGTATGTCAGTCTGGACTCAATCAAAAGAGTAATCCAGCCCTGAAATACCAGGCTACTATGAACAGGAGAAACAGCAAACCCCAGATGTATATTTCAGCCTTTATTTGGGCCTGGTCAGTAGAGTGTAGCTGATAACTCCCACGTCTGGAGTCCCCTATCATCCCTAGGGAGACAAAGCCCTGAGGGTAATTTGCATAAGCAATTCCAACAATAGGGGTGCTCAGGCAGAGAATTATTTATCCTTGCTCCTTCCAAGTAAAGGGTGATAAACTGCAGAGTGCACTAATTGTGCCCAGGTGAGAGGGGTGTGGCTTGACTGTTTAACTTGTATAAAAGGTTTGTGAGCTGGTTTGGGGCCTGTTTACAAGTGGATTTACCTTACAAGTAAAGGCTGATAAACTGCAGAGTGCACTAATTGTGCCCAGGTGAGAGGGGTGTGGTTTGACTGTTAAACTTGTATAAGAGGTTTGTGAGCTGGTTTGGGGTCTGTTTACAAGTGGATTTACCTTAAAAAGTAAAGGCTGATAAACTGCAGGGTGCACTAATTGTGCCCAGGTGAGAGGGGTGTGGTTTGACTGTTAAACTTGTATAAAAGGTTTGTGAGCTGGTTTGGGGCCTGTTTACAAGTGGATTTACCTTACAAGTAAAAGCTGATAAATTGCAGAGTGCACTTATTGTGCCCAGGTGAGAAGGCAGAAGTTAATATAAACCGGAGAAGGGGAACTTGTGAGCTTGCGAACATTTTCAGTATCAACTGCAATTCTAGTAAAAGCCTAGAAGTTTAAATTAAAGGAGGGACTTCAAAGAAAAGGGAGGGCAGATTTATAGTGCAAAGAAGAAAAACTTTATAAAAAATATATTATTTTATATTCTTTATTTTTCCCTCTGAATTTTTGTAGACAATAATAATAATTATGAGTCAGTCATGTGGCAACCTTATTCAGTGTACATCCTGTCATATGTATGCAATACTGGAATAGATGGTCCAGGGTCCATACTTCTGTGAGAGGTGTGAGCATGTTGCCTCTCTGGAAGCTCAAATTGGAGATCTGGAGAGGAGAATTGCAGCACTTAGTGACATTGCTCCACTGGAAAGGGGGTTGATGCTCACTGAGCACAGTTTAGCTGGGCCTAGCATGGAGGGTGGAGCTGGGGCTCTACTGGAGGAGAGGGAGGGCAGAATAGGCAGAACAACAGACAGGTTTTGGTTGTAGGGGACTCTATTATTAGGAAGGTAGACAGGGTGATTTGTCACCCAGATCCCAGCAATCGAGCAGTTTGCTGTCTCCCGGGTGCTCGGGTTCGTCATGTTGTGGATCGGGTAGACAAATTATTGGGAGGGGCTGGAAACGAACCGGCGGTCTTGGTACATATTGGTACCGATGACAAAGTTAGTGGAAGATGGAGTGTCCTAAAGAATGATTTTAGAGAACTAGGTAATACGCTGAAAGCAAGGACCTCCAAGGTAGTATTTTCTGAGATACTACCAGTGCCACGTGCTAGCCCAGGGAGGCAGAAGGAGATTAGGGAGGTTAATGCGTGGCTAAAGATGTGGTGCATTAAGGAGGGGTTTGGCTTTTTAGAGCACTGGGCTGACTTCTCACTTCGGTACAATCTATACAGTAGGGATGGATTGCACCTTAATGATGAGGGAGCTTTTGTACTAGGGGATAGGATGGTAGAAAGGCTGGAGGAGTTTTTAAACTAGTAGGTGGGGGGGAGGGACTAGATATAAGTAATGCGGTAGAAAGTGTAGAGGGTATAAGGGATGAATTAACAACTCATAGGGGAGGAGATGGGGGAGGGGTAGTATAGTCAATAGGGAGGTAGTACTAAGTAATTCAAGTACAGTGGCAGGAACTTCAGAACTACAGACTCATAACATAAGGTGTATGCTTGCTAATGCCAGAAGCTTGCCTGGAAAAATGGGAGAATTAGAATTATTAGCAATTAATGAAAAATGGGATTTAATAGGCATTACCGAAACGTGGTGGGATGAATCTCATGACTGGACTGTTAATCTGGATGGTTATAACCTATTTAGGAAAGATAGAGGCAATGGTAAACGAGGAGGAGGGATTTGTCTGTATGTTAAGCCTGAATTTAAGGCTATAGTCAGAGAAGATATTTATGGTGGACCTAGTGATAAAGTTGAATGTTTGTGGGTAGAGTTAAATAGCGGAGCAGCAAATTCCAAAAGAATATTAGTAGGAGTATGCTATAAACCCCCAAATATAGCTGAAAGTGAGGAAATACAATTATTGTTACAGATTGGAAATGCAGCTAAGCACGGGCAAGTTCTAATAATGGGAGATTTTAATTACCCGGAAATAAACTGGATAAATGAGACCAGCAGTTCAGCTAAGGGGAGCAGGTTCTTGAGTACACTCAGGGATCATTATCTGGCCCAGGTTATACAGGAGCCTACTAGAAATGAAGCTATCTTAGATTTACTCATCACAAATAATATTGATATAGTATCAAATGTTGAAATAGGGCAACCTTTGGGAAACAGTGATCACAACACAGTCTCATTTGAGATTGAATTAAAAAAACAACATTTTAAGGGGCCAACAAAAACTCTTAATTTTTAAAGGGCATATTTTAACGGTCTAAGGGCAGCAATACAAAGTATAAACTGGGACAGAGAACTGATAGGTAAAAACACTGAACATAAATGGACATCATTTAAATCCTTACTAAATATACATACACATCGGCATATACCGTGTGGGAATAAAAGTAAAAGGAGTAAATCACAACCCATGTGGCTTAACAATGATTTAAAGATCAAGATACAGAGTAAACAACAGGCATGTCAATTATACAAACAAGAGGGGACAGAGACTGCTTTACGGGAATACAAGGAAATCACCAAGGCAGCAAAAGGGCTATTAGACTGTGTAGCGGAACCCATCCCTGTTTTACCCTGTTTTATGATTATTTAATTCTTGGTTAAAATATGATCCTACAATATATATGTTGGTTGATGTTCTACAGAATATATTGGCTCAGAATATTAGCCAGACTTTTGCAGACCTAGGCTAATAGATAATCCTGTTACAGAGATTCAAGAGATAAGAAAGTTGTAAAGGATCCTTGCATTTTCCAAAGTGTTTTCATTCTCTGATAAGAATGATCTAATTAATGTCTGATTGTATCCAAGTTGCCAGGGAGGTGTGACTCACCTATTGTCCTATATGTGTATTGTATGGGGGATATGTGCAATGTCTGTGTGTTATGTGTAAAAACATACTTTTACTAACTTTTGAACCCCTGGTCTGATTCATGCCATTTTTGTATATGTTGTTCCCCTGGGTGAGAGATATTGAATGGTGCGGGACTTAAAGGTGTACCCCCTGTATTTGGGGTACATCCAGAATGTGGTTAAAATTGTGTCTGTTTTAATTGTGTTACCTGTTATCTGAGGGGAGGAGACGTGGGGGTTGAACCATGCAGATAATTGGCTGTTGTGATAATTATGTGGGTGTAGCCCTTCAGAGGGCAACATTGCATAAAAGGAGATTCCCTGTCATTAAAAGAGAGTTCTACTTGACCCTTAAAAACGTAGCATCGTCTCGTTCTTTGAGGGGATTTATGGTACCGTTACTCTGCCACATTTTACAGCACTCCTGGATTATACAATGGGATATCGTGGAGGGGAATAAGCATTTCATTACTGCACAGCACCTTGCTTAAGAAAAGGACGTCTCCAACGGCTGGTACCCTCTCACTACCGGGGTAGCCGTTACATTTGGATGGCAGTGGTGGGATGGTCCTTTTCATCCCCAACGCAAGTGCTGAATGGAATCCCAGTACGCTAAACTGAAAAGATCCACACTAAAGGATCTCGTGGAAACCAGAGGAAGGAGTGCCAGCAACCGACCACGGAGAGAGCTGATAGCTGACTTACTGGAGCTGGACGAGATGGATCGATCCATGGAGGTCGTGGACCAACCTTCCCCTGCCAGCGAGGAGGAGGAAATTACAAACCTGGTTCAGCGGAGATTATCCATGTACCCAGCAACATCCGTGGAGCTAATAGATCAGCTGTTCCGGGAAGCGAGAACGGAGATACAAAATAGGAGGGGGCACGAACTTGAACTTGCAAGAGCTAGACAACCCCTGGCACATACAGTTCATACTCCCCCACCCGCTGCTACAGTAAAGAAAATACCCTTCACTGCCTTCAAAGCGTTTGTGGAAAGTGAGGAAGAAATTGATGGATATTTGGCTGACTTCGAGAGGCAGTGCTCACTACACCAGGTACCACCAGACCAATGGGTCACTATTTTGGCTGGAAAGCTATCAGGAAAAGCAAATGAGGCTTTTCGGGCGCTTACTGAGGAAGATATTGCGCAGTATCGCCGGGTGAAGGCTGCACTGCTCACCAGATATGCCGTCACCCCAGAAACTTATCGCCGCCGCTTCAGGGAGTCTAAAAAGAAGTCTGCAGACTCCCACATAGAATGGGCCAGCAATATACAAAGGGTGGCATCACATTGGGTGCGAGGGTGCAATGCCAACACAGGAGAGGAAGTACTACAGCTATTCCTGATGGAACATTTCTTCCAAGATCTGGCGGCAGACATACAGGATTGGGTGAGAGATCGTCGCCCTGCTAACTTAATCGAGGCAGCACGGCTAGCGGACGAATACGCAGAGTCCAGAAAGGGGAGCCAAGGGTCCACACGACCAACCTCTAGAGCAGAGCCACGCACCTCAATGCCCGCTGCAAGCACAGAATTTCGGGCCCCAGTACCCCCAGGACCGCCACAACCTCAGGGGTCTAACCACCAACCCCAGGATTCTTACAAAATGACGTGCCATCGCTGCGGCAACCCGGGGCACATTGCTCGTTATTGCCCCTTGGGATCAGCCAATAACAACTGGAGGCGCCCGACCAATAACCCAGAGATCCCTTTATCACGTACCTCTGCTGCTCACTGCCTGGAAACCAAAGGGAGCCCTGAGGAGTGTTTGGGCATCCTGTACGAGGCAAACCCCATACAAGCTGCATCCCCAGACAAACGCCAGCATCACCGCCAGGAGGTGCGTGTAAATGGACAGGTAGCACAAGGCCTAAGGGACACTGGCGCTACCATCACGTTGGTGCAGAAACATCTTGTGAAACCGGAGCATGTATCTACCCGTACTGTTGCTGTCCGTGTCGCAGGGGGGGCTGTTTTTCGCTTACCCACCGCCCGGGTACACTTGGATTGGGGAGTCGGGTCGGGAAAGACCACAGTAGGCATCATGGACAATTTACCTGCTGAGGTTGTGCTGGGCAATGATATTGGCCCTCTAGCCTCAGCCTTTTTACCCACGACTGCTGCTGCTTGTCCCGTGACCACCCGCTCACAGACCCGTACCGAGGACGATCCTACAACAGGTCGGGAGACCCAGGTAAGCCACAAGCAGACACTTAGCACTAATGCCACAGAGAGACCCATAGCGTGGGACACCCCCGAAGAGCTTGTGAAGGAAACTAGACAGGACCCCACCCTCCAAAAGTACAGAGCATTAGCCGACGATAGAGGGGATGAGCGGGAACGTTTTATATGGAAAGGGGTTTCTATGGGACAGAGATTGTGGCCCACCTTTTGGACATTGGGATACTGGACTGTTGGGATGGGATCCTGGATTTTTTTGGGTGGGTGTACAGGGGAAGAACAGTGGGCCCTGTGCAATAGCGGCCCGACCACGAGCTGGGGGAGGAATGTACTCTACAACTTGGGATGGTTTTGCTAAAGGACTTCAGTTCATTTTGAAGGCTGATGCTTTTCTGCCTAATTATTTAATTGTCTGAAACCAGTTTGTAAAATGTATTTTCCCTCTCCTTGAAATGTTTATTGCAGTAATGCTGATGGGTTGTCAAACTGTAGAAGTGACCAACAAATCGTTTGGGATCAGACCGTGTATGCCGGCTTATGGTCACGGGGGAGGTGTGTAGCGGAACCCATCCCTGTTTTACCCTGTTTTATGATTATTTAATTCTTGGTTAAAATATGATCCTACAATATATATGTTGGTTGATGTTCTACAGAATATATTGGCTCAGAATATTAGCCAGACTTTTGCAGACCTAGGCTAATAGATAATCCTGTTACAGAGATTCAAGAGATAAGAAAGTTGTAAAGGATCCTTGCATTTTCCAAAGTGTTTTCATTCTCTGATAAGAATGATCTAATTAATGTCTGATTGTATCCAAGTTGCCAGGGAGGTGTGACTCACCTATTGTCCTATATGTGTATTGTATGGGGGATATGTGCAATGTCTGTGTGTTATGTGTAAAAACATACTTTTACTAACTTTTGAACCCCTGGTCTGATTCATGCCATTTTTGTATATGTTGTTCCCCTGGGTGAGAGATATTGAATGGTGCGGGACTTAAAGGTGTACCCCCTGTATTTGGGGTACATCCAGAATGTGGTTAAAATTGTGTCTGTTTTAATTGTGTTACCTGTTATCTGAGGGGAGGAGACGTGGGGGTTGAACCATGCAGATAATTGGCTGTTGGGATAATTATGTGGGTGTAGCCCTTCAGAGGGCAACATTGCATAAAAGGAGATTCCCTGTCATTAAAAGAGAGTTCTACTTGACCCTTAAAAACGTAGCATCGTCTCGTTCTTTGAGGGGATTTATGGTACCGTTACTCTGCCACATTTTACAGCACTCCTGGATTATACAATGGGATATCGTGGAGGGGAATAAGCATTTCATTACTGCACAGCACCTTGCTTAAGAAAAGGACGTCTCCAACGGCTGGTACCCTCTCACTACCGGGGTAGCCGTTACAGACTGGCTAAAATAGAAAATGAAAAATGAATTGCAAAAGAGAGTAAGACTAACCCTAAAATATTTTTTAAGTATATTAATGGGAAGAAGGCGAGGAAGGAAGCTATAGGAACATTAGAATGTGAAACAGGCTGTCTGAAAATTAGTGACCAGGAAAAGGCAGATGAGCTAAATAGGTTCTTTTCTTCGGTATACACAAGGGAGGTACCAGTGGTTGGGACAATGCAACATAATGGGGCTACACTAACTTTGCCAAATAATTGGTTAACACAGGAAGTAATCCAAAAGAGGTTGGAAAAAATAAATGTTAATAAAGCCCCGGGTCCTGATGGAATACATCCAAGGGTACTAAGGGAACTGGGTTCTGTAATAGCCAAACCATTATATTTAATTTTTCAAGATTCACTCAACACAGGTTCTCTACCAGATGACTGGAGAAAAGCTGATGTGATACCTATATTTAAAAAGGGAGCAAGAGCAAATCCGGGGAATTATAGACCAGTGAGCCTCACTTCTGTAGTGGGGAAGCTTTTAGAAGGGTTAATAAGGGATAATATACAAGAATATGTCTATTTGAACAGGATTATAAGTAGGAGTCAACATGGATTTATGAGGGATAGATCATGTCCAACAAATCTAATTAGTTTCTACGAGGAGGTTAGTAGGAACCTGGATCAAGGCAACTCAGTGGATGTAGTCGTTTTGGATTTTGCAAAGGCTTTTGATACAGTGCCACATGGGAGACTATTGGGCAAACTAAGGGATACAGGAATTGCAGTAAATATCTGCTCATGGATTGAGAGCTGGCTAAAAGACAGGAAGCAAAGGGTTGTTGTAAATGGAACATACTCCGATTGGACTAATGTGGTAAGTGGGGTTCTTCAGGGTTCAGTATTAGGTCCTCTCATTTTTAACATATTTATTAATGACTTAGAGGTAGGATTGGAGTGTGGGGTCTCCATTTTCGCTGATGACACAAAGTTGTGCAAGTTAATTAAATCAGATAATGATGTGCTTTCCCTCCAAGGGGATTTAAATAAAATTGAGGAATGGGCATCTAAATGGCAGATGAGATTTAATACGAATAAATGTAAGGTTATGCATCTGGGAAGGAAAAATAGCCATGCAATTTATAATCTTAATGGAGCAAATCTAGGTGTATCAGATATTGAAAGGGATTTGGGAGTGCTTGTGGACAACCACCTAGGTAACAGTAATCAAAGCCAAGCAGCAGCTACAAAGGCAAATAAAATATTAGCATGTATTAAGAAGGGTACAGAAGCCAGGGAAGCAAATATAATTCTGCCCCTTTACAAATCTCTAGTACGCCCTCATTTGGAATATGGAGTACAATTTTGGGCACCACTTCATAAAAAGGACATTTTAGAGCTGGAAAAGGTACAGAGAAGGGCAACAAAACTAATAAGGGGAAGGGAGGGGCTAAGTTATGAAGAAAGACTAACCAAATTAAACGTATTTTCTCTAGAAAAAAGGCGTCTAAGAGGAGTTATGATTACCTTATATAAATACATCCAGGGTCAGTATAAAGATTTGTCAGGGGAGCTTTTTCTGCCAAGAGGTTTTAAACTGACAAGAGGACATACCTTGAGGTTAGAAGTAAAAAGATTTCACCTTAAAGAAAGAAAAGGGTTCTTCACAGTAAGAGTGGTTAATCTGTGGAATTCTCTACCAGAGGAGGTGGTGACAGCGGATTCGATAGATAACTGTAAAAGGGGACTCGATTTATTTCTAATTAAAAAGGGAATTCAGGGTTATCATGGATAATTACAGAGGCAGTATTGATCCAATTTTTTTTTACATTTCCCTTTGAGACAATTGGCTAAGTCTCGCTTGTGTTTTTTTTTTTTTTTTCTAGTCGCCTTCCTCTGGACTAATTAATAATAAAAAAATAAAAAAAACATTAAATAATTGATTAATAATTAATTAACAACTAATGAATTAATAGTTAATCCGCATATTGCAGATCAGAGGAGATCTTAAAAGTGTTGAACTTGATGGACTGAAAGTCTTTTTTCAACCTTAAATACTTAGGGCCTCATTCTATTAGCGGCCGCAGCCGTTGCGGGGCCGCAAGGACCGGCCGCAAGCTATTCGGCTATTCTATTCCCTTACGGCCGGGGGCTCCGGCAGGCTTTCGGCCGGTGCCTTGCTATCTCTTGCGGCCGCTCGCGCCGGAGGAAAGCCTTTGATCTAAAACGGCCGCAAGAGTTTCAGCTGTAAGAAATTCCTATTTGCAATTCAATTGCTCCGGGAAACCTCTCTGCAAGGCTAAAAACGAGCCGCAGCTTACTTGCAGGAAAGAGGTCCCGCTAGCACCAATTAAGCACATAAAATAGCTCAAATAAAGCCATCCTGCACTTTGAGAAAGGGATTTTAGGTGTTAGAAAAAATAGCACATAATTATCCTATACTCAAATCCGTAAAATATTTTATTTTTATTATCCGTAAAATATCCATGTAAAAAGTCCAGAGTGCTTGGAGCACCTCAGACACACCCACACCGCAGCCGGAAAATAAACAGTTAATTTGAACTCGGGTTTGGGCTGATGTGCAAGCTTGAGAGTGGGTTCCTTTTAATCCTCATGTCCCCCAATATGATCCCTAGCATTTACAGAGCTGTACAGTGCAGGCTTGAATTTATTTTTGAGTTTTTAGATTTCAGAGCTTACGGACGGTTTCAAGATATGCGGCCGGCCGTAAGAAGAGATCCTTGCGGGGCCGTATAATAGAATCGCGAGTTAACAGAACCCCCGCAAGGAATCGCAGCCTTACGGCCGATTTACGGCCGATAATAGAATGAGGCCCTATGTAACTATGTAACTATGTAACTATCTATTGATATGGTCATCCACTCTGAGAGCAACCTCTTTTAGCTCACTATAATAATATTTCTCATAAGAAAATAATAAATCCTTCCCCATATGAATAAGACACAACGTAGTTATGGGCTTTCAAAAAAGGCCAACATCTATTCACACACAACACATTTTTAAAGGGTACATTATCCAATCCTCTTTAATCCCCCTCTTTGAGCCAATGACATTAGTCCCCATGTTTGATCTAACCCTTGTGGGATTGAGGTTAGGCTCTCTATCACCCCCCTGAATTTCAGGTGCCCAGGAGTTTGGTGATGCTACTTGTCTGTTTATTATGGTAAACCTTTTACAACTTTTGGGGAGTTATTAGCCAGCTGTTACTGGTTTGGGGGTCTGATGGCTAGATTAGAATTTGATCCTTTTGGGAAATATGGGGGTTAAAAGTGCACTTGTATCACTTATGTTCTACTAACTGGGGTCAAAGACTCCGCTTATGTGGGAGACCTAGCAGACGGTAGTGGGTAAGTTTGCAAGATTTGGGCAATTTGCTAACTAAGGCAGAGCCCAGTGGGGACCAGGGCAGTAGAGGGGGTTATGCTATGAAGTGTGTCGGAACCCCTTACCTACTCACTCTCGGATACCACATCTCTAATGAGTTGCAGGAGGTGAGGGGTCCGACCAGGGATTCCACAGTTATTATAACATTCTGGCTTCTATTAGATTCAATGGGGAATCATGAACAAGGACCGATACCAAATATGTCTTAATTGGTTTATTGGAAGGCTCCACTGGTCATCCATAAAGTGGTACTAACCTCAAAATTGTTTATATGGCCCATTGGATAATTTTAGTATCAAACACATTTCTCATGCACAAATAACCACAATTAGAGCAGAGCAGGGCCTGATAGCCTAACACCTGGAACCCAAATGTGCAGGAGGGTTGTGACATTGGAACTTTGTAGGGACTATCTTAAAATGTATTTTAAGATAATTGTAGTCTAATTAATACAATATTGCACTTTGAAAAACTACACTTAATATTATACTAAAGGGAATGTTTATCAAAGTGGAGTTAAATGAGTTGTTATGCATTTTTATATAAAAATAACTAAATTAATTAATTTATGTTATCCTCCTCGGTGTAATTCAGATATAACATTTATACTACACTTACTTATAAGAAGCCCCACAAGTTACAGATTTTCACCTTCTGAAACATCCCCTTTTGTTCCTGTTTTCTCTCATGTAGGGTGCCATCATGCAAAGCTGTGGAATAAGGCCACGCAAACAGTTTTTATGATGCTCAAACACACATTATGACACTGTCTGATTGTTAGCAACATGAGACTCTGATAGTATGAATCCCCTTATGTGGGTGTGGCCTTAGGTAACAGCTGTGCAAGATTTCATTCCACATGAGGCAGAACAAGGAAAACAGAGGAAGTGGGTAATTGTGAGTTTGTCCTCACTCTTATCATAGTGTTACTGACAAACTCGCAATTACCACAACTATTATATGTGATATCACATATTATAATTGTCTAACTGCGATTCGTCGTCGCGCATGTTTGCAGCGCGGCGCAAGCGAGCCGCGCATGCGCAGAGCCCGGCGCGAGCCGCGCATGCGCGCAGCGCGGCCCGAGCCACAAGCAGATGGGAGAGTGGGGAAGAGGCACAGAGGGAGAGTGGGGAAGAGGGAGAGTGGGGAAGAGGGGGGGAGAGGCACAGAGGGAGAGTGGGGAAGAGGCACGGAGGGAGAGTGGGGAAGAGACACAGAGGGAGGGGGAGAGACACAGAGGGATAGGTGGGAAAGAGACACAGGGGAGGTAGAGGAGGGGGAAAAGACACACGGGAGGGAGAACAGGGGGAAGATACACATGGGAGGGAAATGGGGGGGAAGAGGGGAACAGACACAGGGGGAAGGGGGAAAGAGACACAGGCCAGGGGGGAACAGGCACTGAGGGAGAGGGGGGAAGAGGCACAGAGGGAGAGGGGGAAGAGACACAGGGGGGAGAGATACAGAGGGTGAGGGAGGAAGAGACACAGAGGGAAAGGGGGGAAGAGGTACAGAGAGAGGGGGGAAAGAGGCACAGAGGGGGGGGGGACAGAGGAAGGGGTGAAGAGACACAGTGGCGAGACACACAGAGAAAGGCGGGGGAAGAGGCACAGAGGGAGAGGGGTGGAAGACAAAGAGTGGGGAGAGACACAGAGGGTGAGGGGGAAGAGACAGGGAGGAAGAGGCACAGAAAGAGTAGGGGGAAGAGACACAGGGGAGTGAGAGGAGGGGGAAGAGACACAGGGGAGAGAGTGCAGGGGGGAAGATACACAAGGGAGGGAAATGGAGACACGAGGAAGGCCGGAACAGACACAGGGGGAGGGGGAAAGAGACACAGGCCAGGGGGGAACAGACACAGGGGAGGGTTGGGGGAGACACAGGGGGGGGAAGAGATGCATGGGAGGGAGAAGGGGTAAAGAGACACAGGGGAGGGGTTTAGAGACACGGGAGGGAGAGGGAGGTAAAAACACAGGGGGGCAGGAGATACAAGGGAGGTAGACGAGGCGGAAGGAGACACAAGGGAGGGAGAGGAGGGGGGAAATAAGACACGAGGGAGGAAGTAGACAGAGGGAGAGACTCACAATGAGCTCCAAAGGGGCTCATTGCAAGGCCTGTGATGAGCGCCAAAGGCGCTCATCACAAGGCCAGTAAAGTAGAGGGGGAGAGGCTTACATTGTGTGGCAAACAGCATTGCCAGGCTTCAGTTTTTATTGCCGTCATTTTTGACGGGCAAGTCGCTAGTTTATATATAAACAAACAATACTTAATTGTTATTGTATTTCACATCAATGTTAAGGCATTGCTACCATTGCTTTTTGGCACCGATATCTGCTCTATTAACTAGATGCATTGGAGATGCCAACAAAAGTTTATGTTAAAAAGATACTGTAGCCCCATAATCAAGTTGTTATTCCTAAAGTAAAGAGAGTGCCTAAAATAATCAATTTTATTAGCTCAATACACGCCATCTATAAAAAGTGAGTCCATATCATCCAATTCACACCATTACAAAATTGTACAAAATATACAGGGATAGCATGGACGGTTAGGCCTATTACCTTGGTGGGTCCTTCTTCCTAAAAGGCTCTCTAAGAGATGCCCCAAATCTGGCTAAAAGCCCTGCAATAGATAGAAGAAATAGATTAATTTTCCTAAAGGATATAGCAGAATTTCAGAAATCAATTTATAGGCTGTAACATAAGAAGACATTTCCCCAATGCTCTATTTGGGAGCCTCACAAGTTCAGGGTTCTAAATGTTAAAAATGAGCCAGCTTAACAGTCGTTTCTCCACCTCTCTCCCTTCCTTAAAGGCTGTGGTGTTATGTTATTCATAAAGCATAAAGAAGTAGCTTAACATTGTACTAGACAAAATAGCATCACATTTAAAAAAAAAAATTTGTTTAGGCCAATAAGGTTAGCTGAAACTATTGAATTAACTCTGGGTTCCTGTTTGTTGTGCAAAGCAGCATGGGATATGTAGTGTATCACTGATATGTGCTATGTATTGCTACTGATATACAGACAGGAAACTGCAAGGAGATTGGCTGAGCAAGCAACAGCAGGTCAATATTGGGTTAATATTGCTCCCCGGGTGCTACATACTGATTGGGGGGATCAGATGCCTGATTAGACACCCCCTGGAGGTGTCAACATAATCATTAGAGGGATTTTTAGATATAAATAAAAATAAAATGTTTTATGAGATGTGCTGCATACACATAGGCTGCTTTTTGCCTATAGCGTGAGAAATGCATTAATCCAGGACACTTTCATATCCCTTTACATAAAATAAGTGTAAATAGTGGCATTAGGATGATATTTAATATATTAATATACTTCAAAATGCAATTATTACCATAATTCATAAATTGTTGTTCTTCAGATTATACTTAAAATAATAAAAAATGTATGCAACTAAATTTTCACTGTTTAAAAAAGGTATAGATAGAAACTACAAAAAAATCTATACTAATTTAATTAATCTATACTAATTACAAATTAAAAAATAAATTGAATTTAATATACAAAAAGTCTTCACTATCACCTGAAATAATACATGAACGCTCCCTTTTTGGCAGCATATTTTAATCTTAGATTTAATTTGTAAAAAATAAATAAATAAATAAAATTAACATCCCTTTTTACATTCATATTGGTTTTTGTTTGAATTGGTATTGGGTTAAAGAGTGAAACCTTTGTGAACCTATTTGCATATCCCTGCCCAGGTTCCCAGAATACAGTGTAATAACTGTATTTTGTGGAATTCTGAGCAGGAAACATTTTTTTTAACTTGCTCTAGATGCTCTTTTGCCCACAATAAATAAATGATTATTGTGGTAAACTCCCTACCTACAAAATCTCCTACAGAAACTAGGAACCGGCCCCACGCTGATGAGAGGCAGTAACCTTGTAACAGCTTTATGTGGTAGGTTTACTGGCTTGTGCTTAATGCATCATGGGCTTTGCTTAAAGCTGTGTAATACAACAGACATACGCCTAAAAGGAGCCATGTTTGAAATGGTATTGGATTAAAGATTGAGGCCTTTGTGGGCACATTTGCATGTTCTTGCCTAGGTTCCCAGAATGCAGTGCAATAACTTTCTGAGCAGTAAATAACTTATTTTAGACATTCAAATGTGAACACAAATGTACTCTTTTTTAATATATATATATATGCACATTAAAAAAAATATGTTTTAGTCTAAGACGAAGTCAAAACGCTAGTCTAAGTAAAACTAATTTGTCAGCTTAATTGAAGGTAAAATAATTGCAAATAAATATATTTTTTAGCTTTTAGATGATACAGTTCACAAACAAATAAATAAATAAGTTTGGGATGCTTAAAATATACTCTTAAAGTTTACATTAGAACATTGTACTTTTTACCTCTACTTTTAAAACCTCAGAATATAACCCAGGATCATCACTTTTACAGTAGAGCGTTTATTCATTTTAATTCCAAGGCGTTTGCTTTTTGTTTCATTTGAATCGCACAGCAGCTAAACTTTAGTGCAGATTTCCCAGGGAAGTTTAATTGTTTGTTAAGGTGACTGTGGGAAGAGAACTGTAAGCAATCCGTGTAATTGTTGATTGCTTATACAGAGAGTGTACGAGTGCTAAATTATCTGCTCCAGGGAGTGGGAGTTCAGCAGAGCACAACTGCAACACAACCTCAATCTGTAAAAGTATCAGCTAATTTATTTCCAGCACAAAAAAAGAAAATCTACAGGAAGTCTCGGTAACAAAGTCTGATTAGAAGTGTATTAAGAAAAACTGTTGATTTTAAAGCAGCACTGACAGTTTAATCTTCATTGGAAGAATAATATTCAAAAAGGGTACAGATTGAGGTTATGCGTATTACAAAATATTATATATACTAGAATATTGCCCGTCAAAAAATTACGCAATGATGTTGTAAGTGAGCTAATGCTGTTTGGTGTATGGTAATGAAATAAATAATACATTAATAAATGAATATACTTTACCTATTTTGAAGTAATATATGCAGGAAGCATTGTGTTGAAGAGCTGACAATCTGTTTTGATGTTGCTGCAGCATACAATGTGTGTTTTGAGTGCTGTGGAGCTGCTGTGTAAGTGTGAGCAATGTGTGCAGTGTGTAGTGTAAATAGGCTGCATGCGCGAGCAAAATCCGTTGGGATAGCTGTGTACTTCTGCATTGTGTAAGTTAGTGTTGTAAAATGGCGCCTAATGTGTGGTACGCGGCTGTGGCTGATTTTGCGTCCTTGTTCTTGGACCTCATCCGGCTTTTTCTGAAAATCCGTAGGTGTTTGGTGGTGTTTTGCTTCTTTAGGGTCCTGTAGCCTCATTTTCGTTTTTTTCAGCGGCCATTTTTTCTCTCGGTTAGGTGATCTTCGGGTGTCTAAACTCTTCAATTTGGACTTAAATGGAGGTGTGACTTCACTTGCAGAGGTCCTGGGTGCCCCCTCTTGCTGTGGGTAAGCTTTGCTGTGTGTTTGTTGCGTGTATTTATTGTGTTTTTAATGTTTTCAGGTTCGAGCGGGTTGGCCGTTAAAGTCGTATTTTTGCGAAGTCGCTCCATGCCAGCAACTGAGGCCCGCAGCATTAGCAACAAACCGCTTGCTCATAACTATATATGTGATATATATATATATATACCGTATATATATATATATTTTTTTTTTTCTCTATCTCTTTTGTTTTTTTTTTTATAGTTTATTCAGTTTTTCGGTACAATACCAATATTTAATACAACAGCATACATTACAAAACACAACCACAACATAAATTACATTACATAGCTTCTAACAATTTAATTGTTCCCGATCATTACATCTCTTTTTCATCAAGCATTATATTATAAATGGTATCACAGAGCCATTTTTTATAACATCAATATGAATATCTCCTGAGTTACCATTCGTACATGGATTACAATATTTTAATTAGTCTCTTAATTTAAACCTAGCCTAATTCTAGGCCAGGCATCGGCGAGGTGGAAGGCAAGACAAATCTCTCGGTTTTCATTATGGAGGAAACGTTTTTTCTAATAGGGAGTTTTTAGTCTTTATAAATTTCGGACCTATCATTTTCCCAAATTTTCCCCCTTAATTTCTTGTTTATTATAATAATATTTCTCTATCTCTCCATCTCTCTCTTTCCTTCTCTCGCCCTCTCTCCCTTTTTCTTAGTCTCCCATTATCTCTCTCCTTCCCACTCGCTTACTCCCTCTCTCTCCCCCTTTTTCTCTCTCCTTCTCTTACTCTCTTTCCCCACTGTCCTTCTCTCACTTTCTCTCTCTCCCTCTACTCCCCCCTCTCTCCCTTTCTCTTCCTCTCTCTCCCCCTTTTTATATCCCTCTCTCTTTCCCCTTTTTGTGTCCCTCTCCCTCAATCTCACTCCCCCTCTCTCCCTTACTCCCACTTCTCTCTCTCCCTCTTCTCTCTCTATCTCGCTTCTTTCCCTCACCCTCCCTTCTCTCCCTCTTCCTCCTCTTTCTCTGTCTCTCCTCTCCCGCTCTCAATCCTCCTCACTTCCCTTACCTGTGTGCTCCAGAGGCTCTTCCCCTGTTGGCTCCTCCTCCTAGCACCTCCTTCTCTCCTCCACAGAACCCAGAGGAGAGAGCAGGGGCTAGGGAAGAGGAGGGAGACAGGGGCGGTGTCGGAGGAGGGAGCCAGGGGAAGACATTGGATACCACTACCAGTGAGGGCAACTGGGGGCATTGCCGCCTCCACGGAGGTGCCACCTGGGGCAAACCCCCCCCCACCCCCCCATGGCCCAGCTATGTCACTGACCCTGGTTGATAATATGCGCAAATTAAAGCATAGGAAGTAGTGATGCAAAAGTGTAAGAAAAAAACAAATTAGAGTCAAAGAATAGACTAACAAGCTCTTTTAGTCACTAATGTCCTTCACATGGAGAAATATCCTGTAGTGTCTAATTCTATTTCAGTAGAGTGATCCAGCCCCAAAATACCAGGCAATGCTACCATGAACAGGAGACAGCAAACCCCAGACGTACGTTTCGGCCTTCATTGGGCCTCGTCTCTGAAGTGCAGCTGAACTCCCTAAGGCACAGTGAGTAAGCAGTCCACATCTAGGGTCCCCTATCGCCCATAGGGAAACTAAGCTCCAAGGGTCATTTGAATAAACAACAAACAAAATTAGAGGCACTCACTAACATTTATAGTTTACTTCTATGGCCATGATAACCCACTCTGAGAGCAGCCTCTTTTGCCCTTCACTTAGATAAATATCCTGTAGTATATCAGTCTGATCCCATTCAATAGGGCGATAAAGCCCGAAAATTCCAATTTTATGTCTGTTTTTTTGTTTCTTATGTCAAAGTATAAAATGCTGTGGTATTTAGTTCATCACTTATATGTGGTGAGCTGCTGGGTCTGTCTTCAACTTCCTCCTGTCATGTGACTCACATTGGTTGTCTGGAAGCTATTGGAGGTATCTGGCAGTTGTTTTAACTGAATTGAGATATATTTATCAAACAAGGGGAAAAAAGTGAGGCTAAGCAGGTATAGGCATGGAGAAGTTGATTTAAGGAAGTTAAAACATAAAATATCTATACTTTCAATGTTTTGTATGAGATCTATTTATCAAGCTGGAATCATCCCTAACTATGTTTGATAAATAGACTCAAAAGAAAGAATAGGAAGTGGGTTTATTTACTATACTACTATTCCCACTTTGCTAAATATGAATCACTATGTGAATAGCACTTGCTTGGACTTGGATGGGAATTTTGAGAAAATAAAACTAGTGCCTGCCATACAAAGTCATGGTACTGATACAATCAAGCTGTTTCTTAAATATGGTATGTAGCATGTAAAGTTATACACCAATGTCATATCCAGAATCTGACAGCTCTGCATTAGGTAGGATAGAGATGTCAGCCAACTCTCTGGGGGTAACTTAAGTACATTCTGTGAAAGTCTTAGCTCTGCTCATGTAACCAGCAGGTGATCTCGCCTCAACCATGAATAGAGAACAGCTTGCTTGGAGATGCAGAATTAACATTTATGTAAAATATATGAAAGTTTAGTAAAAAATATATATGAAAGTTTAGTAAAAAAAAAAAAAGAGAATAATGATCTTTCATTACAGTTAAAAAGACCGTTTTTGCCGACAGAAGAGCCCAAACTCAACCGTTGGCCATATATACGTACAATACATGTTTGCTCACACATTCATTTTTCAAATGCCATGTACCTAATGATAATTGTAAAATCTAACTTGCCATCAGATATGAGTGAAAAAATATATTATTTCTAAGTGTCGATATTTCATTCATTACAATTGTCTTTACCGGTTCCATTTGGAAAATAAAGACCAGTTTCTACTTAAAGTGTTGGGAGATCAACACAAATCTAATGATGCAGAATTGATTTCCTAGCTGCCGATTGTAAAGTGATTTCCATTCTCTTATTAGCGATGTCTGGATTTTGTTTGTAGGTTCATGTGAAAGAGGGATTTTATAGGCAATTTATTTTTGGTTAACAAAATTACAGGAAGTATCGCTTTAGCATAGGTGAAGCTGTTGGACCAAAAAGTTACAAGCTTCCATTTCGTTGCTCCAGTAGGTTAAAATCATAGTAAAGTCCACTTGTAACTCACCCCTGTGTGGCTGTCCCATAACTAATGCGTCCCAGAAGCCTAGATGAATCTGGCAGTACCTTACTGGGCGTGAGTTGGTTAGTTTTACAAACCTTTTTACCAGGTGCCATAGTATAGCTCTGGATCTTAGATTTTCAAAGCTCCCAGATTTTGAAAGTGGTTCACTCTTGGATAGTGATGTCGCGAACATCAAATTTTCGGTTTGCGAACAGCGGACGCAAACTTCCATCAAATGTTCGAGAACGGGCGAACCCGGCGATCCTCCATAGACTTCAATGGGCAGGTGAATTTCAAAACCCACAGGGACTCTTTCTGGCCACAATAGTGATGGGAAAGTTCTTTCAAGGGGACTAACACCTGGACTGTGGCATGCGGGAGGGGGATCCATGGCAAAACTCCCCCGGAAAATTACATAGTTGATGCAGAGTCTGGTTTTAAGCCATAAAGGGCATAAATCACCTAGCATTCCTAAATTGTTTGGAATAACATGCTTTAAAACATCAGGTATGATGTTGTATCGATCAGGTAGTGTAAGGGTTACACCCGCTTCATAGTAACAGACCAATCTCCCCGTTTAATGCACCGCAAACAACCGCAAACAGTCCCTTTGCACAACCGCAAACTCCCCATTTGCACAAGGTTGGATACCAAGCTAGCCATGTCCCGTTCCTTGTCCTCACTGATGTCATTGAAGGTCTCTTCCTCCACCCAGCCACCAAGGGTCCCCGAAAGGTGGCAACAAGCCCCCTGGGACACCATCTGTGTTTGGTCTTTCACCTCGTGAAAGCCACCTTCTGGGGGCTTCCACTGCCCAGCATGGAAGATTATACACAGGTCAGAGTCTGGGGGCTTCCACTGCCCAGCATGGAAGATTATACACAGGTCAGAGTCTGGGGGCTTCCACTGCACAGCAAGGAAGATTATACGCGTTGCCTCTGTCTGCGTTATTATAAGGTGTGTACTGTTAAGTAGTACTATTCCTATCGGTTTAATCCCTATTACGTCCATTATCAGGGGACGTGTATATGGCATGGATTTTTGGAAGCAGGAGATGGAAAAAGATGCTTGGTCGGTCCTCCCACTTCAAAGTTGGGGCACTGCACGTGCAGTCTAAGGTGCGACCAGATATGAGTGTCACTGTGCACTGGCAAAAGTTGGCAGAGTAGATGCAATAGGCTTCACACACACGCCTGTAGGCATGCAATTGCTATTCAATCTATTACAGTCAAAAAAGTGTTGTTTTATGTCACTGTACACAACGGTTGCACCAGATATGACGTATCACTGTGCACTGGCAAAAGTTGGCAGAGTAGATGCAATAGGCTTCACGCACACGCCTGTAGACAGGCAATTGCTATTCAATCTATTACAGTCAAAAAAGTGTTGTTTTATGTCACTGAGCACAATATAAGCTGTGAGCCTGACACAGGCAGGCAACTGAAATTAGATTACAGGAAAAAAATGGTTGTTTTCAATGTATGTTACACCACCAGGTATGAGTAGTGAAAATAAGCACAATATAAGCTGTTAGGTGTTAGCCTGTCACACACATACGCTGGGAGGCAGGCATAGATTACACACAAAAAATTATAAAATAAAATAAATGATGTTCAAAGTTTCCTCAATGATAAAGTATAGGGGGCGAACCGAAAAGCGCATGTGTTCGCCGTTCGCGGCAGCCGTGAACATGCAAAAATCGCTGCGAATAGTTCTCTAAATTAAAAGCTAACTTGGAGATGCACTTGAGATGCCAAGTTAATCCCCCCCAGGGGCGTAGGACATAGGTACTGGGGGGGATGGGGAGAGGGGGGACAAAGACCTACCATATTATATGAATAGGACACACAAAAAATAGCAAAGTTAAACTTACTCATGCCTTATCAGATTTGGCCACTAAGATAGGAAGATAGACATATATATATATATATATATATATATATATATATATATATATAAATAAGTTGGCATACAGACATATATAATATATTTACATAGTATATATGCATCATTTTTTATTTTATTGGGGGTAGGAGCATTGAGAATTTAAACGAAGAAATAAAAAAAAAAAGCTTTGACCCATAATTATATACATACATAATGAGTTGGAAGATAGACCCCTCCCCAGATCTGCCCCTGCTTCCTTTCCTGGGAGTGGAGCTGAATTATCCCCCCAGATTGTTTGGGGCTCCTACACCCACATCCCCCCTTTAGGTCTGAACAAATAGTAAAAAAAAGTCTGTTTTGGATACTGGTACTGATCAAAGTACTCTAGGACTAGGGTGACCAGTGTCAATAAGTCTCAGCCAGTTTGAAGGCACAGAGGAATATTTCTGCAGTCTGAGCAACTATTTGTTCAACAAAAGGGGTTAATATAACCCTTCCATCCCATTAGTAGCTGATATACTTGTCCTGTACTCATTGGTTAGTTTTTACATTAATTAATTTAGGTGTTAACATTTAAATTTGCCTTATTCTAAAATTAATATTGTGTGCTTGGTAAAAACATTATCAGCTAGAAACCCTTACTAAACAGCCCCATCACCTTTCTGGGCTGCCTGAAATCAGTTGCTTCAAAGCCCTATCAGTACAGGATGGTGATTTGGTGATACACCGTTGCAAGCTGTAGAAGAGAACATCCTGTAATGTACTTTTCTTTTGACTGAAGGTAGCTTAAGCAACATAACTTGTATAAATACGGTAAGGCCCTGAAGATTTTCTTGCAGATATAAATTATTCCATCTCCTATCAGTACATGTTTAGGGTAATTATTAGAGATTAAGAGTTCCATTTCATGGGAACATAAATAATTTATGTAGTATATTGTAGAACAGATTTTGGTTCCTTGGTATTGATAAGATCTTATATCAAGTTATGGCTGCCATTGTTATGGATTTTAAATGATGGATGGACTATCAAGTATTTCCTTGGCTTGTCCTGCACTTTTGTTGCTCATGGACTAGTTAGACATATGTTATAGATATTGCCTATTATACATTTAAAAGAGCTTGTACATACAAAATGAGCCTACTGGTCCTTATCTGCCCCTATTTCTATGGACCATTTTCCCTATCAATTTCCAGGCACTTCAGCCCAGTTGGTAAAACATATTTTGGTAAAGTCAAGCTGATTCTTGACTTCTCAAAAATCTTTGGCTACCATGAGTATATTGAGTTCTATATTGTTGTATTGTAGCTGGTGTTATCGTTACATTGAGTAAAATTAACTACTTTTTATGATTATACTGTATTTATTTAGCTCCCAGCATTATAATATCACAGTCCTTCTTTTATTTAGAAGCATATAATAAAATGAATTATGGAAGAAGTCAATAAACATATTTATATGTGTGTAAAAAATTATTATTTTCTGGTCTCCTAAGCCTGGAACTGAAAACAAATGTTAGTTATGGAGAAATACATTAAGATTCCCCTTGTTTTCAAGTGTGAATAAATCAATATTGTAGGATGCAAGAAGGCTTTGCAACAGTAAACAGTGATCCAGCGCATTAAAGAGAGTGACCATGTAAGTGTGCCACTTGAATTCTTAGCAGGACTCACTGCTAATAGCCACATCCCTGCTAATAAAATGAATTACATGCTCTTTCCATTAGAAAAATACTTTAGTTTTGACAAAAAAGGAACATAATAAAGGATTCAATATATACTTGAACATAGCAAGTGGCTTTATGCTTTATGTGCACTCAGTATGAACTGGGCAAGCGATGGATGTCCTCCCGGTCTGACTATTCTGCTGTTTCATGGAAATAATTCCTCAAAAAGAGAAATATTTGACTCACATCAACTTCAATACAAGTTTGAGGGCTACCATTATATTGCAGACCAATGACACTTATATTAAAGAGGTGACCATGCTAAGTTCCATTTGTAATCACATCAGAAGAGTTTATTAACAGAAAACTAAGTGCCCTCTTCAATTGGGCTTTCGGGCAATCACAGAGCCCATAAGTGAGGTCGCAAGCTAATTTGCTATTCAATTGGTGTCTTTTTGCGGGCTTGATCGGCTTCCGAGTTACGGGCTTGAGAAAATGGCGATGGTTAAACTCGTAGATTACAGCCTTCAGAAGCCTTTGATCTGTCACTTTCGCAAGGCTAATATGGCAAAACGCTATTCAATTGAACCCATGAGTGCTAGAGAGGACCCGTAAGGGGTTAAACACCTATGCGTAGCACTGTAAATGCAAATTAAATATCAATCCTGCACTGTAAGTAACGGGGAAAGCGATGACAGACATTAGAATTAATTGCACAACAGTCTCAAGCTCGCAAATCGGCAGGAAATAAGATTTATTTTTATGTGTCATTTCGGGGTTAAATCAGTCTTGCGTATCAATGAGTTAATACATATCAGGCCACCCACATGGACTAGAACAGTATTGACATTCATTTTTATTTTTGGGGTTTGTGAGTCTGATCGCATATCGAACCCCCGAACCTAATTGATTGACACGTAACCTCCATGTTTTACTGCCGCAATAAGGACGGTATCATTTTCTATTGGCTGATTTGAAATGGGAGGTTACAGGCTTGCTTAATTGATCATGTGCTCCGAACCAGTGCATGGCTTATGGTCTTGGCTTGGGGCCCATAACTTGCGGCCCTGAGCAATTGAATAGCATCGCAATCGGAGACCTACGGGAGCCCGCAGCACACTTGCAGACATTCGTCCGTCTACGATCGAGTTGCAGGCTTGGAAATTAATGTGGCCCTTAGTAAGCGAAAAGGTGCTTAAGAAATCAAAATTAAGAGAAGCTGCCAATCCCTATAGAATACCCAAGTACAAAAAGAAAAGTGATTCAAAGGTTGGAGCTCCAATTAAAAAATTATGAATGTAAAAAAATATTATTATAATCACATCAACGGACTTAAAGATACGTTTTTTTAAAAATGTACTCTTTTGAACAACAAATTGTAAAAATAGACAAAAAAAACGTATTAGAGGCTCATAATCAGAGAACAAACTAATGTTAGTAGGTTATTTATCAGGACATGATAACCCACACTAAGCGCAACCTCTGTTAGCAACTTGTGCCGAAAGAGAAAAATCCTTTAATATATCAGTCTGGTCTCACTCAGTAGACCCTTAGGGAGTTCAGATATACCCTACTGATGAGGTCCATTAAGGCCGAAACATACTTCTGGGGTTTGCTGTATCTCCTGTTCAGAGAAGAATTGCTTGGTATTTTGGGGCTGGATCACTCTATTGAGTGAGACCAGACTGTTACTACAGTATATTTTTCCGTGTGAAGTTTTAAGCCACCTGTAATAGTGCCAGGTGCACCCTTCCCCTACTAATGTTTCCTATATACATATTAGAGGAAGCCCCGACACAAACAACATTTCCTTAAATAATCACTGTAATCATACTCTGACACTTGTTTGTATAATGTAAAAAGAAACACAGCTTCTAATTTATTACTTATAATGTGCAATTATGTTGCAGTGGAATGTACCAATATGGGTTCTGCTGATTTACTTCCTTAGATGGGAGGAGACTTTCACTGAAATTAGAGAGAAAAGAGCACACTAATAAAGGAGTAAATTCCTCCACCAATCATAGTTGTAGAGTGTTACAATAGTGTAATGACACATGATAGAACTTTTATAATATAAAGCACAACTTGTATTGATTTAATAAAAAATATCTATAAAAAAGACAATACTGGATGATTAAAACAAAGAAATTAACAATAAAACAAACAAAAAAAATGGTATAGTTCCCCTACAAGGCTAGTTATTGGGAGTACCTATAGCCTATATGCTCAATTAGTATTTATCACACAGCCTTTAGTGATGAGATATGTCATTGATAATTTTGTCTTTAAATGCTGAGTTAATTTCTACTGGCAAAATGGGAATGTGGCAGTTAAAACTGCCAACTATCTTGACAGGACTAATGGAAATCTAATTATTTTACCATTAGTTTACAAGAACATGCCCTTCTCTGAAAATAGGAGAATTAAGAAAATCAGAAATATATTACCAAAACATAAAGAATAATTGCATATAAAGCTTAAAAATATGAAGGTTGTGTTTTTTTTTTTCTAAAATACTTTGCACATTGAGAAAGATTAATTATTATCACTATATAAGCCGGACCACAGCAGGCATTGGCTTTCAGAGCATTGACAGAGAGCTATTTTTGGGCAGAAACTGTGCAAAAACACATCCTCAACTACAGCTTGGGTCAATGTGACATTTCCATCTTTCTATTCAACGTACCTGTTCAGGTGAACTTTTTCCAAAACCATCCTTGGAAGGATGTGGAGAAGTCAAGAGCTATTTTCAAGTCAGGTTCCTTATAAAGCTAAGTAGTTTATCTAGACGTTGACAGTGTTATTCTAAAGTGGTAAAATGAGATTTTCCGTCATCATTGGAATCAAGTAAAGCCACCAGGATCATCAATCTACAGCTGCCTGCAAGCGGTTAGCCGTGGGCATCCCGGGAACTCCTATTCCCCTGGGTACAATTCTATACACACAGACGAGAAGTTACAGTAACACTTATTATCTAGAGCTCTGACTACTAAGCCATTATTACATTATTTTGTCTGTGTATTATCCAGGGGATTTGTAGCAAGACATTGCTGAAAAAAATTGCTGTAGTGTGCAGTTTATTAGCCTAGAAAATAACTTATTTTTAAAGCATTAAACATATTTGCATATGCTTACATTATTTTTACAAACAGGAAAGTAACTGGTCCACTTGGAAAAATGCATTACAAATGTATAGAGACACTTAAATGTTAGAATGGGTTTAGGAACAGGGGAGGGGGACAAATCCTTCCAGATTTTTCTGTGTTTGTATGTATTTATATATAAGCTATTTTATGGCCTGTGTATACAATGAGCTGTATCCCCTCATAATTATTCTGGCTGCTATCCCTGAATATAGCACTTAGTATTATGAAAGTTATGTATTATATAAACTCATATAAAGTTCTGAATTCTTATGATTTTTCTTTTGAGCTTTTGAGAAAGTTGCAAATGTGGTGAAACGATTGTCAGGCATGCCCTTGCTGGGAAGTTTACATGTATTGCTTTTTTTGTTATTTCAACTTATTGGAACACGTGATTTATTACTTGCCATTTCTAATATTGTAACCATAGTTACATGGGCACAGCACCTTTTAAGTTGCTTTCCTATTAATAGCAATATTGCATTGATACTTAGTAGCCTTCTCACCGACAATTTGGTGATGGTTAATACTTAGTTGGCATTATTAAATGCCTCATAATTCATTCTAATTATGTACCTATTATTACAGGGATTTTTAATCAGTTTTAGGGCTTCTTCATATTGCTGAGCCTTCCAGTTAGGAGGTAGCCCTTCGGAAATTGTAGGCGGACTTTATAATATGGTCACTTTACTCCATTTTTCTGTACTAACGTATTTAGAGTGTTCCACATGAGATGGCTCCTTTTAAATTCGGCCTAGTTTACCTATCTAATAAATATTTTCCAATTTCTTACTTTGATAGTTAATATATGTATTTTGGTGTTATGCACCTAGAAAATAAGCATTTCTCTTTGATTTTAAAGAGACACTTTAAAAGTAATTATTGCACTTAATATAATGAAAGCTTTATTAAAATAACTATATAACATTTTGAATTATTATTATTTTTTACATTTTTCTCAGCTTGCTTGTTTGTAGTGGCTTTCCATGTTGGCCTCTCTGCCTCCTTCCATTACTAGTGTCACTGTATTGGTGGATGACCAGCAATCTCCTGTGAATCTCCATATTGCATCTTTAATGCACACAGCATGACTAGCAGCTTTTTTATTGGTAATTACATTCATATTGTACAATGTCAGGAGAAGAACCGAATGACTTTGGGAACCCACTGGAAGCTGCAGATGGTCCTGTGTGCATTATTGTAGATTCACAGCTTACTTTCTTCCCATCTCAATAGTTACTTAATATGAGAGATTGGACGAGAGAGAGAGATATTCGTTTTTTCATTATGTCAAAAACACAAAATAGAGGTGCTCCAGTGGTAAGGATTCGGTGCTCTCACCTCTGCGACCTGGGTTCGATTCCAGTCAGGGAACAAAGAGGTCACACCACCCTGAAGCCATGCAGGGTTAAACCTGGTCAGTACTTGGGAGACCACCTAGGAATTCATAGAGCTGTATGATATGGCCATCTGCAGAAGGAACTGGCAACCCACTCCAATTTGTCTTCCATGAATACCAAGTGGATAAGCATTGTGAGCTAAAAGAGGTTGTTCATGGAGTGGGTTATCATGTCCATAGGACTAAAATATTAAGGTTAGTTTGTTCTCTGATTGAGCACCTTGATTCCCCCCCCCCCCCCATTATGTTAGACACTTTTAAAAGGTTTTGCACTACAATGACCCTGTATAGACCAATAGAAAGATGCTTTTCTTTGTTGTTTTTGAAAGAAGGCATCTGAGAATAATCCCCTTGGGGTATTTTACATGTGCAAGTCCTTATTAAGGGCCATATTAAATTCCACCCTTGTAAGTCCAACGTGTAGCGCGTAAGGGCTGTGTGCATCAAATTTGGCCGAGTTACATTGCTATTAAATTAGAAAGGGCTGTGAGCTAGGAGTGAGAGACGCTATTTCGTAAACCAGTTTGCGGCCATCAGACTTGCGTGCTCGAACGCAAACAATTAAGCAATCTAGTAGTTACGGGTTCAGATGGAGCCAATGGGAAAAGAGATTGTTAGCGTTAAGTCACTGAAAAAGTGGAGGGTAGATTTGGAAGTCCTACGTGCTTCAATTCCAGTTTGCGATCGGACCCACAGGCCAGAAATAATGCAAAATGAATAAAGCCATAAATATGATATTCTATTACATGCGAGTTACAGTATATGTCGTAACACATCGATTGCACGGATTGATATAACACTAAATATATTTCTGAAATAAACTATTTTTCGGGGCCGATTTGCGGGCTTGAGAATGTTGTGATATTAATTCTAAGTATTTAGATTGTAGTAAGGATATTACTAAGTGCACTAAAGCACAATGATTTTGATAAAAAAAAATATATTACAGAATTCCTTTTATGCAACGCCCCTCTTACCCACATCACCTTACCCACATCACCTAGCACGGAGGAGCAGAGTAGGTGTTTGTGCCTTAATAGGTCACTATCTTCATTATCCACCTATCAATTGCAGAGTAGAGGTGATCCAAAAAATATGAGAAGTAGATCATCTTAGAGCTTCAAATAAGCTATTATTCCATCCCAGTGTATGTGATATACAGCTTGCCAACCGGTTTCACCAATAACTGGCTTCCTCCCAAAAAATTTTAGTCAAGCTCTTAGAAATGTGTGAAGGACATTTGCGACATATATGCCCCTTTAATAATTTAAGTTTGTTGAACAGATTTGTAAAAATGTAGCAAAAATATAAAATATCTGTGTTAAAATTCAGCTTCAAATTTAATTCCATGAAATAAGGCTTATGACATCACAAGGCGTTGTCCTGAGGATGTTTGAAAGACTGACACATATAAATATATATAGGAGCAGTTCTGTAAGGATTATCATGAGAAATGGTATAATGTTGCTCTAATAATTGACAATGAAATATGCAAGAGTTAACTTAAAGCAAGTTGATGTTGTTTAGATGTTCAGTTGGGTCTGACTCTACTTGACCTTATGAACAGCAGCACTCCAGGCACATCTATCAGACACTGCCCCTCTGAGCTGCCTTAAGTTCATGTTCATTGCTTCAATGACATCATATATCCATCTTCGCCAATGCTGTCCCCTTCCTTCTCTGTGTGCCTTCTATCTTTCTTAGTTTTAGAGTCTTCTCTAGGAAATCCTGTATTCTCATGATATGGCCAAAATGTTTGAGCTTAACCTCATGATCAAACCTTCCAGTCAATAGTTTGCCTTATTTCCCTGTAGTACTGATTTATTGGATCTTCTTGCAGTCCAAGGGACTCTAAGCAGTTTTCTCCAACACCACAATTAAAAGGCTTCAATTCTCTGGTGCTCAGACTTCTTTATGGTCCAACTCTCACATCTGTGTGTTACTACTGTGATTACCAGAGTTCTAACTATGCGGACCTTTGTTGATAATGTAATATCTTCACTTTTAAATAGCTTGTCCAGACTTGCCAT
Source organism: Discoglossus pictus (assembly GCA_027410445.1). Taxonomy (NCBI): domain Eukaryota; kingdom Metazoa; phylum Chordata; class Amphibia; order Anura; family Alytidae; genus Discoglossus; species Discoglossus pictus. Next base: position 16,389,713 of record CM050171.1, read on the forward strand.
AGCTTTCCTTCCCAGAAGCAAATGTATTTTTATTTAATGGTTGCAGTCAATGTCTACAGAGATATAAGAGCAAGTTATATGTTATCAAACAATATTAAAAACATGAGCTCAGCAAACACTTTTTCCATTTTTACTCGAATTGGACATATTTTGGACCACAAAGAAAATGGGAAAGGGGATGCATAGAAAGGGAAGGGGATATTGTTTGGGAAGGGATATTTTGTGGGAAGGGGATATTGTGTGGGAAGGGGATGTTGTGTGGGAAGGGGATATTGTGTGAGAAGGGGATATTGTGTGGGAAGGGGATATTGTGTGAGAAGGGGATATTGTGTGGGAAGGGGATATTGTGTGGGAAGGGGATATTGTGTGGGAAGGGAATATTTTGTGGGAAGGGAATATTGTGTGTGAAGGGGATATTGTGTGGGAAGGGGATATTTTGTAGGAAAGTGATATTTTGTGGGAAGGTGATATTGTGTGGGAAGGGGATATTGTGTGAGAAGGCGATATTGTGTGGGGAGGGGATATTGTTTAGGAAAATGATATTGTGTGGGAAGGGGATATTGTGTGGGAAGGTGATATTGTGTGAGAAGGGGATATTGTGTGGGAAGGGGATATTGTGTGGGAAGGTGATATTGTGTGAGAAGGGGATATTGTGTGGGAAGGGAATATTGTGTAGGAAAGTGATATTGTGTGGGAAGGGGATATCGTGTGGGAAGGGGATATTGTGTAGGAAAGTGATATTGTGTGGGAAGGGGATATTGTGTGGGAAGGGGATATTGTATGGAGCTTCAGGAGTGGAACAGCAGATTCCTTCAATATCACAAAGACCATTTCCTGGTAAACTGATGTAGCCATTAATTCTAATCGTATCTATTCATTTCTTTATATTATTAGAAAGTTGTGTTATAGGCCATTAATTCCATTCCATCAGATCAGAGAAAAACCTTACTCAGAACTCAGACCTTTATTTCCGTAACTTAGGTATCCATCACATCTGTCTCGGAATGTTTTACTTGGAGTTCGGATAGAGGGTACACGGTAGAGCTGGGTTTAGGGACATACCCGATGTACCGGCCAATCGCCATTGGTTATCCAAGATTACATCCACTATTTTATGAGCACTCTCAGTGCCTTACATACATCAGTCTTACAATTCCCATTGCAGCGGCTCTCTCAGCACTCAGATAAGACTTCATGGTGCCAATGACGGTGATTTTTTTGTGTGGTTGTGCTTTTATAGGCAAATATTACACCACCTGCTTTATGCTGAATGGCTTTAACGATTTGTGTTAACCTCTTGTGTGCTGCAGTTTATATATATTATTATGGCATGTAATATTGACAATAGATGATGTTCAGATGTATACAGACTTCACACAACACACTAGCCTATTATATGCTTTAGAATTGCACATTTATGGCCATGATAATGTTTTCTATGCTACCTGTGCCTTACATTCTTCCTCTTTTGGGCAGCTCTTTGATTGGCAATCGAGGCTTCTGCCTCCATGGGGTTTGAAGTGACCTGGCGGCTTTTTGCAAAATTTAAGCACTCATAAAAAACTTTGGAGTACACTTCAGAGTGCTCAATCTCACCGCGGGAGCCATGTGATTTCCAGAATATCTATGGGACAGCCACTCAGAACTTACAGATATTATGGGCATTTCGATCACTGGGATGGCGTTTCTCGGAGAATAGATTTATGGGTGTAATATTGTAGGTCGGTAGTGATTTATGAGTGAACTTTTCTTATGGGAGTTATGGAATGGAGACCATAGTTGGTAGCTTCCAGTATTGAGTACTAGCCTTTTATTGCTAATGTAATTTGAGAGATCAAGTGGGTTTCAGATGATGGCACAAGGAAACAGCAGGAGACAATGATTAAGTGCTCGCTATCAAAACATCACTAAAAATGTATCTATTTAATGAAGCTTATCGCCTTAAGCGCTAATTTACGCAATATATTGTACCTCACCTTCCTATACCTCACCCATACCCTTTAGACTGTTTGTGCGTTTTCAGTTTTTTAAGTTTGTGAGTTTTCAGTCTTGTTGGGTGCTTTAGAGAAATGCTTGACTTTAAACTCAATAACAGGGACCTCCATTCCTACGTAATTTGTATCGTTTGTTTTTCACTGTATCTACCCTGATTAGCGCTACATCTTGTGCATTACAAATAAAGGTTAAGAAAATAATACAGTGCTAGCACAGCCCTCTATTGAGCCCTTTAGTGTCTTCAAACTTTGTGGACATAGGGTCATGTGAAACCCTTCCAACATCTAGGGAAGGTTGTTTTTGCACATTTTATAAACGTGTTTCTAGAACAGGATTCATATTGATCATCTCCATGTTTCTTTGTGATGTGGGGAGGTCCTATTTTACAGAAAGTAAAGCACATAAGTGGAATGCCTTCCTGTTGATGTAATAGAGTCAAACAAGGTTAAATAATTTAAACATACCTGGGATAAGCATAAGACAAACCCCAAGACATATTGAAGCCAAATATTTAAGTTAGGTTGAGTGGGCAGACCAGATGGGCCATTTTGGTTCTTATCTGCTGTCAAATCTTTTTCTATGTTATTTAACCCTCCTGGCGGTATGATTATGTCAGTATTTAGAATGTTAAAGTGGTACATTAAACAATACTGACATAATCATACCGCCCTTTCCCCCTTATCCTCCTCCCTCTCCTTCTCCTCCCCCCTATCCTCCCCCTCACTTCTCCCCTGTCCAAACATCTCCTTTTCCCTGTATCCTCCTCCCTCCTTATCTTCCCCTACTCCCTCCTTCCCCCTAATCCTCCTCCTTCCCCCTTATCCTCCTCCTCCCTTCCACCTTCCCTCCTCATCATCCTCCTCCTTCCCCCATTATTATCCTCTTCCTACCCCCTCCTCTCTTTCCCCCCTTCTCCCTTATCCTCCTCCTCGATTTCCCCTTATCTTCCCTTTCCCCCTTATCCTCCTTCCCCTCCTCCCTTCCCCCTTATCATCCTCCTCCTCCTCCTTACCCTTATCATCTTCCTCCTTCCTCCATAATGTCCTCCTCACTTCCCTCCTTATGCTCCTCCTCCATTTCTCCTTATCCTCTCTTGCCCCCTTCTCCTCCTTCCTCCATCTCACTTTATCATCCTCACTTGCCCCCTTCCCCCCTTATCATCCTCCCTTGCCCCCCTTCCTCCTTATCATTCTCCCTTGCCTCCCTTCCTCCCTTATCATCCTCCCTTGCTTAACTATCTGCTCATCTCTCCCCCACCCGCAGTGTGTCTTCGGCAGTGAACTGACCGTTATATGCTAATAATGCGTCGCTCTTGTGACATCACGTCATTAGCATATGCCAGTCACTTCACTGCCGAAGACACGCTGCGGGTGGGGGAGAGATGAGCAGACATCTCATCAGATCCAATTAAAAAGTAAGGAGAGAGGGGGATAGGGACTGGAGAGGGGCAAGTGAGGAGGAGGATCAGGGGGGAAGGAGGAGAAAGATGATCAGGGGGGAGGAGGATGATAACGGGGGAAGGAGGAGGAGGATGAAGGAGGAGGAATGGTGTGCTGAGGGGGCCCAGGCAATTTTGGCAGCACTGGTCCCCATCCAGATCCTCCATGCAGTAACCCCGTGAAATCCCCTAAGCCTCAATTTGTAGAGTGTGTCCTAGTTTTCTTTTTTAGTTTGACCTAATGATATGTCTTAAACATTTATATGGAACTGAAACAAACATGATATTTTTTTTAGGATGTATAAATATAAACAGCCGCTAATTTTTTTATCAGTTATGTGAAATTATTCCCTTGTGGATCTCTACTTTGTCATGGTGAAAGAGCTTGTGTTCCCCAGCGAAACTGTGAGCTATACCATGTAGGGTCACCCAAGAAGGACAGGTCATAGCAGAGAGGTCAGACAAATCGTGTTCCACTGAAGAAGGAACTGACAACCCACTCCTGTATATTTGCCCAGAAAACCATATGGATAAGCACAACCAGTATCTGCTATTTTGTCTTCAGTAGATGAGCTTCCCGAGGTGGGAAGAGATATTGAATACACAATATGGTATTTAGATCTGCAAGTGCTCTCATTTGGAGTAAAATGAACTTACATTTTATAAAAGGACAGCCAGCACTAGGAAAGAAAGCATAAAAAGCATATAAAATATAAAAGTTGTTTTTTATTATTTTTTTATTATTTTTTTTATTTTGTTTTAATTTCTAAAAAACATTTTACCCACTGTCATGTTTAGTTATAAAACAATTAATATTGAAAAAATATCACTACAGTGAATCTTTAAGATAAAACTCAAAAATACTTTAAGTGACCTTTCACGGCAATTATTATTTTCCTTTATCTGTACATCATTACACCAGAAATAATAACCGGTGTAGTGTAGACCACAGTGACCGAATTACACCTATTTTTCAGTGGAAGTAATGTCAGAGTAGATTATAAAAATACACTGATAGCAGTAATTACATGTACGCGGGTGTATTCCCAGAGGGAAAGAAAAAGCAATGGAAACTGGCATCACATTGACACATTTCTACAAAATCATATCAAGATCAATATTGGTGGTTTGATGTATACAAATGGGTACACATAAAGAGCTGAACTCATTTTATTTCTATTTGTTTACCATTGTAGAGTTAACTTTGCTATATATGTTTTTTAAATGATCATTACTAGGATAACATAAGAATTATATATATACTAGCGACTTCCCCATCAAAAATGACGGCAATAAAAAGTAAAGCCTGGCAATGCTGTCTGCCACACAATGGGAGCCTCTCCCCCTTTACTGGCCTCGCGATGTGTGCCTTTTAGCGCTCACCATGGGCCTCGTAATGAGTGCCTTTGGCGCTCATTGCGAGCCTCCCCCCCACCTCTCCCACGTCTACTTTACTGGCCTTGGCGCTCATCATGGGCCTCATAATGAGCCCTTTGGCGCTCATTGCGAGCCTGCCCCCCACCTCTCCCACTGCCTACTTTACTGACCTCGCAATGAGGCGCTTGCACGCATGAGCCTCCAAATCCACGCTCTGCATAGAGACGTGCATGCGTGGCTCACGCCGCACTCAGTTCGTGGGAGACGCGAATGCGCGGCTTACTCCGTGCGTTGCACAGGCGTGGCTAACGCGCCGCAATCCTCTCCCCCCCTTTGTCTCTCCCCCTCTCTGTGTGTCTCTTTCCCACCTGTGTCTCTTTCCCCCCTCTCCCCCCTGTTTCTCTCCCCCCCTCTCCCCCATGTCTCTTCCCCCCTCTCCCACCAGTGTCTCTTCCCCCCCTCTCCCCCTGTGTCTCTTCCCCTTGTTTCCTTCCCCCTCTCCCCCCTCTGTGTCTTCTCCCCCTCTCCCTCTGTGTCTCCTCCCCCCTTCCTCTGTATCTCTTTCCCCATGTCTCTTTCCCCCTCTCTGTGTCACTCCCCCCCTCTCCCTCTGTGTCTCTCCCCCCCGTGTCTCTTTCACCCCTCTGTGTCTCTTCCCCGTCTTCCTCTATGTCTCTTCCTCCCCCTCTTCCTCTGTGTCTTTTCCTCCCCCCTCTCCCTCTGTGTCTCTTCCCTCCCTCTCGCTCTGGGTCTCACCCTGTGCTCCACGCATGTGAGGCTAGCGCCGAGCTCTGTGCATGTGCGGCTCGTAGCGCGCACTGTGCATGCACGCAATCCGATCGCCTTTGCGATCAGATCATTGTCAAACTGTGCTTCATCGCAAAGCTAGAGCTTTTGCTGCCCGGGGATTACCCCTGAGTTTGCCGCCCCCACGCACACAACACACGCCCCCCACATTCCGCCCCCCACATTCCGCCCCCATGCTTTTCAGCACAAAATATTTACTTAGCTGACAACATTTAATAAGGTGGAGTTTGCACTTACATTAGAAAGTAACCTGTGCTGCAATATTTTTTTCATGCAAAGAAAAGCTTTTGTAATATTTAATACCTATTCTTTTAACTGTATGATAGAAAATTATAACACAAAGGGTATTCATGCAGAAACATAAAGTGTTCTAATAATTTAGAGCACATGTCCCACTTTCTCTGGTTCCTTCTGTTGTGCCTCAAAAACCAGTAAGAAGTTATCAGTCCTTGCTGCTTTACCAGTCTCTAAGATTTGGTGATGACAAATGAACCATATGTTTTTTGTGTGTACTGAATCACATATAGCTCTAGAGCCATAGGTTGTTACCTTGTGTTTTAAATGGTGTGTGTATTTATGGAAAAGTGTGATAATATTCCACCAAGTAGTGATGAACCCTTTGCAATATACAGTGCTATATTGAATAAGAAGGTCTTCTATTTCACTCCATGCTCTGATACTTGGAAGTATATTTGTGATTTCCATTATATGGTATTCAGAATATTCACGGGTTCTTTCTCAAGCATGTATTAGTACTGTATAGTAAAGGCTAATAAAATCAGGGAATTGAACAAAAACTTGGGATTAGGTTAGGGTTAATATAAAATAATGCCAAGCATGACATAGGGTCTGGGGTTTTGGAGCAGGTAGGTAACTGCAGGCTGGGTGGCCACGTGGTTCAGCATTAAACACTAAGTGCATACATGAACCACCCAACATGCCATTCTCGTTTTACATTCCCCTCTTCCTATATTTATTTCTCCATGTCCTATCTCTCTCTTCTCCCTTTTCCTTCTGTCAATCTCAACACTTTCCACTATCCACCGACGTCTCGCCTTTCCTCTGAAATTGATAAACCAGATTACGTAGCCATTTCCACAACAGTCTATAGGGTTTATTGGTTCATTATTTAATTAGCCTTTTGTTGCATTATGCCAATTTAGCTTCTCCCTGCTTAGTTTCTTCTTGCCTATAGAGTTCTTCCCTTCCTTGGTACCATTTTTCCATTACAATATGTGTGTTCACCCTCAAAAAGTGCCTGCCCATATCTTGAATTTTTGGGCATCTATATAGATACATTTTGTCCGCTGGAGAGGTTCATCCTCTGCTGTAACTGTGTTGCGTCACGCAGTCTTCCTCTCCTAAAATGGCTGGCGGTGAAGAAGATGAGCGTTGTTTTTGCAAGCTGTGCACCGCCGCCAACTCCTGCTGCCCCTAACAATGCACCTCATTAATAATATGACAATCCTAAGATGGCCAGTTGGGGGTTCTTCGGCGCAGCGCAGCATGTGGGTGTTCTTGCTCTCTGTGCACCACTGCGCAAGTAGTGCCACCCCTTCCAACGTGTGTCCTCAGAAGAACGCCTCTTCCAAGATGGCCACTGCATTCTTCTGAGCAGCCTCCGCATAAGGGTGGGGTTCATGCGAGCTCGGTTAGTGTAACAGTCTCCCTCTCCATTCTCTCATGGCGTTGTTCCACGACCCTGGGCCCTGGCAACATGACATCTGGGGTGCTTCGTCCCCCCCAACCCCCCTTCCTACGCCACTGATATATATTTACTAGCGACTTGCCCATCAAAAAATGACGGTCAATAAAATTTGAGGCCATGGCAATGCTGGTTGGCACACAATGTTAAGCTGTTTATACTGTAAGGACCTTCGGCGCTCATTGAGAGCCTCTCCTCGTGTGTCCTTTGACTCGTCTCTATATTTTTTTAAATACTAATTAATGAATTCATTGAATAATAAAATAATATAGTTTACCTTTTTCTAATTAATATATGTAACAATCAATATCCTGAAGAGGTCACAATCTCTTCTTATTGCCTGCAGGATATAATGTCCAGTGGGACTGTTGCTGGCCTGAGGAGATAGTGTCATCAATGTCCCAACAGTGCATTAGAAGTAGGTTGCGTGCGCGAGGGCAAACCGTTGGTTTATTTGTGTAAAGCGCTACTGTAGATGCGTAATGTTGTTAGTGGCAAATTAGGATTGTAAAATAGCGTCGTTTGTCTATGTGCTACGCGGTTTGCGAGTATTTGCCGTCCTTTGTAATATTGTATTTTTTACCTCGTAGGTTCCTGGGTGAAAGTAGTACGTGGTTGGCGGTATTTTGCGTGGTCCAGGGTCGTGTAGCCTCATTTTTATTTTTTTGGGCTGCCATTTCATTTTTCGCTTAGCCGATTTTCGACTGCCGAAACTCGCTGAAATCAACTTAATTTTGTGTTCCACCTCACTCCCAGACATCCTGGCTGTTCCCCCTGTGCTGTGTGCGATGTTTTTGTTGTATTTTCTTTTTTTCTGTGTATTGTTAACTTTGTATTTTTCTGATCAGATTTTTTTTTCTTAGTCCCTCATTCGTCAAGTGCTTGCAGCCAAAGGCGATCCCGTGTTTCCTAAGTGTTTGGAGGCTAAGTCCTGCGTGTTTCATTGCCTCCACTGCTCACCTCATCGCCCAAGTGATGCGAGTTTTAGTGATGTGAGTTAACGGCTCGCCTCACTACGCAAGACTTGCAGGCGATGAGCGCCTTCGGAGATGGGGGGAATTAGACACAGGGGAGGGGCTCAATGCGAGGCCCACCCTGAGCGCCAAAGGCGTTCATCGTGAGGCCCGTCATGAGTGACAAAGTTACGGACTTGCGCATGAGCACAGCGCATGCCGTGGCCTGCAATGAGTGGCGAAGGGGGGGGGGGGCAAGGAGCGCTCATTGTGAGGCCAGCAAGTGAGGGAGGTGGGTGGAGCCTCGCAATATGTGGCAAACAGCATTGCCAGGCTTCAAATTTTATTTCCGTCATTTTTGACGGGCAAGTCGCTAGTATATATATAGTAAATAAATAGTACATTTGTATTCACATTTAACCAGAATTTTGAGAATTACAGTTATTACTCTACATTCTGGGAGCCTGGGCAGGGACATATATGCACAGAATATATTAACTTTTTTGTAAAAAATACATAAATACAATATTTAGATCTTATTTACATTAAATGAAAACATTCCAACTTTACAGATATGGTTTTCCTGTATTATGTTTCATGTCGAATAGAAAAATAAATAAATGATAAAAAATATATTATCAACACAGATTTTTCTTTATTTTTGTGAGTGCATAACACTATATACTGTATGTCAAAGACTGAAAGAGAACAAAGGAATGGAAAATATATTTTATTAATCACTTAAACAACTGCGATAATAAAAACAGCTTGGGACATATTCTATAAGCTGCTAGCAAATGCCTCAAACTCAGAAATGTGGCTGCGGGTGTTTTTACCATAAATGTTTAGATGTATTCTATTGACTCAAGCTCACAATTTACCTCTTTAAGTCTAAACTCGGAAACCCTGCCTTTTTAAGTCAGATTTCACAGGGCGTGAGCATATGATCTGACAATATTTAAGCAAGCCCGTAATTTACTTCTTAGACACAGCCAATAGTAAATGAGTCCATCATCATGACATCAGTAAAACATGGAAGTTACACGTAATCTGCAATCGGAGGCTACAAATTAATTTGTGCCAATAAGTAATATTTCCTGATCAGACTCGTGGTGGGGCTGAACAGAGCAAAAATTAACCCCTTCAGCTCGCAATCTAGCAATCAATAAAATGCATTAGATCATCTGTTCTTGTCCATGTGGGTTTCATGCTTTGTATTAACCCCCTTGAGTCCCGGGATCAATTTTGCTTAGAAATGACATTTAAAATAATATTTTTAGTTGCATAGTTGTGGGTTTGAGACTTTTGTGCAATTCATTTTAATGTCTTTCCACGACTTCCCATGTTTTTATAGAACAGTATTGTGTGTTTAATTGCTGTTACAGCGTTAATAAGTGTTTGAAAAAGCCATTGTAAACCCTATTTTTTGACAGAAACTTGATACTTTTTTCAGTTGCGAGTTATACTTTATTTTTATTATTTAGAGCTCGTAATATTCGAGCAGTGCTAAAACCAGTGGAGTTCTAAGGCTGGTTTTGCGTCTTTTCTGGCCCCCAGTGATTATGGGCGGAGAATTCATAATTGGATTGCAAGTAGCTAATAGAATATGTGGCAATATTAAGAGCAGTTTTAAGTGTGTATAAATGTATGAATTGGGCAATAGAATAGGGCCCTAAGGGCCTCATTCAAATGTTATTTGGCCAGTTGAATAGGGCTCTACATAAGCATATTGCATATTTTTTTTTACAGAAGTTTTTCATTAGTTAACTTCTATTCAAAAGCAAGGTCTTCACTAAAGAAAAACTTCTGTAAAAAAATATGCTATGTGCTTATATAAAGCCCTATTAAATTGGCCAAATCGCAATTGAATGAGGCCCTAAGTATGCTATAGATCTAGGATAAGTCTAAGGGCCTCATTCAATATAGTAGTTTTTTTATGTGTATGGAAATTAATATTGAAATAATACGTTCATTTTCTGCTACACGTATACCAGTGAACACCTTCATTTACCTAATGTGATCTAATATATTGAATTAAAATTGTTGTTTTTCCTCATTGTATTTGTTATTGTTTAGTCATTCAGTCATGTCCAACTCTCTATGACAATATGGACAGCAACATAAGATCCACATCTTGGGCCTCATTCAATTGCGATTTGGCCAATTGAATAGGGCTCTAAATAAGCACATAGCATATTTTTTTTACAGACGTTTTTAGTTAGTAAAGACCTTGCTTTTGGATAGAAGTTCACTAACTAAAAGATTATTTTAAAATATATATGCTATGTGCTTATATAGAGCCCTATTCAATTGGCCAAATCGCAATTGAATGAGGCCCCTTGTGTCTGGTTGTGCTCATTCATAAGGTTTTCATGAAAAAGACACTGTAGTGGGGTGCCAGTTCCATCTCCAGTAAATCACAATTTGTCTGACCTTTCTGCTATGACCTGCCCATCTTGTTTAACTCTACATAGAATAGCTCACAGCTTCACTGAGGCACACTAGCCCCTTCACCACAACAAGATAGTGATCCTAAACAGGACTGAATTTCTCACAATGCTCTTTGAATCGGTACTTTATAAAAAATAACATTATGATAAAAAAAACATCTTCAGACAAATTGTTCCAGACATTTTTCAGAGCAAGGAAGGATACAACAGATTTTGAAAAAAAATGTAAGGGAATAAAAATCTGCTTTAATTTTCAAGAATATTAAGAAGATTTATCAACGG
>CM050171.1:16405719-16623219 GCA_027410445.1 Discoglossus pictus
GGGGAATGTAACCCCAACACTGCGCTGGCTCAGTCACTTATGCCCGGGGAATGTAACCCCAACATTGCCCTGGCTCAGTCACACTTGCCCGGGGAATGTAATGCCAACACTGCCCTGGCTCAGTCTCTCATGCCCGGGGAATGTAACCCCAACACTGCACGGGCTCAGTCACTCATGCCCGGGGAATGTAATGCCAACACTGCCCTGGCTCAGTCACTCATGCCTGGGGAATGTAACCCCAACACTGCACGGGCTCAGTCACTCATGCCCGGGGAATGTAATGCCAACACTGCCCTGGCTCAGTCACTCATGTCCAGGGAATGTAACCCCAACACTGCCCTGACTCAGTCACTCATGTCCGGGGAATGTAACCCCAACACTGCCCTGGCTCAGTCACTTATGCTCGGGGAATGTAACCCCAACACTGCCCTGGCTCAGTCACTCATGTCCGGGGAATGTAACCCCAACACTGCCCTGGCTCAGTCACTCATGCCCAGGGAATGTAACCCCAACACTGCACTGGCTCAGTCACTCATACCCAGGGAATGTAACGCCAACACTGCCCTGGCTCAGTCACTCATGCCCGGGGAATGTAACGCCAACACTACCCTGGCTCAGTCACTTATGCTCGGGGAATGTAGCCCCAACACTGCCCTGGCTCAGTTACTTATGCTCGGGGAATGTGACCCCAACACTGCCCTGGCTCAGTCACTCATGTCCAGGGAATGTAACGCCAACACTGCACTGGTTCAGTCACTCATGTCCAGGAAATGTAACCCCAACACTGCCCTGACTCAGTCACTCATGTCCGGGGAATGTAACCCCAACACTGCCCTGACTCAGTCACTCATGTCCAGGGAATGTAACCCCAACACTGCCCTGACTCAGTCACTCATGTCCAGGGAATGTAACTCCAACACTGCCCTGGCTCAGTCACTCATGTCCAGGGAATGTAATGCCAACACTGCACTTGCTCATTCACTCATGAACGGGGAATGTAACCCCAACACTGCCCTGACTCAGTCACTCTTGCCCGGGGAATGTAATGCCAACACTGCACTGGCTCAGTCATTCATGCCCATGGAATGTAACCCCAACACTGCACTGGCTCAGTCACTCATGTCCGGGGAATGTAACCCCAACACTGCGCTGGCTCAGTCACTCATGCCCAGGGAATGTAACCCCAACACTGCACTGGCTCAGTCACTCATGCCCAGGGAATGTAACCCCAACACTGCGCTGGCTCAGTCACTCATGCCCAGGGAATGTAACCCCAACACTGCGCTGGCTCAGTCACTCATGCCCAGGGAATGTAACCCCAACACTGCACTGGCTCAGTCACTCACACCTGCCTGCTTTCTAGGTGCCTGTAAGAATTTTGTGGTGGGACAACCTGTCTCCTGGCATTTGTGGCCCCCTGTACATTTTTATTTTTATTTAAAGTACAGTATTCATTTGTTTTTCTGGTTGCTTGAGTTCCAATTAACTTTGAGTCTACTGTACTAATAAATTTAAAGTATATAGAAGTTTCACGGATTATGAAGCATCTAATAGAGGAGAACCTATAGTGCATGAAAAAATCCCTAAATAATCATCTATAAACTTACCCTAAAGTTTACAAAAAATTGTAAAGTTTTCAAACAATTTATTTTGAGAAATAAAATTAAGCTAAATTAGAATAGTGTTCATAATAAATTGTGGCCAATCAGAGGCACCTACAACTTTGTTTTCCTTTCAAAAAGTTACTCAGGAGGCAGCTGTGATACTGACAGCCCACTGTCTAGGACGCTCTGGGGGTGTAGCTCACATAAGAAATTTCAAATGTATTTTGAATTACAATTATTATTATTATTATTATTATTATTATTATTATCTTTTATTTGTATCGCGCCAACATATTACATAGCGCTGTACAGAGGATAAGAACATGGAAAATACAATATGAACAAAATCAGAAAATGAGGAGCTCTGTTTTGAGTTTAGAATCTTTGTAGAAAGTGTTTTTTTCCAAAGCGCCCTACAAGACTGGAAACTCGTTACTTACAATCTAAAGGATATACAGAATTCCTCAATAAAATGATTTGAAATGAGACACACCCAAGACAAACTTAGACACGGGATATCCCACAAACTGCCATATACCTTTTAACCATTTCCGGTAGCAACGTGCCCCTATCTTGTAGTGGGCCCTGGTGCTTTGCACTTGTTGCACTTATTGTAGCTCTACTCTGTCTAATTGGGTGGGGCATACTACACATCCGTTGATATTTATTCATATTATTAATGATTGGCATATGTTTTTCAATAGGATTTATTTACACCTTATTTTGGGTATATATATATAGAGTCCTGTCCGGGTGGTTCTTACACTTAACTTAATGATACAATGTAACTTATTTTGACTATTCATTTCATAGTCATTTTTATCATTCCGTAAATAAACCTATGTGATATTGTATTATTTTATAATGAACATATATTACTTTATATACCTCCTTATACAGTTTTCTTATTTCCTTATAATCTTTTCCATGAATTCCTCTTTTCTGAAATTCATCAGAAATACAAAGCTTTTGCTGGCACAAATAATGGGTATTTTTCATTTTTCATATAAATGTAGGTACAATCTGTGTAGACATGGTAACAAAACATACATAGATAATACAGTGGACTCTTTTGATAATATTCTCTTTGTGAATTGGGTAATGTCTGCATTATAAGTAATACCTAATAAAGCACAAGATGATTAAGGTGGAAAACTCACCTTTCTATTCATGTGAGAGCAATGGTCAAGCAGGAATGCATCTATAATTATTATTCCATTTCTAGCAGACCCTTTTGGATCAGGACATTGTTGTGATGAATGGGCTTGTGTACTTAAATGAAGATGTGAGCTATACCATGTAAGGTCACCAAAGATGGGCAGGTCATAGTAGAAAGGTCAGACAAATCACTTTCCACTGAAGAAGGAACTGGCAACCAACTCCAGAATCTTTGCCATGAAAACATTATGGATGAGCATAGCAAGACACAAGATGTGCCTGGCGTGCTGAGATCCATAGGGTCACGAGAGTCGTACACGACTGAGCAATTAAACATGTATAGCATAGATTAGAAAAAATATGTGAAGTATGCAAGGAACTGACATTAGCATCTATGTAAGTCATGGGCATGAAAACATTTTCTTCATTTTAGGAAACTCTGCTAGTGCTTGAAAGCTGCCATGATTAGCATACTAACTTTTCAAGGCACAATGTGATTATAGAGCAGGGCAAGCAGATTTTGAAAATATTCTCACAAGCTGCCTCTACTGAGCTTACGGGAGGGGAATGTGACCGTTACCAAAATGTTATCTGAATCCACCAATGAGTCGACAAAATGAAAGATAATAACAATTAGGAGACAGCCATATATTATTCAGACTTACCAAGTAACACAGACAACGGCCATAAAACAGTGATAAAATGAGAACTGATAAATTAAACTGACTATTACTGTAATTGGTCAACAATATTTATTGCCAGATACTTCTGGTAATCGAAGGAATCGAAAATAGCTATTGGACACAGGCTGGTGGAAATGGCTACATTTTCAAATGAGCAGGAAGTGTGGAAGACACAAACATGGCATCCTTTTGACACAAGCAGTGACTACTAAAAAATAAGATTTTCAATAAAAATGATTTTATGCAAATGGATTACACAGCTCCTAATGTTGTTACTTTCTTACAAACTTCACAAACCCATGAGGTTTTTCCCAATCTATAGTTATCCTCCAGTTGAATGAGTCAGCTTTCGGGTTGCTCACTTTGCTTTTTTCCATTTGGTAGACTGTTTTTCCTTAGTATAAATAAATGTTGCTGTTCAGTCTTGCAGTGTCCTGCTTATCCATATGGTTTTCTTGGCAAAGATACTAGAGTGGCTTATCAGTTCCTTCTCCAGTGGACTGTGATTTATCTAATCTCTCTGCTATGACCTGTCCATCTTGGGTGACAGTCCCGGACCCCTTTTCCAGTTCCTGGATTTTTAGCCCATTGAGCGACCATAAAGGACAGACTGCTTGGCTCCAGCCTATGTGCATAAAGTACATGTACTCTATTTGATGTCTGGACCACTAGACATGGAGACAGCATTATGTGTATTTGGAGGTTGGCCTATTGTTCACTAGTCCTAGAGAGGATGTCAGGATGCCAGACTATTAGACCCAACGTGGAGTCAATCTCTGCCACTCCCTGTCATTGTTGTGTTGTATACACCCCCTCTGTATCTAACCCCTATAAATTTTGTTGACTTTCCAAAAATCAATCAGGACACTGCTGAGACATATAGAAATGTTATGTTCTTTTATTTGCTTCTGGTGGCTGCTGTACTGATCCTATCTCCACCCTGCAAGTAACTTGTCCTGGTCACTACCACAGGAAGGTTACTGAGAAGTGCTGATTCCTGATCCTGACTGATACAGAAGCCAGATATCAGGGTGTTGGTAGTCTATAGCAGGTGGCTCTGAGTAGTATTAGCCCCTACCTCTGTATTGTTACAGTGACCCTACATGGTATAGTTCACAGCTTCATTGATGTATACAAGCCCCTTCACCACGACATGGTAGTGATCCAGAAGTGGTTTTCCTTAGTACTATATGGATAAGTAATTATCCATTTGTGGTTCAATTTAAACATATTAGATTGATATTATTTCCCTTTAATTTCAATGCTTGGTTGACCGATTATCAAATCCAGTCCAGATGGCGACCCTTTGTATTCACGCATCCAAAGTAACTGTCATAGAGGTGAAGAAGAGTTCTGAATTGTTTTTATAAGCAAATACAGAAATAGACTTCCTTACAAATGTTTTTTTGTGTGTGAACTTTGTTGCTATGGTTTTTCATTTGGTAATATAACTACAATTTTATTTTTGTTTGCTGTTTTGATAAGTGGAAGTGTTTGATTGATTGGTTAATGGATTCTTGAAAATATTATTTAAGGCTTATACTTTTTTAGATCAACTAAATGTTTACCATAAACTTACCTCTAAAAATACTTTTTCATTAAAATGTATATAATTCAACAAAGTTGACAAGGTCATTGTAGGATATGTATGAGTATGTTGTGTATTAATTTCGAAAACTAACACAATAAGCACTATGTAAGCAGGATGCCACTAATACATTTTAATGAACATTGGGCCTCATTGAATTACAGGATTTACAGAGCGAATAAATTGAACAAGCCCGTAAGTACGGGTCAGAAGGACTAAACTCGCAAACCCTACTTCCATATGCAACATTTCAGTGCCTCATCATGATCAACGAGGCAAGCCCGTATGTTGCTGCTGAGACAGAGCCAATCGTAAATGAGACAGTCATCATGACGTCAGTTAATGATGCGGTTTAAACGTCAATCAACTAGTGTTTTGAAGTCTGATATGTGATCAGACTCGTTATCCAGCAATGTGTACATCAATAAAAATTAATGAAGGAACTGGTCTAGTTCATGTGGGTGGCCTGATTTGTATTAACCCCCTGATTCCCGAGATTGATATAACATGAAAATAAAACGTAAACAAATATTTTTTTATTGCAGATTTGCAAGCTTAAGACTGTTGTGCAATTAATTCGTATTAATTTAAACCTGGATTTTAAAGTGCAGTATTGATCTTATTATTTGCACTTACAGTGCTATGAACAGGTGTTTACCCCCCTTTTGGCTACATTTGCTGGTTTGAAAGCAAGTGCGGCTTTGGGGAATTGTAGCAATTTAATAGTGATTTGTAATTGTAACATTTACGGGCTTGAGAGATCAATACCCCTACAGTTAGCAGAAAAAACTTTCTCTGAATGTATTCATCTTTATACAGAAAACACTATGACTTTACGTATAAAGAGTGCAAACAAAAGATTCTATCCACATAACTATTTCCACAAAGAAAATTAGCATTATTTTGAAAAAAAATCTGCCTTCAGAAAATGCTATATTTGGTTACCATTTTTCAACAGGATATGAAAGAAATTAAGTAAAATTAAAATAGAAGAGCTGAATACAATAGAGCATCCAACACACCCGCCTAGTTCAACAACAGCTCCATTGTGGGAGAAAATTTGACCACCCACTAGAGTTACCTGTATTACACTGTAATTGTATGTTGGGTAAAACTATTTTAAAATGAAGAAGGTGAAAGATTTTTATATTATATTTCATTATGTAGTCAGTCTTGCTGTGTGGGATAAATGAAATGATTATCATAACTTTCTTGCTACGTGAAACTTGTGATTTGTTTGAAATAGGATTTTGTAGACTTTATACAATTTGTAGACTTTCTATCAATATTTAAAATCCTGTAAAGAATATATTTTTGAAAAGTTCTAACATACATTATGTAGCTCACCAAGAAGTTCTCAGTCCCTTAGGTTCTTGTGGTTTACCTTATATAGTTCTGTTCCAAGATGTTTGCGACAATGTACATGGTACCAGACCCAGTGCCTAAAGTTAAGCAGATATCTGCCCCCCTTACTTTTTCCTTTGCCTGCACCACGGGTAGGAGATGTGTCTATGTGTGGTCTACATGCACCGGGAGAAATTAAGATAATGGATGAGACTTGCTGTCACCACCACCACACCTTGGAATCCCTCCTGCTGATAGCAACATCCTCGACTTGGTGCCTTTGTTAATTAGTGGACAATGGGAGAGAGTAAATTGGGAGGGAGGATTAAGTTGGGTATGTGGATGTGTTGTTTAAAGTTTCACTGGCCTTTTGTTCAATCTGCTTTAAAAATGCTTAACCATCCCCAATAAAGTCAGTTCTAGTCAATGATTACAAGCATGAGAGCTATACTTTGTTCAGGGAAAATATTTTGATAAGACATTTACGCTATTTTCAAAAGAGAATCTCTGTACTGTGTCGGCAGTCAGTACGACTCCCACCCAGTGCAAGGACCAAACTGGTGGGAGTTCCAGAGTGATCCAGTCCCGCTGGTCCAGTATTGTGACAACCCAGTGCGAGGACCAAACTGGTGGGAGTTCCAGAGTGATCCAGTCCCGCTGGTCCAGTATTGTGACAATGTTCTATTTGCGTTTGTTGATCCCCCGTAACTATCTACTTATATTGTACACGTGCTGAGATTTTATTGACAAGATCTGCAATCAATTGCTTGCACTGACAATCGATATTTTCCATATAAATGTAGCTACAAGTTGTGTCAACATGGAAACAAAATCCAAATGACCGGATAAAACAGTAGACTCTTTTGATAATATTCACGGCTTTGGGAAATTGTTGCAAACTAATAGTGATTTGTAATTGTAACATTTACGGGCTTGAAAAATCAAAGGCTTAGCTGAGCCGGAGTAACAGTTTTGGCAACAGCAGTTATTTTTCAGCCTGTAACCCACAGATTGTTTGCGGGTAGCTAAAAAAGGCCAGTTTAATAGCCGTAACTTTTGCAGGCTCCTTTACGGGCTTCAGTAACTGCAATTTGTGTAATTTAATGAGGCCCATTGTGTATGGCAGGAGTGGTCTGGCTGAGAACATCTGATTGGCTTAGAACTGATAACATGGAATTTTCAAAATGCCACAAAATGCGTGTATCTCTGGCATACCTCCCACTCAGTGCCCGCATTTTGTGGCAGAGTGACAGAATATATAGGGAGACAGATGGATAGATAGGCAAGGATAGACATATAGAGGATACATATATCTACCAGGGCAACAGCTGGCACATGGCACAGTCACAGAATATATAGGGAGACAGGGGGAGAGCTGTATATATCTTGACACATTGACGTTGGGCACTGAGTGGGAGAGATGCACGGAGATGCCAGGGCGTGCTTTTGTCTGGAGAGCATGTGTGCGCACACATGCGTCACCGAGCATTACTCAGGCGCAATGAAGTCAGGGTGCCATTAGTTCCCTATCCTTATTGGCTTTAAATAAAGACCTTTTATGGAGGCCAATAACAGATCTGCCATCAGGGGCACTAGGGGTGGTCTTGCCTTAGTTGCAGTGTTGGGGTTACATTCCCCGGGCATGAGTGACTGAGCCTGTGCAGTGTTGGGGTTACATTCCCCGGGCATGAGTGACTGAGCAAGGGCAGTGTTGGGGTTACATTCCCTGGGCATGAGTGACTGAGCCAGGGCAGTGTTGGGGTTAGATTCCCTGAGCATGAGTGACTGAGCCAGTGCAGTGTTGGGGTTACATTCCCCGGGCATGAGGGATTAAGCCAGGGCAGTGTTGGGGTTACATTCCCTGGGCATGAGTGACTGAGCCAGGGCAGTGTTGGGGTTACATTCCCTGGGCATAAGTGATTGAGCCAGGGCAGTGTTGGGGTTACATTCCCTGGGCATGAGTGATTGAGCCCGTGCAGTGTTGGGGTTACATTCCCTGGGCATGAGTGACTGAGCCAGAGCAGTGTTGGGGTTACATTCCCTGGGCATGAGTGATTGAGTCAGGGCAGTGTTGGGGTTACATTCCCAGAATATATAGGGAGACAGGGGGAGAGCTGTATATACCTTGACACATTGACGTCGGGCACTGAGTGGGAGCCCGTTTTTTCACGGGCGCGCTTTTGTCTGGAGCGCATGCGTGCGAGCACATGCATCGGCGCGCATTAGTCAGATGCGATAAAGTCGTGCCACTGGAACTTATAGTAGAGGAATACATTTAGTGTCAACAACACAAAATTTCACTGGCATGGTCCCTATAACAAGTACTTTTATATTTTCATTAGATTTAAGGAACTCAACAAAATGTAATGGGATATTGATCCAGGAAATAATCTGTCTGGAATTATTTTGGTTCAGAAAATATGTTTTTTTTTACCCCAAATAAGTTAATGTTTCAGTTGTTTGTCTTGCCCTAGATCCTTTAACATAAAATTATAGGGAAAAAATCAAAATGGTTGGTTTTAATGAATGTATCTATTTTTCCAACCATAATTACTATGCAATTATGTAAATGAGTAGTAATATAACTCTTTCTATCTTTGTTTCTTTTACAGCCTCACAGATTATAGCATTCTAAGTCAATACCCCTACAGTTAACAGAAAAAAAAAGACTTTCTCTGAATGAATTCATCTTTATACAGAAAACACTATGACTTTATGTATAAAGAGTGCAAACAAAAGCTTCTATCCACATAACTATTTCCACAAAGCAAATTAGCATTATTTTGAAAGAAAATCTGCCTTTAGAAAGTGCTATATTTGGTTACCATTTTTCAACAGGAGATGAAAGAAATTAAGTAAAATTAAAATAGAAGAGCTGAATACAATAGAGCATCCAACACACCCGCCTAGTTCACCAACAGCTCCATTGTGGGAGAAAATTTGACCACCCACTAGAGTTACCTGTAATACACTGTAATTGTATGTTGGGTAAAACTATTTTAAAATGAAGAAGGTGAAAGATTTTTATATTATATTTCATTATGTAGGCAGTCTTGCTGTGTGGGATAAATGAAATGATTATCATACATTTCTTGCTACGTGAAACTTTTAGTTTGTTTGAAATAGAATTTTGTAGACTTTTTTACAATTTGTAGACTTTCTATCAATATTTAAAATCCTGTAAAGAATATATTTTTAAAAGTTCTAACATGCATTATGTAGCTCACCAAGAAGTTCTCAGTCCCTTAGGTTCTTGTGGTTTACCTTATATAGTTCTGTTCCAAGATGTTTGCGACAATGTACATGGTACCAGACCCAGTGCCTAGAGTTAAGCAGATATCTGCCCCCCTTACTTTTTCCTTTGCCTGCACCATGGGTGGGAGATGTGTCTATGTGCAGTCTACATGCACCGGGGGAAATTAAGATAATGGATGAGACTTGCTGTCACCACCACCAAACCTTGGAATCCCTCCTGCTCATAGCAACATCCTGGGCTTGGGGCCTTTGTTAATTAGTGGACAATGGGAGAGAGTAAATTGGGAGGGAGGATTGAGTTGGGTATGTGGATGTGTTGTTTAAAGTTTCACTAGCCTTTTGTTCAATCTGCTATAAAAATGCTTAACCATCCCCAATAAAGTCAGTTCCGGTCAACGATTACAAGCATGAGAGCTGTACTTTGTTCAGGGAAAATATTTTGATAAGACATTTAAGCTATTTTCAAAAGAGAATCTCTGTACTGTGTCGGCAGTCAGTACGACTCCCCCCCAGTGCGAGGACCAAACTGGTGGGAGTTCCAGAGTGATCCAGTCCCGCTGGTCCAGTTTTGTGACAACCCAGTGCGAGGACCAAACTGGTGGGAGTTCCAGAGTGATCCAGTCCCGCTGGTCCAGTTTTGTGACAACCCAGTGCGAGGACCAAACTGGTGGGAGTTCCAGAGTGATCCAGTCCCGCTGGTCCAGTATTGTGACAACCCAGTGCCAGGACAAAACTGGTGGGAGTTCCAGAGTGATCCAGTACCGATGGTCCAGTATTGTGACAACCCAGTGCGAGGACCAAACTGGTGGGAGTTCCAGAGTGATCCAGTCCCACTGGTCCAGTATTGTGACAATCCAGTGCGAGGGCCAAACTGGTGGGAGTTCCAGAGTGATCCAGTCCCGCTGGTCCAGTATTGTTGTATTTGTGTTTGTTGATCCACGTAACTATCTACTTATATTGTACACGTGCTGAGATTTTATTGACACGATTTGCGATCAATTGCTTGCACTGACAATCGATATTTTCCAACTTCCATATAAATGTAGCTACAAGTTGTGTCAACATGGAAACAAAACCCAAATGACTGGATAACACAGTAGACTCTTTTGATAATATTCACAATGTGAATTTGACTATATCTCCAATAGAATGAATACCCAATAAAGCAGTTGATGATTAAAGCTCCTATTTCCATTCATGTAATCAGGGGCATAGAAAGTGGAAAGTGCACGGGGGGGGGGGGAGCAAATCCACTCCAAATTATTTGAATAGGGGACACTCAAGCGCATTTATTTATTTTATAGTATACCAAAGCTTACATTCCTGCTTCCGTGCCTCTTTGTTGCATTAGAATGTTCATATAATGTATCCACTTGGTAAATGTGATATATCTTTGATTAAATGTAGAAAATAATGCAAAATATTTTTAATGTTGAATATTTTTTTTAATGTGTAATGGACAATGTAAAGCGGTGGTCTCGTTAATGAATTATATTCCACTTAACAATTTCTTTTACACTCAATACATTTTAAAAAATCGGTTCTGATTAATGTTATCAAGGTCATATTGTTGACATTTGGTAAATTAATTCTAAATATTAGTGAGCAATCTTTAATTTGCCCGTGTGGCCTTTCCTATAACTGGTTTGTAGTTTTCCTGGCAGAGATAATGTTTGTTGGCTCGGGAGCAGCTTTGAGCAGCAGGATACTAGGACAGTTTGGCAATTACTATTTGTTAACCTCCCAGCCCCAGACACAGCCAAGCAATGCCCAAAGTCAAGGTGTTTCGGAAATATGCTGTGGAATAATGTACTCTGCATGAATTAAACATGGCTGAACAAAGTGGCCAGAACTATAGGCTGATGAACACACCACCAAATATTTGTATATGCAAACTTAGCATTTGTAGAAATAAAAAGGATGCATTTAACAAAAGACTACAACATTGTCAGAAAAACAACCAATTTATATATATATATATATATATATATATATATATATATATATTCTAAATGCAAAAATGCAGTAGTTAAATAACAATAAAGCTTAATAAATAACAATAATGCTAAGATATATATATATATATATATATATATATATATATATATATATATATATATATATATATATATATCTATATATACACACACACACACACACGTATAGACACACGACTGGCCACATTCAGTCTCCTCTCTTTGTAAGAGAGGAACCCGACCACAAATATATAAATACATATATATATATATATATCACATATTATAATTGTCAAACTGCGATTCGTCTTCACGCTTTGTGACAAATCGCAGTTTGACAGTCGATCGCAGCACTACATTGGGGCGCGCATAGGCACATTGCGCTGCATTAGAGTCGCATGGGCATTGCGCCGCCTTAGAGGGGAGAAAAACACAGGGGAGAGGGGGAGGGACACAGGGGATTGAGAGAAGGGGGGAAAGACACAGGGGAGTGAGAGGAGAGGGATAAGACAAAAGGGAGGGGGGAGGAGGGTGGAAAGACACAGGGGAGGTGTCACGCCCGTCAGATTTGGGGAACTACGCTCACCCCAAGTCTCGCTTTCTCTACGGGTCGCAACTTTTTGTTCAGATCTCGACACCAGCAGACACTTCAGATGACAGCATCATTTCTGAAGAGACAGGCACCATCAGACTCCTTTTCTTAGGATCTCAGAATCACACACCATGTACCTTTGATTAGTACAAGCAAACTCCGACACCACCTTTGTTTAGTGTGTCCAAAATCCGACTGCCACACTTTATTGTTACAGAGATATATAAAAAAACAGGCAGATGGCACAAAACACCAAAGACTTCCCCCCTGTTCTAGCCCATCTTCCTGGGCAAATAGCTTGCTATCCCCCCTCACCCACATGATTTCCAGATGTAGAGAGTGGTCTGGCTTTCTTCTCATTACACCTTTTCTCTCCCATAAAACTAGCTCCCCCTTCATGACTAAAGCCAGAGTCTTCACACGTGGCAGATCGCAGGGCCATATACATTCTTTAAAATCTTTAACCCTTTGTCTGTGACTGCATTAACTTTATTATTTAAGCATAGCCCACTATCCTATTTCTAACATTGATACATCATTCCAATGTTAATCAATGACAGCACCACATGCACCCACCACATCCATGATACAACTACATGTATGCACCACACACATGATACAACTGCCAATTAAGTCGCCAGCACCCTCCAACCACACATATAACAACCGATTAATCCCAAACAGTCCAGTGGGCCCTTCTGTTCATAACAGGAGGGAAAAGGGGTGAAGAGACATGAGGGGGATGGGGTAAAAGACACAGGGGGGAAAGAGACACATGGGAGGGAGTGGGGGGGAGAGACACAGGGGAGGTGGAAAGAGACACAGGGGAGGGGAAAAGAAACACAGGGGAGGGAGGAACAGACACAGGGGAGGAAGAGGTTGGGAAGAGACACAGGGAGGGAGAGGGGGGGGAAAGACACAGGGGAGGGAGAGGAGGGGGAAGACACATAGGGTAGGGGGGAAAGACACAGGGGGGAATGGGGGGAAGAGACATGAGGGAGGGGGGAACAGACACAGGGGAGGGGGGCAGGAGTGAAAGAGACACAGGGGAGGGGAAAGACACACAGTGGAGGAGGGGAGGGGAGAGACCCAGGGGAGGGAGAGAAGGGGGAAGAGACACAAGGGTGTGAGAGGAGGGGAAGAGACCCAGGGGAGGGAGAGGAGGGGGAAAGACACAAGAGAGGGAAATGTTGGGGATGAGACATGAGGGAGGTGGGGTAAAAGACACAGGGGGAAAACAGACACATGGGAGGGAGAGGGGGGAAAGAGACACAGGGAAGAGACACAGGGTAGGTGGGAAGAGACACAGGGGAGGGGGAAAGAGACACAGAAGAGGGGGAAAGAGACACAGGGAGGGGGAAGAGACACAGGGGAGGAAGAAGAGGGGGTAAGAGACACAGGGTAGTGAGAGGAGGGGGAAGGGACAGGGGAGTGAGAGGAGGGGGAAAAGACACAGAAGAGTGGGAAAGAGACACAGGGGAGGGGGGAAGAGACACAGGGGAGGGAGAGGTTGGGAAGAGACACAGGGGAGGGAGAAGAGGGTGGAAGAGACACAGGGGAGTGAGAGGAGGGGGAAGGGACAGAGGAGTGAGAGGAAGGGGAAAAACACAGAAGAGATGAGGGGGAAGATACAAAGGGAAAGGGGGAAAGACACAGGGGGGGGGAATGGGGTAAGAGACATGAGGGAGGGGGAACAGACACAGGGGGAGGGGGAAAAAGACACAGGAGGGAGAGAGGGGAAAGAGACACAGGGGAGGGAGAGGAGGGGGAAGAGACAAAGGGGAGTGAGAAGAGGGGGAAGATACAGGGGATGGAGAGGAAGATACATAGGGTAGGGGGAAAGACACAGGGGAGGGAAATGGGGGGGAAGAGACATGAGGGAGGGGGGAACACACACAGGGAGAGGGAGGGCCAGGGGGGTAGAGACACAGGGGAGGGGGGAAGAGACACAGGGATGGAGAAGGGGGGAAAGAGACACAGGGGAGGGGGAAATAGACACAGGAGAGGGGTAAAGAGATGCATGGGAGGGAGAGGGGGGAAAAAGACACAGGTGGGAAAGACACACAGGGGAGGGGGTTAGAGACACTGGAAGGAGAGGGGGTAAAAACACGGGGGGAGACACAAGGGAGGGAGAGGAGGGGGGAAAGGAGACACAAGGGAGGGAGAGGAGGGGGGAAATGAGACACAAGGGAGGAAATAGACAGGGGGAGAGACCCGCATTGCGAGGCCCGTCATGAGCGCCAACGCGAGGCCAGTAACGTATGAGGGTGGGAGAGGTGGGGGGGGGGAGGCGCTCATTGCCAAAGGCGCTCATCTCGAGGCCAGTAAAGTAGAGGGGGAAGAGGCTCCCATTGTGTGGCAAACAGCATTGCCAGGCTTCACTTTTTATTGCCGTCATTTTTGACGGGCAAGTCGCTAGTATATATATAGTAAAGTAAATAAATAGTACATTTGTGTCCACATTTGAATGTCTAAAACAAGTTAAAAAACTTGTTTCATGCCCAGAATTCCAAGAAATACAGGCATTACACTGCATTCTGCATATAAACACACATATATATATATTTATATATATATATATATATATATATATATATATATTTGTGGTCAGGTCACTCTCTTACGAAGAGTGGCCAGTGCCGCGATGAGAGGTGGCATACGTGTGGCCAAATGCTAGATGGAAAGATGGGATAGATGGGAGGCTGATTGGCTGAATCAGCACAAGGGGACAGAGAAATTGTATATAAATTAGGCAGTTTAGGACTAATGGAAAGCTGGGAGCTCAAAGTGAGATGATGAAGCAGACGAAATATGACGTGAGTTGCTTAGCTAAAGGCTGATAGGATTGCTTACTTAGTGAAAAATGCACAAATGATCAAGTAAAATAGGTGATGATGGCTGATTTAGGACTAATGGAAAACTGGAGGCTCGATGCAAAGTGATAGTTAAGCCTGTGAAAGAATGCCATGTAAGGGTGAGAGGGGCATGTGTGAAGGTGACAACAGGTGTGTCCTTGGACATGGGTAAGGTCACTGATTGGCCAGAATGATTGGGTGGAGCCTACGAAGGCTGATGTGTGACTGTTATTTAGTAGATTTGGGCTGAATCTCACTGTGTGGGTGCCATAAAGCGGTACCTTGGACATGGGCAAAGCCAGCTGCACAGTGGATTAGGGACAAATCTGAGACTCATCTTGCTTAGTGAATGTCCTTCTGAAACCACAATTTCGAGTGATGTAGGAGCCATCTTCAGGAACCTTGACTCCACAGCAAAGGATGCCTTGACGGGCATGTCCACCATCGCTCTCCAGTGATGTGTATGCGCTCGCAGATGCAGGAGGGGAAAACAACAGGAAGTGCTTGAGAGACCTAAAGAAGCGAAGTGACAAGTGCAGGCTTAGTAAGCCGGAGGCAGGAGAGTGCTGGGAAATGACCTGCTGGCACAGAATGAGTGCTGGACCTATGTGCAGGAGAGAAGGCTGAGAAAGCCCCGCCCATGGAAGAGGCGGAGAGACAGGGCCCCTCCCACAATACCAGGTAACTAACCTGGTCATATACTATATATATAATTGCCATGGGAATAGCTGGACAGTGTTGAGAAGTCTTTACAAGCATTGTTAAAACCAATATTAATATAAACTAATAATATTCAATGCAAACAGACTTTTATTATGTTTAAAACACTTCTTTTATAGAAATAGATGAAAATATTTTATTTTCCTGGGATCTAAGATCTCTTCAGATGGAGACTGCAGCCATAAACTTGAAAGACATTTACTTCTAGGAACGAAAGCTGTTGAAAGTCTGGACCAGCTAATAAAAAGTAAAGCTATATCATTATTAACAGAGGTCCACGTAGTTAGAACTATGGCATTCCCAGTAGTAACATATGGATGTGAGAGCTGGACCATAAATAAGGCTGAGCGCCATAGAATTGATGCCTTTGAATTGTCGTGTTGGAGAAAAGTGCTTAGAGTCTTTTGACTTCAAGAAGGTCCAATCAATTAATTCTACAGGAAATGAAGCCAAACTGTTCACGGGAAGGTTTGATCATGAGTTTAAAGCTGAAATATTTTGGTCGTATCATGAGAAGACAGGATTTCCTAGAGAAGACTCTGATGCTGGAAAGATTAACGGCCCATGAAGAAGGGAACACTAGATAGATGTGGTCATTGAAGCAATGATGATTAGAGGGGCAGTGGCTGGCAGATGTGCCTTGCTTGCTGTGGTCCACAGGGTCACAGAGAGTCAGACACGACTGAACGACTAAACAACAAGTCCAAAACAGACATTTATTTCTATATCCATTTAACAGTACTCTGTTAATTGTGTATATTTAAGACAGTGTGCATATAAAAAAATATATTTAGTATAATTTATTTATATTTCTACAAGTTTCCTACACAATTCCAACCATTGCATATTAATATCTAAATTATACTGTCCAGCAGTTAGTCAATAATATATATTTTTGTGTGCATTCAGTACGAGGTTTCATCCTTCTATATGTTAATGCAATTCTTCTATTGCGTTAGGAACAGGAATATATAGTACCTCTGGCGATGAAGGGGAGTAAAGGACATTATGAAAATGAGCTTATTAATGACTTTTTATTCAAGGTCACAAGCCTACAACCTATATATAACACCTACTAATGACCTCCAGATGATAGAGGAATACTGAACAACTAACCCGTTACAGAAGGTATAAAAACATTATACTGAGGGAATTCACTTGGCTCATAGTTTTCTTCGCTGCTCATTATCTCGCAGTTGCCCTGGGTCCTCTTTAAAAACACATTAAAGGAGAAAAGTCTTTCAGATTTTTTTTAGGAGAGCCAAGAATTTGAAGGATGTCTTATCACCAAGATACTGCACAAAAGAGGATAAAGTACATTTATCTTGGCTCAAGAAATGTGTGTAGAGAATTACAAATGTGGACACGGCTCTCGAAAAAAGTAATATTGGGAATCACAAAGGAGGTGTTAGAGAGCTAGTGATTAATTGTTGTGCTAAAGTGATATAAAAGAAAATCGTACAGTATGTCTAATTCAAGCGAGTTTCCATGACACTGTACAATGCTATTCTTAACATATTCTTTGTTAATTGCTGTTAGTAAGTTTTGGTGGGTAGAAATGTAATTACAGTATAACCCCTAATTGTCAGAAAGCAAAGCTGCTTGTGAACACCAATATATGTGTTAAGTTTGGACAAAAAACAGGTTTACCACCAAATTATATACAAGGCAGCAAGGGGTCCTCATGCCTTAATGCTATCTCATTTTTTGGGGGGGATTCATTTTTTCCCCCCAGATCACCACCGTTCCAATTAAACCATTCCTTAGCCCCCTCCACCACCACCACCATGCCATACCACCCCACGTGGTGTCCCATACCACCCTAGGCCCCCTGGGGCCCACTGGCCAACTCCAGTGGTTCATCGCATCTATGACTCCTCTACTGGTGTATCTTCTTACCCAGGCAAGGAATCCCAAATTATATCACATGTCATTCAGGATTCCCTGCCCTGGCAAGAATATATATATATATATATATATATATATATATATATATATATATATATATATATAGCAAATAAATAGTACATCTGTGTTCACATTTGAACGTCTAAAGCAAGTTCAAAAACCTGCTTCCAGCTCAGAATTACGAGAAAAACAGTTATTACACTGCATTCTGGGAAGCTGAGCTGGGACATGCAAATGTGCCCACAAATGCCTCGCTCTTCAATCCATAGCCATTTTTGAACATGGCTTCCTTTAAGCTTATGCATGCTGTATTACACAGCTTTAATGCAAAGCCAAGGCTTTACACAAGCTGAGAATCCGATCCATGTGCAGCTGTTTCAAGCTTACTGGCTATCATCAGCATGGAGTGTGATCTCAGCTTATGTTGTGGATATATATATATATATATATATATATACAGTATATATATATATATATATATATATATATATATATATACAGTATATATATATATATATATATATATATATATATATATATGTATATGGACAGGGGCCCTCCATTCACTAGCTTGGCCACTGTATAGCAGTCCTAAAGAAGCCCATATAAATACATTTAAATGCAATTATTGCATTAATTGAAGTATAAACTCCATGTTTTACTGATATCATGATGACGGTCTAATTTACTATTGGCTCTTTCTAAATTGTAGCTTACGGGCTTGCTTAAATCATCATTATCATGCCCTGAAATGCTACGTGTGGGTTCATGGATTCTGGTTTTAGCCTTTGGCCCTGTAATTGCGGGTAATTACATCTGTAACAGTTGCAAATTCCTAACCCGCAGACATACTGCCTGTATGACGGTAATTACCAGGGTTTTGGTAATTAGTAGGAGCCTTATTAGCACAAACTCAAGAGCAGACTTGAACCCACCACCTGGACGTCTAATGGATAGTGGGAAGAGGATAGTACAATGCTAAAGTAAAATAGTTTTATTATTTATTTTATTTTATTCAAATACTTCTTTTATGCCATTGAGTTTTTAAACTATCTACAGTATGTATGTACAATTTTGGCTTAGTATAATTAGAAATGGACTGAGCCAGTTTTTGGTCAACAGTATAATACTATGCTCTCCAGATAGGAGGAACACCTTTGTGTGGTCATGATTACATTTCTTTTTACTAAAACCAGGTATTCAATACCTGAACCTCAGTCCAATTACATTGAATGATTTAAAGCAACAGTAACATGGGAATTTCTTTCCTTAATGTTTTTTAATTGTTTTAACTAATATTTTAAACAAGTGGTGTTTAAAATAAATACAATTGTAAAATATTATTAGCCCACATAAAATGTCATACCATAAGATGTTAAAAAACCACTAAACCAGAAATTAAACCAGGTAATTACACTCTTGTACGCTCTTTGTTAAATTACATTTTTTCAGTAATTCACTAAGCTATGGAGGACTGAGAAGGGTGATGGCAAGACAGAAATGTTCTCCATAAGAAGTAAAGACTAAAGCCTTCAACAATGATCTACGCCAATGTAATTTATAGGTCAAAAAAGCCAACAAACCTGCAAATATATCGTCTACCACTGAATTATTTTCCCTGGCGATGAGGCACAATATTATTATATAGCATGTACATGATGAACTATCCAAACTTAGATGGATAAAATGTACTATTTGCTTTCAATTCCCCTAACATCCCTTCCAAAAAGTTTTAATGCATTGCCGACATGCCTTAAACCTTTCACCGTGAAATTAAGTGTTTCGATAGTCAAGTTTTACAAGCTGCTGTAAAGCAGGTAACTGAGTCTATTTAGCGACTAGATTATGTCCAAAGCAGAAATGCTTCAGGGAGGAGGTGATGAGATCCTGGCTCACAAAACCATTTATAATAACGTTATGTTACTACTGTTAAACTGAAAGTGATTTTGGACTCCAAAGGAACTGAGCATCGTCTGACAGCGAGACGTCTGACAAAAAAATATATATAAATAGAAAGCAACAGATAAACCCATAGTTAGATTTAACTAAGGGCGTCATCTAAGTGACTTCAGAAGAGTGATTAAATGATTAAACATTCCCATTATATTTCAGATTTAACAGGTGCCTCTAATTGGTCTTGTTACAAGACGTAGCCAATGATTTCTTAGTTTTGGGATAAAGAGATCTAAAAGAAATAGTTGAATGAAATATTGCTTCATATTGATCTTGACAATTTTTACCAAGCTTCCTTAGACTATTTTCTTTATCCATAGCTCAGATGGACATTTCTTACAGCATAAGCCATTAAACTCAGAGAACTCCAGTTACCTGCTCAGTTTTGCTATGGAAATGAGACTGCCTGCTTCTCCGAATGATGTGGTCACTCCTTAAATACATGACCTATACCAGTTGTTTTAGCTATAAATCTCAACTTGACCAAGCCATATGTCAAGTCTCCATAGAATTGAATTATATCATGTTTTGATACGCTGAGAAATGTTAACCTTTATGACTCAATGTGAATTATTTAAATTCAACTGTGGTTCCAATTTTGTCTTTGTTGATGGTTTTTCTTTTTTTTTTTTTTGTCTGAATATTTGTAGTTTTGACCTCCTGATGTCTTTTAATGTTTGTAACTTTTGTAACTCTATTTTATATACATTTTGAAATGAAAATAAAATTATAAAAAAAAAAAAAAGTCTATTGATGAGTACTTTCAATGCTTGAGTTGACCACAATCTGGGAAGGCATAAAGTGCTTTATTCATATATCCCCTGCCAAGTGCAATAAAATGTTTCAAACATAAAACCTGGGTGGACATTAAAAGCCTTTAAAACTTCTGGGACGGTTCCATAATGGCTGTACTCCAGTTTGGGGTGGAAGACTGACATTTCTGGACAGATGATTGAGCAAGGAGATTTATCCTTTACGTCTATTCATTATTACATGCGTTTTGACTAGATGTGTGTAGGATAACCTCAAGGACTGTTATTATTATCCTATATATGTAACGCACCAACATATTTTGAAGCACTATACAGGGGTTAAGTACAAGGCAAAAACAATTATAACACATTGCCAAAGAATGGTGGGGGCCCTGTCTTTAAGCTTAAAATCAAACGTACATCGAATTTTCTCCAAAGCACCTTACAAGATTGAAAACTTCACGAAGACAACAGTACATTTGTTATACCCTCTCAAGGAGATTATATAATAAGAAATCTAGAAACTATAATTTCTGCCTGTGATCCACCAATTGTCCAGCCAAATTGCAAACTTCAACTCCTAATTTGGATTTAAGTGTTTATGAATCACGATTGCTCTACATCGAGCATAGTCAATGCTAAAGGTTTAGTAAATTCTGTATTGATGTCCTTAAATTCTAGTCATTAGACCCATGTTATAAATTAAATGAATCAAGTATTGTTGTTTATCTGAGTCATTTAGTGGGGGCTGATTTTTAATTTTTAGCAATATAGTAGGTAGTGTCAAGGCTTAGAGCTTCTTTCTATTGGCCTACTGAAGAAGGCCTGTCCAAGGAAATGGGGCTTTAGAGATATTTATATGTTTTATTATTACTTTTGTTGCCCTCCTCTTTAGCTTTGTAACTCTGCAATGTCATTTTTTAAATATTTTGACCAAAACTGTTTTCCATATTGTTGTTGTTGTTTATTCATTCAGTCAGTCGTGTCAGGCTGTATCTTACCCTAAGGACCACAGCACATATTAGCCCCTCTGAGCTCCATCAAGCTCATCTATCCATCTCCACTAGTGATGTCGCGAACATAAAATTTTCGGTCCGCAAACCGCGAACGCGAACCGCCGCAAATGTTCGCGAACCGACGAACCTGGCGAGCCGCCATAGTCTTCAATGGGCAGGCGGATTTTAAAACCCACAGGGACTCTTTCTTGCCACAATAGTGATGGAAAAGTTGTTTTAAGGGGACTAACACCTGGACTGTAGCATGCCGGAGGGGGATCCATGTCAAAACTCCCACGGAAAATTACATAGTTGATGCAGAGTCTGGTTTTAATCCATAAAGGGCATAAATAACCTAACATCCCCCTCCATCATCATCCTCCCCTGTATCTCTTTACCCCCTCCTTCATCATCCTCCCCTGTGTCTCTTTCCCCCCTTCCTCATCACCCTCCCCTGTGTCTCATCCCCCCTCCCTCATCATCCTCCCACCTCCCTCATTATCCTCCCCTGTATCTCTTTACCCCCTCCCTCATCATCCTCCCCTATGTCTCTTCCCCCCTCCATCATCATCCTCCCCTGTGTCTCTTTCCCCCCTCCCTCATCATCCTCCCCTGTGTCTCTTTTCCCCCTCTCTCATCATCTTTCCCTGTGTCTCTTCCCCCCCTCCCTCATCATCCTCCCCTGTGTCTCTTTCCCCCTTTCCTCCTCACCCTCCCCTGTATCTCTTTACCCCCTCCCTCATCATCCTCCCCTGTGTCTGTTTCCCCCTCCCTCATCATCCTCCCCTGTGTCTCTTGCCCCCTCCCTCAGCATCCTCCCCCCTCCCTTGATGATAAGGGGGGGAAGAGACACAGGGATAAGTGTGAGGGGTGTTAGGGTAAGGGGTGTTAGGGATAAGGGTGAGGGGGTTAGGGTGAGGGGTGTTAGGGCTAAGTGTGAGGGGTGTTAGGGTGAGGGTTGTTAGGGATAAGTGTAAGGGGTGTTAGGGTGAGGCATGTTAGGAATAAGTGTGAGGGGTGTTAGGTCTTAGGGATAAGTGTGAGGGGTGTTAGGGTTAGGTGTTAGGTTGATGGGTGTTATGGATAAGTGTGAGGGGTGTTAGGGTTGGGTGCTAAGGTGAGGGGAGGATGATGATAAGGGGGGGAAGAGACACAGGGGTGTCCTTGCAGCAGAGATCAAAAGAGTCATTCAGGACTGTATTGCACACTGTGTACAGTAGCCTAGCTATGGTTTTCCCTATTGATGCAGTATCACCTACACTCAGCCTCCTCTCAGTAAGACTGCAAGTTAGTTATGATTCCAAAATGGCTGCTGTCCATGAGGTAGAAGGCTCTGGAAGGCAGTGTATGCTGCTGATTGGCTGGAATGTGTCTGCTGACTGTGACATGCAGGGTCAAAGTTTGCTCAATGATAAAGTATAGGGGGCGGGTCGAATATCGCATATGTTCGCAGTTCACCGCAAACGCGAACATGCTATGTTCGCCGGGAACAGTCCGCCGGCGAACTATTCGCGACATCTCTAATCTCCACCTCTGCCGTCCCCTTCTTCATTTGCCTTCAATCTTTCTCAGCATTAGAGACTTCTCTAGGGAATGATGTCTTCTCATGATATGGCTGGCCAAAGTATTTGCGCTTTAACCTCATGATCAAAGCTTCAAGTGAACAGTTTGATTTCCTGTAGTACTGACTGATTGGATCTTCTTGCTCTCCAGGGGACTCTAAGCAGTTTTCTCCAACCCCACAATTCAAAGGCATCAATTCTATAGCGCAAAGCCTTCTTTATGGTGCAGCTCTTACATCTGTATCGGTTCTCCATGTAGGTTGAATTTGTTTGCAGTTTGCACTTAGGCAAAATAAGATTTTAATGGAATAGTTGGTAATTCTGAACTCATCTTTCTTTCTTTTTTTTTAAGTGTGTTGTTCTCTGTTGTTATTTAAGTTGATATTATACTACGAAACCTTGTATTGATTGAACTTTATCAACGTGTTGCCATGAATATTCATACCCTATCTTTTATGCCTTGCTGTGAAACATCTAATCTAATTGTAATGGTAAATGTGTCATTCGCAGACAGAAATTATCTCAATTAATGATGTTCTCTTAGTTAGTTAAGAAGTCCTGTAGATATGAACAACCCTGGGAGCTAAGAATCAGATGTGTGTTTGTTCAGTTTTTATATTCCCTGCTTCCAGCTTCTAAAAAGGTCAAGTCATTTTACAGCAAATATCTCCAGTAAGAGTAATGGAAAAAACAAAGGCTAGTCTAATAGACTGTGCCAAATATTGCTTACCTTTTAATCTTCCTTCTATAAACAGACTTTTAAAATTACTGTTTTCAGTCCAATTGTGTGTGTATATTTCCTTTTTTTGAGTTTCTAAAGTTAGAGGGATGTTATCAGGAGTATGAGTTAAAGTAAAATGTAACTTTTACAGGTTTAACAAGATATACATCAATGGGAGGTAGAAGAACTAGTAATCAGTATTCTTATTTAACTAAGCAATCAATCCAGAGAGCACTTGCTAAGCAAAAACTCCTCATAATGTAATTATTCATGTTGGAGATTTCACATTGGGCATTTCTCCACTTAGTATTTAGCAAATTCAGTTAGCATGGATATACTCCAGATCACAGAGATAGATCCATAACTGCTTATTCATTATCGTCACCTCTCTGGACTACTTTGACTCATTCCTGTTTGGCCCTTCAGACTATGAGCCTCATTCAACTGCAAGCCCGTAATTGCCTGTGACCTGACATTTTGGCTGTGGGTGACATTTAGATATATTCAATTGTCTCTAACTCACAACTGCACTCTCACAGCCTCAAAACGAAAACCATGCACTCGTAAGTAAGATTTCAGGGGGCATGATCATACGATCTGGCAATATTTAAGCAAGCCTGTAATTTATTTCTTAAACACTCACAATACTTCTTAGACCCAGCCAATAGTAAATGAAACCGTCATCATGACATCTGTAAAACATGGAGTTTATACTTTAATTAATGAGTGTTTAGAAGTACAATATGTGATCAGACTCGCAATCCAGCAATGTAGAAATCAATAAAAATCATAAAAGCAACTGTTCTAGTCCATGTGGGTGTGATATGTATTAACCCCTTGATTTCTGGGATCAATATAACACAGAAATACAAGTAGAAAATAATATTTTTTTATTGCAGATTTGCTAGCTTGAGGCCGTTGTGTAATTAATTCCATTCCATTAATTGCCTTTCATTGCTTTCCCAGTATTTTAAAATACAGTAGTGTGTGTTTATGTGCTGTTGCAGTTATACAAACAGGTGTTTAACGCACTTGCGAGCCCTATCTAGTTCTCAAAAAAAATGTTTTAGACATTTGCGATTTATGGGTTTAAAGGCAATTGCTACATGAACATTTGCAAATGAATATCGATTATGCGTTTTTAAAGCTGTTAACATTTGCGGGCTTGAAAAATCAGAGGAGATAGGACAGGGTAATGTTTTTGACAACTGCAGTGCTTTTGAGCCTATAATTCGCAATTGGAAAGCGGGTTGCTAAATGTAGCCAATTGAATATCCAGAACTTTTACGGGCTACATTACATGTTCAAGTAATTGCGATTTGGCCAATTGAATGTGGCTCTATGCATTCAACGAAACAAATAAATAATAGCTCAATACATATTCAATCTTCATCACAAAACCAACACCTCCATTTTCCTAGTACAGCTCCAACAGCTTTCTGTCTAAACCCATTGGCTTTTGAAGTTCCTAGCCTAGTCTAAATATATACTTTGCAAATATATCCCTGTATTCCTCTATGCTCTCTATGATCCAAATCCCCCTCACAGTCCCATTCTCACCATGTGCCCAATCCTGCTACTGTCCTTTCTCCCTCACTGATCACAGGGTTTTTATAAAGGTTACTACATATGGCCTATGCCAAAGTAAATAGCTAATAAGAGAGGAAGTGAGCTAGTGTCTTATTATTGTTAACCTGGGTCCTTGCCTTCAAGTTAGTCATGTTAATTTTTAAAGTACCAGTTTTTGTGAGTATTTTTCTTTAAGCATACAATAAATAGTGTATTCATGCTACACTTGTTGGCCCTTTTTACTCTCGTCCACTTCCCTTATATATGTTATGTCTTGCACACCCAGTGTCGGATCTACCTTTTTGGAGTGCCTAGGCAGTGAAGTGGAGGAGCCCCTGTGAGTGCGTGCGCAAGGCATGCACTGACCCATTTTCCGTGCTTGTATGTCACTATAATTGTCCCATAACAGATATTTTTTAACAACATAGCTATCTATACACACGCCAAGCAATTACTTGTTTAATAAATGCATTTGATGTTGGGCCAGCCTGTGAACTGCAGTATTTAGTTTTTAAACCAGAAATAATTTGTAGGGGTTTTTAAATAAAAAAATGGGCGCCCTTTAAAGGAAAGCACCCCTAGGCAGCTGCCAAGATGGCCTAATGCGTAATCTGGCCATGCCTACACACTTCTAGAGGATTGAAGCATTTGAATCCAAAATCTGTATATATTCTGAAGATTAAGAATACTGTTTTGGCACAGCCTTGGGTCTCTGATTTGCTGGTATTTAAGTGTACTGAGTTTTACTTGGTTCTGCCTGAGTGCCTATTTGTATTGTTTGGTTTGCTTTACTTTAAACTCTACTTTTTTACTTTTTTGATAACAAAAATGCCCAATTCGTAAAATCTCTTCCGCTCAGTTTCAGTAACATGATCTACTGTCTGTAATAAACACTGACAAGGAATTGAAAGAGTGTGGGAGGAGCTGCACCCACAGAGGTAGTTAGCAACGATTAGCAATCGTTACAAGCTAGCACAGATAAAATCAAGGCAAAGGGAAAGAACAGAAAGACATACATTACAAACTTCAATTGACGTTTACTGTAAGAAGTTTTTTTTTTTTAATTGACATACAATTCCTACTGAAACGTACCATATGTGTCTCCTTAATGATCAGATCTTCCAAAGGAGCTGTCCATGGTACCCAATACAAGATTTTTTTTCCAGCTTTATCCATTCCTGACTAATAATGATTGAAATGCCTTTTTTTTTTGGACCTATAATAATAAATAATTACTATGTGATTTTTTTTATGACAGCTAATGAAAAAATGTAATATTAGTATATTATTTTCCTTGCTATTTTCAAATCGAACTACTTCTGGCACCATTGAATTAGCTCTTAGATCATACAAGGTATCATTGAAAACTTTCGTTCTTTCATAAGAGCCGACTCCTAGTGAGTCTTTTAATATAATTCCTTAGACGAAAGCTAATTGCAAACAGCAAGTTATTTTTATCAGTTTGGTCAAGGAATCTCTGACTATAGACGCCTCAGGATAATACAGTAGTGTTATTTATAAAAATGCAATTATTTAACGTTAACTAGTTACTTGCTGTGTAATCTTATGCAAATACACTAAACTTGCTTTATTAATATTCAATATATGGTGAATTTATCATTGATGGCTCTCAGATGTACTTGTATATGTGGAGCCAAATAGCAACCTATAAGTTTAAGGAGTCCACCTTGTATGTGGGCTAATCCATGAGGCACTCTATAAAAAGTCATCTAAAGTCTAATATTTATAGTATTCTCTTACAAAGAACTTACCCTGATAAGGGGCAAAATATTGTTGAAAGTTTAAAATAACTAAATATAACCTATGGTCATTTTGCTTAACAACACTGCAGGCCAATTAGCAGTCAAAGATGGAGGAACCCATGGCACAAGACACTGACATTGTAATACCCTAAAAATAGGAGATTGATATTGCAATTATATAAATGAAATTCATATTCTATTATTTAAAAATTCAATATTGATTATTAGACTTACTATCAGAGATGAAATCCAATAAATATTGATCTCCACCTACTGTGAGGCCTACTATGAAGCCATGACTGTATCTTCATGGCTTATACAACTACTAAGAATGTTAGATGTTTCATTTAACTGGGCTATTTGTGCAGCCACAATATATTTCTGTAGGTCTAGAGCAATACGCATTCCAGACATCTTATGTGTGTGACTAATTTATAGTTACCTGCTTGAGTATTTTTGTGATGAGATCAAATTCTCTACTGCTACTTAATGTCCAGCTTATGCAGAGTGATGGGTGGGCATCTAAAATAATATTATATGTGTGGGATAGCTGTTATTTTTTCTATAAATCTATTTTAATATGTTTAATTATGTATGTATAAACAAATTTGAGGTCTTGTAGAATATTCCCATCCATCTATGAAATATGGCATTCATTCCATACAAATTAGAAATTCAGATGAAATAGTTATTAAACTAGCATATTTACTAAACATACTGTATGTATGAGTAAAAATAGGTTGGGAAGGAAGGTATGCTTGTGAGTTATGGAAAAATCATTAGCAAATAAACATCACTATTTTGTCTAATTAGAGCAACCAGGAAATCTCTCATTAAGGCTAAAAAAAATGAAGAAAGTGGTCACCCTTAGCTTGTGTTAGCATATTGCACCTAAGGCTTTGACATTAACTATAGGTGCACCATATTGTACAGAGAAGTCCATCAGAAACTCTTTCTTAATTTAAAATTTCAAAATAAAAAGTCAACTAATGGTGTCTAATGTCTTTGCAATGTCTAAGTTAAAAAAAAGAGGGAATGAGTTTGCGTGCATTTTGGATAATTTATCATATTAAGAACTTGTTGAGTTTTATTTTGCTCTTTACAATATATTATAAATATAACAACATGGGAAACAATCTTTAAAATTGTTTATTCATTGCATTTGTCACACTTAGAAAAAACAATAAACCTAAAAACGACATAATAAAATATTTAAAAATACAAATAACTGACTTCCAGTTATTTTTCACAAACTGGCATATTGGCAGCTGGTACATCAGCACTTCTGGTTTATATTAATCTAGAAAGAGAGATATATTCCTTTCACATATATAGTTTCAGGTGGGATAAGACTTCTGAAATCCCCTAATGTGGAACTCAAGAGGGATAATCATATGCAACTTTATTATGACAAATATCCAGGTATGTTTAATTCAATAGATCTTTAATTTTTTTCTTAATGGATCATTTTGTGTATTTCCTTAGGCTAGATTGTCAGCATTTGCACCGGTTTAATATATCTACCAATTATTTTAGTTGTTACTTAATTTAGTTACAACCGTTATTAGGTTCCATAATATTTTGTGGCACCTAATTAAATTTATAATGACATATTTACAATTTCAAATATTGCTTCTTGTTATATATTAAAACATTTTAATTGCTATAGCTAATTTATTCTATATTTTTTTGTTATTTCATTCTCTACCCCTTTAAGTTCTCGATCCTCCAGGCATTCTCAATAGTTTAGCTTGTTGATAGCCAGCTTTCAATCATAGCTTTTGAACGTCTTCCTCTCTCTAAGACTCAACTGCAACAGCAAGACCCGTGTTATGGGATAAAGCAAACTTACTTAGCTTGTTTTAAGTTGGGTGAAAAATGTTAAGTAAGGAGTTTAGGGGTTTCCATAGAGAGGGGGTTTATGAGCTTTGCCCTCTCTGTTTTGTGTCCTATTTTAGAGGATCACTGTAATCCTCTAATTAGGAAATAAATGTTCTAATTATATGTTGCTCGTAATAAAACTCATATTTGATGCTTTGTTAAAGTAATTTCCCTCAGCATCAAGCTTTTGCTGTGGGGGCAGCCAATAAAAGTGTTCTTAAAGCCCATTAAACTATCTCTCAGCTTTCCACCTCCTTATCTCCCTTTGATTCCCTTGCGAGGTGAAGATAATGAGCTCAACTAGAGACTAAAACTCTAACCTTTTGAAAGATTTAGTATTCAATATTGCTATGATAAATCATTAAATGTGATTTTTTTAAATCATTAATGCACAATTAAAACAATAAGCTCCTCCTGTTAGGGCATTACATCGGTCCTTTAAGTTTGGGGGTGATATTTTTGTATTTGTGGCCAACACTTACATAACTGCCAAGACATGGTGTTACAGATGTACCCTATATTGCTTCTGTTGGATTCTTTGAGATGCATATATCTGCGGCCAGACCCTGAATTTGGAATGAAGCTTCATCTGAACCTGGACATTTAAAGATCCCTTCAATCAGTATTTCGAGCCTGATCACAACCAATAAAGCATTACCCTGGTCCCTTTTTATGATCAGTCCCCACTCCCATAGCGTAGTCCAGTGGTCCTATTACCAGAAGAGTATGGTCTCATTTTGAAAAGTAAATATTGTATCTTCATATATCGGAGCTTCGTGGCTCAACTCAACAAATATAACTTGACCCGGATCCCACTTCTGCGATCAGTCCTTACTCCCATAGCTCGGACCAGTGGACCTATTTCCCTAACCGTAATGTCTCCTTTGGGAGAGTAAATATTGTATCCTCATGTATTGGTATTTTGAACCTGATCACAACAAATATAACATGATCCTGGACCCACCTCTGTAATCAGTCCTCACTCCCATAGCTCAGTCCAATGGTCCTATTTCCGTGTCTCATTTTGACGAGTAAATATTATATTCTCATGTATCTGAGTTTCAAACCTGATGACAAAAATAGGACACTATTGTTATTAACTTTTATTTGTAAAGTGACAACATATTCCGTAGCACTGTACATAAGTTATGTACAACACAAAAATTATGTTGACACATTGCAAAGAGTTGAGAACCCTGTTTTTGAGCTTAGGATTTTGAGACATGAGCAGAGATATAAAAAAATACACTGTTTTTAAGGGTTTTGTATGTTAGGGTCATGAATTTCAATTTTATTCTGGAGACTACATGAAGGCAGTGTATTGAGTGACAGACACTTAGCATTGAGAATGGTAGATGAGTGTAGTGGAAGCGTTCATTATAGATTGGAATGGGGACTGGTAGGTCATGGGGAGGCCAGCAAGGAGCAAGTTGCAGAAGTCAAGGCGAGAAATATTGAGATAGTATATTCAAATTCTAGTAGTATTGTGTGTAAGATAATTAAGTATTTTTGAGATGTTTATTAGATGAAAAAGACAAGATTTTGTTATTGATTGTATGTAAGGAATGAAATAGAGGGCAGAGTCAAGTAGGACCCCGACACAACGGGCCTGGGAGATGGGAGTGATAATGGCATTGTTAACAGTGAAAGATATTTGAGGAGTGGAAGCTGTAATAGAGAGTGGGAAGATTAGGAGCTCAGTCTTAGACATGTTAATTTTGAGTTGATGGGTGGACATCCAGCAGGATATGCTTGGGAGGCAGTTGGAAACTTTTGCTAGAAGAGAAGGGGGATAGATCTGGTGCAGAAAGGTAGATTTGAGTACCCAAAAGATTGTATTTGGGTACCAAGTGAGGATGTATAGATGGAGAAGAGGAGGGAGTCTAGGAGTGAATAGACAGATGGCAAGGAGAAGAAGTGATGCCAGAGAATGAAAGACTAAATGTTTGGATGCTGTAGGTAAGATGTAAACCAAGAAAGAGCAGTGTCAAGTGAGTGGAAAATTTGGATTAGAAGAGGGTGGTCAATTGTATCAAAAGCAGCAGATACCCTGGTCCCACTTCGGCGATCAGTCCTCACTCCCATAGTTCAGTCCAGTGGTCCTATTTCCATTATATCCTCATTTATTTAAATTTCAATCCTGATCACAACGATTATAACGTGACCTGAGTCCCAGTTTGTGATCAGTCCTCAGTCCAGTTGGCCTATTTCCAGGACAGTAATGTCACTTTTGGAAGAGCAGATATTGTATCCTCATGTAACTGAATAAAAAAATAAAATGGCCAGCATCATACAATTAAATTTACTTCCCCAACACTCAGCTGGATTTTTCTTAATGTTTTTGTAATCAGAGAAGGCGTTTTTGTTGTCAAAGATCTTTCATCTAAACCTACTGATAAAAATAATTTGTTGTTTGCAAATAGCTTCCTTTCAAGGAACCGTATTATAAAACTCCATAGGAGTCAACCTTAGAGTTAATGAGAGTGTCAAAATTCAGGCTGAAAAGATAGGAGCCAGAATATCAACAACATTTAAAAGATATGCTAAAATACTAAATAAGAAACTCACTTTGGCTACAAACAGTTAGCATGGAACTCTTTGGTTACAGATGAGATGTTAACCAAAGTGAAATTTTTCAAAAGCATTATATTGAATAGATAATTCTTGAGAAATATACCCACTTTTGTTTTATGTCCTAGACCTTTTCCTATCTCGGTATATAATATGAATGCAAATAGTTGCCCTCCATATATGTGGGTTCATAGCTTCATTGAGGTACACAAGCCCCTTTACCACAACAGGTTAGTGATCTAGAACAAGACTGCGTATGTAGGTAGATTTAATTATTTAAGAGACAAGAAAAGATTTATTGAACTCCCTTTCTAATATATCACACAATTATGAGAAGCTTGAGATAACAAATTAACATTAACAACATTGTTCCTTGAAAAATATAGATGGAAAAACCAATAGAGATGGATAGACAAAGTATGGTCTGGGTACTTCAGAGATCAGAAGCACAACAATGGGGCAGCATAATCTTAATTGATTCCTTATCAACATTAGGACAAAATACCTTCTTGACTTGCGAGTGTCTGACGCATTTCATGTCACATAACAATCGTGGAGGTTTTTTTGTGCTGTCAAGCTCTGGGGAGCCTGATTCAATCTCATTGTCAAAGACCAATATGCACTTATGAACTGGAACATCTGGGAAAAAAAACATTCATGAAAGACACTTAAAAAGTTAGAGCTGAATGGATTAACAGGTATTTCTCCATATACTGATTTTGTTGCTATTCAGTTAATAAATAAAACATGAAACCCTATTTTTAAAATGAT
This sequence comes from Discoglossus pictus, assembly GCA_027410445.1. NCBI lineage: Eukaryota > Metazoa > Chordata > Amphibia > Anura > Alytidae > Discoglossus > Discoglossus pictus. The sequence continues at coordinate 16,437,941 of CM050171.1, forward strand.
TTAACCAGACTTAGAGAACCACTGTACAATTAAAAAATTATGTTTTAAAATATTGAGAGTTCAGTGTTAGTGGAAGAGTAGTAGGGGGTCACAATCTGAGGTCATAGATAGCACTCTGACAGGTTAGGTCCTTATTCATTCAATGCATCGCTGGAGTGAGGTTCCAGACCTCCAGCCAAGATCGAGGTAAACTGTGTCAATAGTGGACATCAGTGGCAGTGATACTACTGGTGCAGCAGGTGCAAAGAATAACATTGCAAAGGGGGACTCTTATTTTATGAAACAATTAATTATTTTTATAGAAATGTAATCTGATCACACTAAGAGTGATCTGGCCAACAATATACAGAATGCAAGGAAGGGTCCCACAAATATTTTGCATTAGGACTCTCCATTCAATATGTCTACCACTGGTGAGCATCCTTGCATCTATTATCATTGGTTGATGTATCTGCGCAGAAGACATGGCACACCACTTTGGATTGAGGCACCATGTGTTAAGAGTGAGCACAACCCATACAGGGACTGACAATGTGGCACCCAAAGATGATCTGTGTGCATGAAATAAACCTCACAACAGCAAGTCCCGTGTGTATATCATAGCTTTTTCGTCATCGGCACTGCAAGTTGTGGTGGATCTAGTGAATGGAGGGCCCAAGTGCAAAACATTTTTTTGCCTCCTTCCCTGTGGGTTAAATCATTGAATCATTGTTTTTGTTGACCCGCCATGTGCCTCCCTCAGGTGCCATATTTTATATATATATATATATATATATATATATATATATATATATATATATATATATATATATATATATATTGTGACAGATCCACCATCACGCTCAGTATCCGTGCCTTGGTTTTCAGCAAAATGGAGGTCTCAGGAATCTTTGAGATGCTTGAACAGGCTTTAATGATGTATATTGTCAGCTTACAAAAATAAACAAAACAAAAATAACACCTAGCATTAGATGCAGTTCCTTCACTGTGCTGCAGTAATTTGAAATACAGGCTAATCATACAGCAACCCAGGCCTGTACAAGTATCTGTTTTAGAGTCCACTACCCTTCAGGTTCTGCAATCCATCTGCAGAGGAGCTGTGTCTCTTTCACCTCTCTGGTCACACTGGACACTCTTCTCAGTGTTGTGTCTCTCAATTGTGCTGGATGTACACTTATGACTCACTGGCTTTTCAGGTCTCCCTGACCTCTCTCTGGCCACACAGAGTTGTCCCAGGTTTGCTCTGCCTCTGGACAGGCTCCACACTTCCAAACAATTCTCCATCTGGAGGTAGCAGCAGGCCTAGATTGCAGTCACACCCCTGCCTTTTGAGCAGGTTGTTAACTCTCTCACTCCTGGGAAGAAGTATTGAAGAGCTCTCTTCTGACCTCTGGTGGCACTTCACCACAATAGGTGCTCATCCCTATGACCCGGCATGCTGAAGGCACTGCGCTGGTGGAGATGAGCTCCATAGGTGCTCATCCCTACGACTTGCGGGACAACGGATCAACTGAAATCTCAATTATACAATTCACAATGCGAAACCCGTAGCAGTTTGAAAAAATCCTGTTAAAAAATTACAGTCCGTAACACTTTGCAGAAATCAGGACCCGCCAAAAATCTGGAACGCCCAAAAAAACAAATTTAACGGCTGAACCGTGCAAATCGAAAAACACACACAAAAAACAACAACTTACACACAGCACGGGGGGACAGCCAGGACGTCTGGGAGTAAGATTGCATGCAAATTTAGGACGAATTTGCTGAGTTTCGGCACTCGAAAATCGCCTAAGAGAGAAAAAGAATGATGGCCGAAAAAAACAAAAATGAGGTACTTAATACACTATTAGGAAGGACGGAAAATGCTCGCGAGCCACGCAACACATAGACAATCGCCGCCATTTTACAACACTAACTTGCAACTAATAACATTACGATTCTAAGATGGCGCTTTACCCGACTAAACAGTTTGCCCTCGCGCACACAGCCTATTTACACTGCACACTTGGCACATTGCTGACACTTTCTCCTCAAAAGAGATTGTTAGCTCTTCAGGGTATTGATTGCTGGATATATTAATTAGAAATAGGTAAAGTATATTAATTAATTAATTAATTATTATTAAAAAATATATATATATGTTTAGGTGTGTAAAGGGCCATTTTAGAATTGTAATGTTATTATTTGCAAGTCAGTGTTGTAATATGGTGGCTTTTCTCTATGTGTTACTTGGCTCGTGAGCATTTTCCATCCGTTGTAATGGTATATTGGGTATCTCCTACGTTCCTGGCTAACTCGTGTGTGCCTGGTGGTGATTTGCGTGCCTCAGTCTCCTTTAGTCTCGGTTTCATTTTTTTGGCCGCCATTTTTTTTCTCGCTTAGCCGATTTTCGAGTGCCGAAACTCGCCAATTTCGGCTTAAATTTGCGTGCAACCTCAATCCCAGGCATCCTTGCATTCCCCCTGTGCTGTGTGTTTTTATGTTTTTTTCTTGTTTTTCATGTTTTTTGATTTCCACGATTCGGTTGTTAAATTAGTATTTTTGCAAGGTCGTTTTTTTTTTTCTCCCAATATTCCGAGGTCGTTTCTGGCTAACTTGTACGTGCCTGGCGGGGATTTGAGCGCTTCCGTCTCCTAAAGACTAGTTTTAATTTTTTTTGTCCTGCGTATTTCAGTGACGACAAATCGCAGTTTGACAACTGTTATATGTGATGTATATACAGTGGATATAAAAAGTCTACACACCCTGTTAAAATGTCAGGTTTCTGTGCTGTAAAAAAATTAGACAAAGATAAATAATTTCAGAACTTTTTTCACCTTTAATGTGACCTATAAACTGTACAAAAACTGAAATCTTTTAGGTGGAGGGAATAAAAATAAAAAATAAAAATAATGTGATTGCATAAGTCTGCACACCCTCTGATAACTGGGGATGTAGCTGTGTTCAGAATTAAGCAATCACATTCCAAATTGTGTTAAATAGGAGTCAGCATACACCTACCATCATTTAAAGTGCCTCTGATTAACCCCAAATAAAGTTTGGCTGCTCTAGTTGGTCTTTCCTGAAATGTTCTTAGTCGCATCCCACAGCAAAAGCCATGGTCCACAGAGAGCTTCCAAAGCATCAGAGGGATCTCATTGTTAAAAGGTATCAGTCAGGAGAAGGGTACAAAAGAATTTCCAAGGCATTAGATATACCATGGAACACAGTGAAGACAGTCATCATCAAGTGGAGAAAATATGGCACAACAGTGACATTACCAAGAACTGGAGCTCCCTCCAAAATTGATGAAAAGACAAGAAGAAAACTGGTCTGGGAGGCTACCAAGAGGAGCTGCAGGAATATCTGGCAAGTACTGGCTGTGTGGTACATGTGACAACAATCGGCCGTATTCTTCATATGTCTGGGCTATGGGGTAGAGTGGCAAGACGAAAGCCTTTTCTTACAAAGAAAAACATCCAAGCCAGGCTACATTTTGCAAAAACACATCTGAAGTCTCCCAAAAGCATGTGGGAAAAGGGGTTATGGTCTGATGAAACCAAGGTTGAACTTTTTGGCTATAATTCCAAAAGATATGTTTGGCGCAAAAACAACACTGCACATCACCGAAAGAACACCATACCCACAGTGAAGCATGGTGGTGGCAGCATCATGCTTTGGGGCTGTTTTTCTTCAGCTGGAACTGGGGCCTTAGTTAAGCTAGAGGGAATTATGAACAGTTCCAAATACCAGTCAATATTGGCACAAAACCTTCAGGCTTCTGCTAGAAAGCTGAACATGAAGAGGAACTTCATCTTTCAACATGACAATGACTCAAAGCATACATCCAAATCAACAAAGGAATGGCTTCACCAGAAGAAGATTATAGTTTTGGAATGGCCCAGCCAGAGCCCAGACCTGAATACGATTAAAAATCTGTGGGGTGATCTGAAGAGGGCTGTGCACAGGAGATGCCCTTGCAATCTGACAGATTTGGAGTGTTTTTGCAAAGGAGAGTGGGCAAATTTTGCCAAGTCAAAATGTGCCATGCTGATAGACTCATACCCAAAAAGACTGAGTGCTGTAATAAAATCAAAAGGTGCTTCAACAAAGTATTAGTTTAAGGGTGTGCATACTTATGCAACCATATTATTTTATTTTTATATTTTTTCTTCCCTCTACCTAAAAGATTTCAGTTTGTTTTTCAATTGAGTTGTACAGTTTATAGGTCACATTAAAAAGTGGAAAAAGTACTGAAATTATTTATCTTTGTCTCATTTTTTTACAGCACAGAAACCTGACATTTTAACAGTGGTGTGTAGACTTTTTATATCCACTGTATTTGTATTTATTAATATTGTATATATACCATATCTATATATACACCTATGGCATGCTGCCTCACCCCATGCCCCTTCACCTCACCTCTCCATCCCATGATATGCCCCCACACTCTATGCCCCCTCACCACCCCACCCCATGCCATGCTCCCTCACCCCATGTACCCTTACCTCCCCACTCCAGCCCATGCCATGCCCCCTTCACCTCACCTCTCCCCCCATTCCATGCCCCCTCACCTCTTCATCCCATGCCATGCCTCCTCACCATGTGAGCTTTCACCTCTCCACTCCATGCCATGCCTCCTCACTCAATGCCCCCTCACAACTCCACCCAACCCCATGCCATGCCCCCTCACCCCATGCCCCCTTACCTCCCCATCCCAGCCCTTGCCATGCCCCCTCACCTTACCAGCCAAGCCCATGCCAAACACACTCACCTCTCCACCCCAGCCCATGCACTCTTACCCCGGTGCTTTGCACCATCTGCACCCGACAATTTCTCTGACACTACAAGTAAGTAGAGCACATCTGGATTTCTCCCTATGCATAACTTTAAAAACATTAAGATATCCATGTCCTTTTAAAATACTGTAATTGCAAAAAATCCCTTTCACATGGTGCAACAAAAATGTATCTTGTAACGTATTCTGTATAAGATTTCATGATCTGTTTGTTTGTTTTTTTGTTTGTGGACTGATTTACATAATTACAATGACTTTCAAACTACTTTTTTTTTTTGTATCAGGAGACATGGAAGTTATTTGCTTTCTAAAAAGGTAATTCCATTGTCATATTTGTGGATTGATTTGAGGGCTCAGTGTGCAGCTAAATAACAAAAGCTTCAAAACAAGTTTATCACAGCTAGCGAATTCTAGAAGCGACTCTTTGCTTTGCACCTGATGTGTGGATGTTTGTTTCATGGCTTTCTGGAAATCTGTTTCCCCAGCTGTTATGGAATATTTGGATTTCCAAAAATGTTCATTTTAATAAACAGTCTTTATTAGAAAATTCAGTGCTCTCCTTGAATAAATCCTTTTAAATTAAACATTTTTGTTGTACAGGTTTTAAAGACCGACTGTAGTTCTACAATTAGAATAAACTCTTTTGAAAAGCAACATTTGAAAATCGGCAACAAAAAATGAATAGCTTGTCATTTTGTTGTCTTTTATACGCAAGTACGCCGTGTTGTAGAGTGCTGCTCATCTACATAGGCTGAGACTTTGAGAAGATGCTTCTGGTTACACAATGGGAATGTGGTAGCTTAAACAGGGCCAATAGAAAACTCATTAGTTTTCAAGGACAAATCCTTATAAGAAATTGGCAAACAGGATTAGATAAGAAAAGAACATGGAATTACATAGTAAAGAATAACTGCATATGAATGTTAGACATGTGCATAGGATGTACAGTATATACTCAAGTATAAGCCGATCCGAGTATAAGCCGAGGCACCTATTTTACCACAAAATACCGGGGAAAATGAGTGACTCGAGTATAAGCCGAGGGTGGGAAATGTGCTGCCCCCTGTGTCCCTCTTGTGCCCTCTGTGTTCCCCTCTTGTGTGCCCTTTCCTTGTGTCCCCCCTCTCTCTCCCCTGTGTCTCTTCTGCCCTCTCCCACCCCTGTGTCTCTTCACCCCTCTCCCTTTCCTGTGTCTCTTCCCCCCCTCCCATATCATCCTCCTCAACCCCCTCCTCATTCTCAACCTCCCTCCTCAACCTCCTCCTCAACCCCCCTCCTCATCCTCCCTCCTCATCCTCAACCCCCTCCTCAACCTCCCTCCTCAACCTCAACCCCCCCATCCCCATCCTCAACCCCCTCCTAAACCTCCCTCCTCAACCTCACCCCCCCTCCTCAACCTCCCTCCTCAACCTCCCTCCTCAACCCCCCATCCTCAACCCCCTCCTCAACCTCAACCTCCTTCCTCATCCTCAACCTCCCTCCTCATCCTCCTTCTCATCCTCCCCATCCTCAACCCATCCATGCTCAATTTAGAGGGGTAAAGTGAGGAGGGGGGGGGGTTATAATGAGGAGGGAAGGGTTGAGGATGAGGAGGGGGAGGGAAAGAGACACAGGGGTTAGAGAGACATGTGGGGGGTAGAGAGACATGGGGGTGAGAGAGACACGGGGGGGTTAGAGAGACACAGGGGGGTTAGAGAGACACAGGGGGGTTAGAGAGACACGGGGGGAGGGAGATTTACCGAGGGGCACCTTTTAGCCTTAAAATAAGGGCTGAAAAACTCGGCTAATACTCGAGTATATACGGTACCTATTTGAGTGGCCACTGCTCTTCATGGTGTGAAAGCGTTCAGGATTGTATTTTAAAATTATCTATGTTTTCTTCATTACATTTATAACAGCTAAAAAAAATTAAGTTTTGAATTTCTGTTTACATACAGTCGAATCTGCCCACTGGCATTTGTATTTAACACAGGACTAAGAGCATTGTGTGAGGCTCTGTGGGGAAAGGCAATGATTGATAGCATGACATCCCTGTGGATTCGGGTTGCACTGCACTGACCAGTTAACCTATAGCTTTTTTGTTTTAGGTGAGTACCAGTATTCCATACCTGCACAGATATATGTTTTGTTCCTTGGAATCACTGTACTGGAGCATGGAGCATGGAGAACAGAGCACTAACACACTCTCCCTGAGCTGCTTTGCATAACTTAAATTCCAGCGAGGAAAGAGAGCAGAAACCTGAATGTTCTGCCGTTAAGAAAAAAATAAATCCTGTTCCGTTCAAACTGGAAATGTAAGCAGTCTGACAAAAAAACCTTACCATTGACTTGAATAGGGGTGGGGACACCATGCAACCTGATAGGTTGCAGTAATGAAGCAGACATGGAGCAGCCTCTGGCAGTCTTTAACACATATAAACACAGATTTTATCTTATTAGGTTTCTCTGAGAAAAATGCATATGTTTCAAAAAGTCCCAATTATTTCATCATGATTTTATGAGATCTTTGCATTGATGTGATCCAAGCTATGTGGAATTAAGAGGCCCTTTGTGGAGACCAAGTAACAGATGAGGATAGGCATGGTGATTGTTACCTTGCTCTGTCCCTACAGTATAAAAAGATTTAGACTAATTTAAAGAAGTAATGAGAAGAAGGGAGGGGGGAGACAGCGCGCCCCCTCCAAGTGCAACAAATGAGACCAGACTATCACAGGTTGGTATAGCGTAGAATATATTCACTCACATGTGTTAACCTCAAATATATGAAGTATATATTAAGCCTCCCAAGGTGATCCCTGGTATGAAAATTTACTGGATTCTTAGGTCTTTGTCCTGAACCGCAGTATGTAATCCAATGTGTGTCTTTAATGGAGTAAGTTTGTGGATATGGTGACTATGTCACCTCCACAGATAGACACTTTCCACAGAAAAAATGGTAAAAGGTGTATATGTCTAGCGTATATCCACTGCTGCCACAGTTATACTGTTATAAACAGCACTACCTCATAAATGGGACACATATATGGCCAAACACACTCTATGACTCCAAAAGATACAGTTAATTTATTTATAGGGGATATTAGATACCCCAAAAACAAAAAATAGCAGTGTATATACAAAAAACAACACAGCTTCAAAAGAAAATATATAAAGCATAAACATATCAGAAACAAGATAAAATAAGATCAAACACGTTTTGTTCAGCTTAGGGCTTTCTCAGTGATAAAAATGCATAAAAAGATACAAAAATAGATGTAAAATGCATGCATCAAGTTACAGATAATATGCATATCATTTGAAGAAGTAGACTAATTAAGGAAGTAGACTAATTAAAGCCATGATTGGTTTAGTGATTAGCTCTTTTAATATAAAAGAACAGAATTTTGATATGGTAAGGAACATTTAAACTAATTAACACCTTAGTCTGATTTAAAGCCCCCCATGGGCATCGTGAACTGTTGCCAAAGCCTTTGTCAACCAAGTCATGCAGACTAGGGGCTTCTCCAGAAGAAACCAAGATGCTGTTATAAATGTATTGCTAAGGGGCCATTTGCTATAAACTGCCCCAGCCGGAAGCTAACTCATTATTAACTGGTTGGTTGATATTTGTGGTAAATAGCTTTTGTTTGTTTATTTTTTTGCTTTTTAAAGGTTTTTTTAAAACATTATAATGTTTATTTATTCAAAAGACCAATAAATAAGGAAGTTGATCACAGTATATTTTTTTTAACCAGTATAAAATCAGTTTGTTGGTAACTCATCCATTTTTTTTAATGGACATTAGGGATGTCTTGTATTCACTAAGGGCCTCATTCTATTATCGGCCGTAAATCGGCCGTAAGGCTGCGATTCCTTGCGAGGGTTCAGTTAACTCGCGATTCTATTATACGGCCCCACAAGGATCTCCTCTTACGGCCGGCCGCATATCTTGGAACCGGCCGTAATCTGTGAAATATAAAAACTGAAAAATAAATTCAAGCCTGCACAGTACAGCTCTGTAAATGCTAGGGATCATATTGGGGGACATGAGGATTAAAAGGAACCCACTTTCAAGCTTGCACATCTGCCCAAATCCGAGTTCAAATTAACTGTTTATTTTCCGGCTGCGGCGTGGGCGGGTCTGAGGTGCTCCAAGCACTCTGGACTTTTTACATGGATATTTTACGGATATTAAAAATGAAATATTTTACGGATTTGAGTACAGGATAATTATGTGCTATTTTTTCTAACACCTAAAATCCCTTTATAGTCTTCTCAAAGTGCAGGATGGCTTTATTTGAGCTATTTTATGTGCTTAATTGGTGCTAGCGAGACCTCTTTCCTGCAAGTAAGCTGCGGCTCGTTTTTAGCCTTGCAGAGAGGTTTCCCGGAGCAATTGAATTGCAAATAGGAATTTCTTACGGCCGAAACTCTTGCGGCCGTTTTAGATCAAAGGCTTTCCTCCGGCGCGAGCGGCTGCAAGAGATAGCAAGGCACCGGCCGCAAGCCTGCCGGAGTCCTCGGCCGTAAGGGAATAGAATAGCAGAATAGCTTGCGGCCGGTCCTTACGGCCCCGCAACGGCTGCGGCCGATAATAGAATGAGGCCCTAAGTATTTTCTTTTGTCTAAACTCATTGCAAAGTATTTATCCAACATCAAGCCTTAAAATATTGCCACATGCCCATTCCAATAAATAAAAGATGTTTCAAGTTAAGAATTTATTATATTTTCCATTTGCCTTTTGAATCCTATCTTAATACAAGTAATGTTGCGGAATAGTCAATTACTCTCTGGTTATAGCTAGAATTGAAATGAGGTGACAAATGGCAAATAAAACAAAATATCCATAACATGTTACTACTAAACTAGTCGTTTACCCATCATAAAAGATGGTATTTTTTCCCCCCACCCCTGTTCCCCTATAACTCTTTCCCCCCTCTCCCTCCCATGTGTCTCTTGCCTCCCCTGTCTCTTTCCTCCCCCTTTCCCCCAGCCCTCTGTCTCTTCCTTCCCTCTCTCCCTCCACTGTGTCTCTCCCCCTCTCCTGTGTCACTCCTCCCCTCTGAATCTCCACCCTACTCTCTCTCCTGCATCTCTTCCTCCTCCCCTGTGTCTCTTTTCCCATATCTCTTCCCCCATCTCCTGTGGCTCTCACCCCCCTGTGTCTCTTCCCCCCTCTTTTCCCTGTATCTCTTCCCCCCTCCCCTGTGTCTCTTTCCCGCCCTAACTCTCCCCTGTGTCTCTTTCCCCTCTCTCCTTCCTCTGTGTCTCTTTCCCCCCCTTTTCTCCCCTGTGTATCTTCCTCCCCTCTCCTACTGTACCTCTTCCCCTCTTCACTATGTCTCTTTTCTGCCCTCTCCCTCCCCTGTGTCTTTTCCCCTTCTCTCCCTTTCCTGTGTCTCTTTCACCCCCTCTCCCTCCCCTGTGTCTCTCCCTTTGCCTCCTCTTTGTCTATTCCCCCCATTTCCCTTCCCCGTGTCTCTTTCCGCACTCCTCAATCACCTGTGTCTTTTTCCCCCTTTCCCCCTGTGTTTCTTCCCCCTTTCCCCTGTGTCCCTTTCCCCCTCTGTCTCTTTCCCCCTTTTGCCTGTGTCTCTTTCCCCCTTTCTCCCTCTCTCTCTGTCCCTTTCCCTCACCTGGCTCTGCACGTTTGCTCATGCTCGGCTTATGCAGCGCGTTTGTGCATGCGCGTCTAGTGTTGTGCGGCACTGCATGCGCACTGCGGTGTATACAAAATTTCCGTACAAATATTTTCTAAAGCGTTACACACACTTTAGAAACTACATCAGTGAGTACATCAGATATCTAAAGTTAAAGGAATACTGAAAAGCCCTAACAACATAAGCTAGATGTTTATTAGGCATAAAATTAATATTTAATAATTAAGAAAAAAACATTTAATATTACTTATTTGTTCAGACTCTGCTGGTGCTTGTATCCACCCACTATAAGGTCAATTTTAATTAATGGTCAATTAATAATTAAATAACTAGCTCATCTTACTAGAGCAATACAGTGGCCCTTTAATTTAGATAATATGCTGTGTAGGAAAGCAACAATATAGCTTTTAGTCTCTGCTATGGCAGAGGGAAATGACCTTGGGCAGCAACTGAAATGTTATCTGCAACTAATTTCCCCTCAGCTGTGTTGTGCTTGTAGATAATATATATATATATATATATATATATATATATATATATATATATATATATATATATATTTATAATTGCATATCCCTACACTGCATACATGCATATAATAATATTTTTTTACTTTATAGAATAATTTTGTCCATCAATAACAGCTTTGTTTATTTGGTTACTATGAGATAGTGTAATCCCTGTACTTAGAAGTACACTGTCTTCATGAGCTGCAGAGAAACCAATTAGGAACTATTAAGCAGAAAAAACTGAGCTTTTAAGCACTCCTTAATAAAATAAAATGGATACATATGTATATTATTTTACTACCGAAATACAGAAATCTTCCATGTCCTTTTAAATAAACTATTTGATTTTCTGGATGACACTTTAAATCTTCATATAAGCATTCTATACTGTTCTATACATAGGTATCCATTATGTGTTTGTTACATCACTTTCTCACAGTGCAATCATGAGGCTGTGTGTCTTGGCTCTCAATGAGACACGTTGGATAAGATTGAAATTAACACCCAACCCCGTTACCATTACTGGCCCAGAAGCAGACTCCTTGCTTCAGGAAATGCAACCACATCTCTCCAGAAATATAAATGTCCGCTCACACATGCACAACTTCCACCTTATGTATTATGGATGCCCCCAGGCCCCTTCATAGTCATCACAATTTAATTTATCCAATTAAACACTAGCTGTAAGACTTTTTCCTGCTTAATTATGCTCATAGTTAGATTTTTCAAACAAATCTTTTTTAAACATCGCCTTCATTCGTGTCTCTTACACTTCATCCACAGCATGGCTGTAACTCCCATTGATGCATCCTGACAACATATTGTACTTCTCCAAGCAAGGAAATTGAAAATTCCCTATAAATATGTACATTTGAAGGGGCTCTCAGCTTGACCTTGGGATCAGAAGTGCTTACATATCGAAGGAGTCTTCATTTGTAAGACGAATGCACAAATCACAGAGCACAGAGATCAAAAAGAGGACCACAGGGAGCGCATCTCATCCTCTAATGAATGGGATTTTGCCTGCGGTGTTCGATGTTGATCTCCCGCAATGCAATATACTGATTCTTTCTTCTGCTCTTAGGGTGTAGATTATTTTTTGAAGTTGGTAACCTACGCAAACATCTTCAAGCTGGAGGTGGCAGCCTAACATTCCTGGTTATTTATTTTTCTATGAAAATGTAAAAAATGGAACATGAAGTAGATATCCTTTGTAATTAATTTTCATTGTTTTGTCATGGAATATTAATATAACAAATAATAATACATAAAGATAAATGATAACGAGAACAAATATTTAAATTCTGCTTTGCATTACATGACAATATTTTAATAACGTATAAAGTCCGCCTCAATCTCAATGCCTTATTTTTAACCTTATATAAAAGGGGAAGATTATTACCAAAATTATGTTAAATCTAATTATTAAATTCTGCCCATGGTGTCTAAATACTGTAAAACTGGTCATCCTGCTCCAACATAGCATAAGAAATGTTCTCTGTTTTTATTTTTTTCCAAACATTTGGTATTTGTGTAATTATTTTATGTACTTTCCACCCAATTTGTTAAGACTGTCCGGCTGAAACCATTCAGGTTCAAATAACCAGAGAATCACAAGGCCAAAGCAACAGGTCCAAATGAATTGTCAAAGATCAGGGGTCAGCAGAAATCCAAGAAGGTCAGTAATAATCCTGGTCATCAGTCAAAAACAGAGCAGGAAGTACAAGGCACAACCAGAAGTCCTCCAAGTCACAGGAACCAACAAGAGGTACTGGGCGGAGGCTGGAGCAGCAATAAATAGTCCCAGATGAGGTGTGATTGGCTGGTAGAAAGACTGGGACTTAACAACAACCAATCAGGAGAAAAATCTAGGAGAGCTACTTCTGCCTGATCTGTCTCTAGTACATATAATTGTCACCGTTGTCACGATGTTGTTCTCGTACTAAGCAATGAGATTGAACCCCGGCATGGACCCTGACACTATTCCTTCAAAAGACCCGTTAGGTAGCATTATTACTGGGTCTAACTTTAGTTCATAAGCCAACATTTTTTTTTATAATTTCAAATATGTAATTTCAGTGTTTTTTTTAAACTGTAATAAATCATAATCGTACAATTAAAGGCATACCTGTTTGTACCTTTTTCTAATCTCACACGTGCTGCTTATATCAGACACACACATTGCAGTAAGTCATTCTATACACATACAGATTTATTTTATTTCAAAATAATACTTTGTTTCCACACCGCCAGAGCTGCTTACATAGGTACAGTGTACCTACCAATAGAAACAATGCATTTGGGTATGCATTTTTAACCCTGTACTAACATTTCAGCCAAGAGCAGCACAGTGATGCACATAGCAATGTCTGAGCTCCTCCTTGCTTCCCTGTGCAGTGGACCACACATCCCATGATGCCTTCCTGCACAAACTTCTATCACTGATACAATGTATTAGGTGCCTGTTATTGGTCAAAACAACCTATGAATGTTATGCTAATTTTAGCATAGATTTCTATTGGAGTTAACTGCTTGCAAACTCAAGAGATTTAGCAAACCTTAGACTAAGCTTAATAATATTAATTTGTTTTTTTTTACATGCAAAAAAATCTTTGCATCCACTACTGATTCTCTTCAGATGCATCATAACCCACAACACTTAAATATGTATTTAATTTCACTCTTTTGGAGCAAATATGTACATTGTATGCCTTTAATTTATTTCAAATATTTTTAGGTCAATTTAAGATAACCAATCACAAAAGGCCAGCAGTGTTTTGCGTACTTGCAAAACAATGAAACACAGCTTTTTTGATTAAATATATTTTTTTACATTGAACTCAATTTTATTTTTTTTACAAAAAAATACAAAACAAAACAACTTCACAGTAAGTGGAACATTTTCTCCCCAAAATGGCTTTTCATTGTTGATGAGAACAATTTTCTCCACAGAACTGAACGCTGCGGAGCAATAATCTTTTTTAAACTGAAGCTTGAGGTTTCTGTCAAGTCAAGTAAATTACTACATGTTTTAATTCTTGAAATTAATTGCGGTGTATGTTATGATGGATTGCTTCAGTTCTCAAGTGGCTTGGTAACGTTCTGTAAAAAACAGTTGCTTTAAATTAAGTGACTTGGATGGAAGGACCTCCAACCCAACACATTTCTCTAATGCTATCATACAGTATAAGAAAAAAAAAAGGAAAAAAGTGTAAAGGACATACCAGTACAACATTGCACTTACTAGATAAGAACGAAAATAAACAGTATACACACGTTACCAGTAATCAGGGGTAAGCAACCTATGAGCCTAGAGCCAGATATGGCTCAGTAAGAGAAAAATATGGCGGTCTCAAATCTGACTTTATCTGTGAACTTACAGTTTTCACTTTTATTCATTTGCAAGCCCACAGTTTACGTTATACAGGCCATATGTCTGCGGGCTTGACATTTGCTACAATTACAGAGCGATTCAATTGATCAAGCCCGCAACTTAAGGGCAGAAAGTCAAAACCGTAAACCATGCAATCGTATGTATCATTTCAGGGCGTGATCATGATCAGTTAAGCAAGGCCGTAACTACCCATTTAGAAACAGCCAATAGTAATGAGACCGTCATCATCATTACGTCAGTAAGACATGGAGGTTACACGTCAATCAATTAGCGTTTAGAGGTCCCATGTGCAATCAGATTCCCAATACAAAATATTAAAAATGAATTGCGACACTGTTTCAGTCCATGTGGGTGGCCTGATATATATTAACTCATTGATTCCCAAGATTGATATGACACAGAAATAGAACATAAAAAAAATTATCATTTTCTATTATAGATTTGCGAGCTTGAGACTGTTGTGCAAATAATTCTAAGGTCTGTCATCACTTTCCCCGTCTGTAATAGTGCAGTATTGATTTTTTATTTGCATTTACAGTGCTACGAACAGGGTTTAAACCCCATTGCAAGACCTATCTCATACACATAAGATTTTCTTCAACATTTGCCATTTACAGGTGTGAAAACATTTGCGGGCTTGACGAATTGTAGCAATTGAATAGCAATTTGCTATGTTAGCGATTGTAACTTCTGCGGGCTTGAAAGATCAAAGACTTAGGTGGGTTGTAAGTTATGATTTTGACAAGCACAGGGATTTTAACCCTGCAACCCGTAGATCGTTTGGGGCTCATTAAAAGACTCCAATTGAATAGCAAATTAGTTTACGGGTTACATTACGGGCTCCAGTAATCAACAATTGCTCAATTGAATAGGGGCCTTATTCTTTACTGCAGGCTTGCATTTTGTTTACTGGCCCTGCTTCATGCAGATTCTATTCTAGCAAATTGTAATTACTGGAGCCCTTAAGAGCCCTTAATGTAGCCCGTATAAGTTACTGATAAACAATTGTCTACATTTTGCTAATTGCAATCCATTTGTGAGTTACAGGCTCAAAATGAATGTGGTTTTAAAAACGTAACTTCGTCCTATGTTTTCCTTTGATGTTTCAAGCTCGTAAATGTTACTCAAAATCCATATTCAATTACAACAATTCAACAAGACCACAATTTCCTTCAAACCCGTAAATGGTAAATCTATGAAAACTTTCTATGAGTACTAGATAGAACTCACAAGTGGGTTAAACACCTGTTCTTAACATTGTGAAAGCAAATAAACACACACTACTGTACTTACAAAAAAATACTGGGGAAGCAATGATGTACATTAGAATTATTTGCACAACAGTCTCAAGCTCGCAAATCTGCAACAAAAAATACTTTTATTTCCATTTTATTTCCGTTTTAAATCAACTCCGGGAATTAAGGAGTTAATACATATCAGGCAATCCACATGGACTAGCACAGTTTCTTAATTTATTTTTATTGATTTCTACATTGCTGGATTGATTGTAGTTTAAACTCCAACTTTTACTCATTTACTATTGACTCTTTCTAAATAGTAACTTACGGGATTGCTTAATTGATCATGATCATGCCTTGCTATGTATGGGTTCACGGTTTACGGTTTGGGTAAATCGACAATTACAGGCTTGCAATTGAATAGGCGCCTTAGGGCCATATTTTATGAGCTGCTGGAAAATGCCTTGGACTCACAAATTTGGCTGTGGGTGTTTTGTTTTTAAATGTTTAGATGTTTTCTATTGACTCAAGCCCCAAAATTCCAACCACAAGGCTGAGCTCAAAAACCCTGCCTTTTTAAGTCTGATTTTAGGGGGCGTGATCATATGATCTGACAATATTTAATTTACTTTTTAGACACAGCCAGTAGTAAATGAGACAGTCATCATGATGTCAGTAAAATATGGAGTTTATATTTAAATTTCACGCAGAGACTGGTTGGTGTCGAGAGGAATTTAGTGATCTGACTCACAATCCAGCGATGTAGAAATCAATAAAAATAATTAAAGCAACTGTTCTAGTCCATGCGGATTCCATAATATGTATTAAACCCGGGATCCATTGGACGCAAAAAACATAAAAAAATATTTGTAATTGCATATTTGTGGGTTTGAGACTGTTCTGCAATTAATTATAATGTGTTTCTATGCTTTCCCATAATTTAAAAGTACTGTATTGAGTGTTTAATAATAACTGATTGAAAAAGCCCTTGCGAGTCCTCTTGAGTACTCGTAATATTTTTGATAGAAACGTGATACTTTTTTCAATTGCGACTGAAAATATTTGCGCATTGGAGCTGTGAGTCTAAAAGAATATTGATTTTGTGTAACCTTAATTGGTTAGCACTCGTAAATCTTGAGCTGTGCTAAAACCAATGGAGTTTTCAGCTAGGATTTTTGAGCTTGGTTTGTCAGCAGTGATTGTCGGCGGGAAACTTGTAATCGGTTTGCAAGGAGCAGAATATGTGGCAATTGTGAAATGACTATGAGCCTCATTCAATGGAGCAATTGTTAGTTACAGTAGCAGTAAGGGAGGCCGTAAGTTCATTTGCTATTCAATTGGTGTTTTTTTGCGAGCCGAAAATGACCTACATGTTACAGGCTTAAAATCCTTGCTGTTGTTAAACCCAAAACTTACAGCCCATGGAAGCCTTTGATCTTTCACGTCCGCAAGACTTCCGAATGGCTGCCATATTAACCCTTTCTTGCTAACAGAGGCTCTAATGTGGACGCTAAAAATGCAAAGATCATCTTAAATTTATTTCACTTATGATATCTACATTGGGAAAACAAATAGTGGACATATTGCACCGCCACATGGCATATATCAACTTCCAGGGGAACATTTGACATTTGGTTGTTCAGTCCCTCAGTTTTGTCCGACTCTCTATGACCCTATGCACTGCAGCACAGTTAGCTATGTGTTTGCCTCTGCTGTGCCTTAAGGTTTGCATGCCAAATATACTGGAGTGGGATGCCAGTTCCTTCTCTAGTGAACTGTGATTTGTCTGACCTCTCTGCTATGACTTGCCCACCTACAGTCGCCCTACATGGTATAGCTCACAGCTTCATTGAGGTACACAAGCCCCCTTCACCATCACCAGTTAGCAACCCAGAAAGGGACCACTGGAATATACACCATACTACTCTAACCCATCAGGAAGGGATGCAAAAACTCATGGAGGCTGTGCAGAGGCACGTGGATCAGCAGCCAACTCACCTCCTTCCCTTCTACGCCCATCCTGGAAAGTCCCACGCCATTGCTGGTGGCCGTGTGCCAAGATGTATACCCATTATCATTTGGTGACATCCAGTTAAGTGTTTTGCTATCATTCAATTCACATTATCACCTGTCATATTCCTATCAGGTCTTCGGGAGAATGTTGATACTCCACACTATCATAAATTGGACTTTGCATGTGTATCAACCCTTAATTATGATATATGAAATACATTATATGATATCTTATGATATTATTACTATTATTGTTATTATTATTATTATTATTAGATGTATTAATATATTGCATAGTAAGTAGGGCTCATTAGTTTACAGATATAGGAATGTGACACAGATGTAAAAACACACTGACAGGGTTAGAACAGTATAACAAAGCTTTATTTCATACACAGAGCACAATCAGAAATAGACAAGATTGTGCATTAATATCATGGGTGTGGTGTGGACAGATCCTGGGAGGGAAAAAGACTTGGTTTTGGGAAAAAGGGATATCTAAAGTTGGTAATCTCATAGTCTAGAATACGCATGATGCATAGCACCTACCAGGGTCACATGTGCTCACTACACCACTGCAACTGGATTCTGATGAAAAAAATCAAAAAAATCATCACAAATCACTCCATTTAGTTGAAGAAACCATTAATGTGCATAGCACTTACAACTTGGCTAGATCTGCTCAATGAAACAGATGCTTAAACCTCTGGATTGTAATCTAATCCAGTTTCACACATACAGTGTGGTGACAAAACAAAAACCTGAAAAAAAGGTGAAAGAAGATAAAAAAAAACATACATGTACAGTACAGTGCTAAATACTGTAACTATAACAATACTAGCGACTTAACCGTCAAAAATGACGGCAATAAAATTGGAAGTCTGGCAATGCTGTTTGCCACACAATGCAAGGCTCTCACCCCTCTAACTTGTGGACCTCGCAAGCCTCTCCCACCATCTACTTTGTCGCGTATCACGAGCCCCGCAATGAGCGGATTTTCCGCTCATTGTAGGCCTCGTCCAACACACTACTTTCATGCCTCGCAGTGACCACCACGAACCCCACGTTGTACGCCTTTGGTGCTCATTGTGAGCCTCCCCTCTACTTTAATGTCTACTTACAAGCCATGTGCTCATCTCGAGCTATACAATGAGCACCTTTGGCACTCATTGCGAGCCTCTCCCCACTCTCTGACCCCTGTGTCTGTTTCCCCCTCCCCCTTCCATGTGTCTGTTTCCCCCTCTGTCCCTCCCCGCCTGCCCCTGCTCTGTCCCCCCCCCCCCTCTTGTTTCCCTCCCCTGTGTCTCTCTTCTCTGTCCCTGATCAAGTTTTGTGTGGCTCCCGTTGAGCGCCTATCTATCCTTTTTTAGTCTTGCGTGCCTCGTGCTGAATGCCATTGCTTTTAGTTTCAAAGTCTTGTGGGTCTCATAAGCGATGTTGCTTGTATTTTCAAAGTACTGCGTGTTTGGCGTTGTTCGGCTAAGTGTTACGGGTTTCGGCCTCGTTTTGATTCTTTTTTGAAAGCATATAAATTTTGTTTCCTCGCTTTCTCGAATTTCGATCTCCAAAAACGGCAATTAAGCATCAAATTAGCTTGCAACCTCACTCACAGGCTCCCTTGCTCTCCTCCTGACCTGTGTGTGAGGTTTTTAAGTACATTTTTAAATTATTTGGCATTTTTAGTGGGGTCTTCCAAGTTACGTGCTTGAAAAAATATGAGCCGTTACATTTGTCATTTTTTCCAAGTCTTGTTTGCCTCATGATCAGCGGCAAAGTTCTATGGCCTTCGGCGCTGGTCGCGTCGCCATGATCGCCTTCAATCTCTTTCCATCCTCCATCGGTGGAGCATTCTCGGTGAGGCCCGCAATGAGCGCCTTCTGAGCTCATTGTGCATGCGCAGCCCTATATCTTTTAACATAGCGTTACCAACAAACTTGCAATACAACAATTATATATTTGATACCAATGCACCTGATTACCATCTGCAAGCATTACTAACCATTAGCTAGTTCTCAGGATAACTCACTGGCCATGACCATTAATAATGATGTGTCATCTCACAATAAATGCTTAGCCGTGACCAGCTACAGTGGTCCATATGATATTGTTAATCATAGTTACATAGTTACATAGGCCCTCATTCAATTGCAATTTGGCCAATTGAATAGGGCTCTAAATAAGCACATAACATATATTTTTTAAGAAGTTTTTAGTTAGTAAACATCTATCCAAAAGTAAGGTTTTCACTAACTTAAAACTTCTTTAAAAAAATATGTTATGTGCTTATTTAGAGCCCTATTCAATTGGCAAAATCGCAATTGAATGAGGGCCATAGTAATTAAGGTTGAAAAAATACTTTCAGTCCATCAAGTTCAACCTTTTAAGGTCTCCTCTGATCTGCAATATGCGGATTAGTTATTCATTAATTAGTGTTTAATTAATTATTAATTAATTATTTAATTATTTATTTTTAATTTTATTTCAATTTTTTAATTATTAATTATTAATTAATCCAGAGGAAGGCAAAAAGAAAAGAAAAAACAAGTGAAATTTAGCCAATCGTCTCAAAGGGAAAACAAATTAATTCCTTCCTGACCTCAGATATGGCAATCGGATTTCTCCCTGGATCAATACTCTCTCTAATTATCCAGGATAACCCTGAATTCGCTTTTTATTTAGAAATAAATCCAGTCCCCTTTTAAAGTTATCTATCGAATCTGCTGTCACCACCTCCTTTGGTAGAGAATTCTACAAATTAACCACCCTTACTGTGAAGAACCCTTTTCTTTCTTTAAGGTGTAATCTTTTAACTTCTAACCCCAAGGGATGTCCTCTTGTCAGTTGAAAACCTCTTGGCACAAAAAGCTCCCTTGACAAATCTTTATATTGACCCTGGATGTATTTATATAAGGTAATCATATCTCCACTTAGATGCCTTTTTTCTAGAAAAAATATGTTTAATTTGGTTAGTCTTCATAACTTAGCCCCTCCATTCCTCTTATTAGTGTTGTTGCCCTCCTCTGAACATTTTCCATCTCTAAAATGTCATTTTTATGAAGTGGTGCCCAAAATTGTACCCCATATTCCAAATGAGGGCACACTATTACCTAGGTGGTGGTCCACAAGCACTCCCAAATCCCTTTCAATATCTGATACCCCTTGATTTGCTCCATTAAGAATATAAATTGCATGGCTATTTTTCCTTACCAAATGCATAACTTTACATTTATTTTAATTAAATCTCATCTGCCATTTAGATGCCCATTCCTCAATCTTATGCAAATTCCTTTGGAGGGAAAGCACATCATTATCTGATTTAATTACCTTGCACAACTTCATGTCATCAACCAAAATGGAGACACTACTTACAAGTCCCACCTCTAAGTCATTAATAAATATGTTAAAAAGGAGGACCTAATACTGAACCCTGAGGAACCCCACTTACCACATTAGTCCAATCGGAGTATGTTCCATTCACAACAACCCTTTGCTTCCTGTCTTTTAGCCAGCTCTCAATCCATGAGCAGATATTTACAGCAATTCCTGTATCTCTTAGTTTGCACAATAGTCTCCCATGTGGCACTGTATCAAAAGCCTTGTCAAAATCCAAAAAGACTACATCCACTGAGTTGCCTTGATCCAGGTTCCTACTAACCTCCTCATAGAAACTAATTAGTTTGTTTGACATGTCCTATCCCTCATAAATCCATGTTGACTCCTACTTATAATCCTCCTCAAATAGACATAGTGTAAGGATATAGGAATCATAAGGTTTTGGAGACCAGCAGCCTAGGTCAGCAATGATCCAATTCAGCAACTTGTAGGTGAAACAGGAACAAGCTTTATTGAAGGGAACAGGAACCACAATAATCTGGCAAGGTACATTGACAGGCAGTGCCTTATATAGGCCAAGGACCAGACACCTGACCAGGCACAGCTGAAGAGACTTAGGCACTGATACTATTGCTAGCAGAGTCAAGGTTATCAGATCTCAATGAAATTCACAAAGGCAGGCTGGCGCAGTGGTAGGGAAGAGGTTCAGCAGCCTGGGGACCAGGGTTCAAAACCCAGCAGAGTCAATTCCTCACACATAGTCTTGCGTATTATCCCTTTTTAACCCTTCTAAAACCTTTCTCACTTCAAAAGTGCGGCTCATTGGTCTATAATTCCCCAGATTTGCTCTTGCTCCCTTTTTAAATTCAGGTATCACATCTGCTTTTCTCCGGTCATCTGGTAAAAACCCTGTGTTAAATCAATCTTGAAAAATTTAATATAATGGTTTGGCTATTACAGAACCCAGTTCCCTCAGTACCCTTGAATGTATTCCATCTGGACCTGGGACTTTATTAGCATTTATTTTTTCCAACCTCTTTTGAAAAACTTCCTGTGTTATCCAGTTATTTGGTGAAGGTAGTGTAGCCCCATTATGTTGCAGTGTCCCTACCACTGGTACCTCCCTTGTGTATACCGAAGAAAATAACCTATTTAGCTCATCTTCCTTTTCCTGGTCACTAATTATCAGATGGCCTGTATCACATTGTATTGCTCCTATAGCTTCCTTCCACTCCTTCTTCCAATTAATATACTTGAAAAATATTTTAGGGTTAGTCTTACTCTCTTCTGCAATTCATTTTTCATTTTCTATTTTAGCTTGTCTAATAGCGCTTTTGCAAGCCTTGTTGATTTCCTTGTACTCCCGTGCAGTCTCTGTTCCCTCTTGTTTGTATAATTTATATGCCTGTTGTAACGGAACCCATCACTGTTTTACCCTGTTTTACAGTTATTTAATTACTATGGTTAAAATATAATCACATTGCTGTACTGTAGATATGTTGTTTTATGTTCTACAGAATATATTGGCTCAGAATATTACAGCTACTAGTCTAATAGATAATCCTATTACAGAGAATCCTGTTACAGATAAGGAAGTCGATTGTATAAAGTGTTTTCATTCTCAGACATAAGAACAAAGAAGGCTGATTTAATCAATGTCTGATTATATCAAAGTTGCCAGGGAGCCTCAGGGAGGTGTGACTCACCTATTGTCCCTCTATGTGTATTGTGTGGCCAACTATGAGGGATGTGTATTGCCTGTGAAATGTCTGTGTGTTATGGGTAAAAGATATTTTTACTAACTTTTGTACCCCTGGTCTGATTCATGCCATTTTTTAATATGTTGTTCCTCTGGGTGAGAGCTATTGAACGGCGCTGGACTTAAAGGTGTACCCCCTGTTTTTGGGGTACATCCAGAATGTGGTTAAAATTGTGTCTGTTTTAATTGTGTTACCTGTTATCTGAGGGGAGGAGAAGTGGGGGTTGAACCATGTATATAATTGGCTGTTGTGATAATTATGTGGGTGTAGCCCTTCAGAGGGCACCATTGCATAAAAGGAGATTCCCTGTCATTAAAGAGTAGTTCTGCTCCTGAAACTGTGTGTCGTCCACTTATTGGGATTGCGGTTGAGATATTACTATTATTTTACCTGTTGTAAATCTTGCCTGTGGATTTACCAGTTACTTGTTCCTGAGCCTCACTGGGATTATAAGCGGAGATAACCTGGGGAATATTGCCTCTCCGCTACACCTGTTTTTTACTCCGTATCTTGATCTTTAAATCATTGTTAACCCACACTGGATGTAATTTACTCCTTTTACTTTTAGTCCCACTTGGTATATGGTGATAAGTTGTGATGTCGCGAACATCAAATTTTCGGTTCGCGAACAGCGGACGCAAACTTCAATCAAATGTTCGCGAACGGGCAAACCCGGCGAACCGCCATAGACTTCAATGGGCAGGCAAATTTCAAAACCCACAGGGACTCTTTCTGGCCACAATAGTGATGGGAAAGTTGTTTCAAGTGGACTAACATCTGGACTGTGGCATGCCGGAGGGGGATCCATGGCAAAACTCCCACTGAAAATTACATAGTTGATGCAGAGTCTGGTTTTATGCCATAAAGGGCATAAATCACCTAACATTCCTAAATTGTTTGGAATAACATGCTTTAAAACATCAGGTATGATGCTGTATCGATCAGGTAGTGTAAGGGTAACACCCGCTTCACAGTAACAGACCAATCTCCCCGTTTAATGCACCGCAAACAACCGCAAACAGTCCCTTTGCACAACCGCAAACTCCCCATTTGCACAAGGTTGGATACCAAGCTAGCCATGTCCCGTTCCTTGTCCTCACTGATGTCATTGAAGGTCTCTTCCTCCACCCAGCCACCAAGGGTCCCCGAAAGGTGACAACAAGCCCCCTGGGACGCCTGCTGTGTTTGGTCTTCCACCTCCTCAAAGCCACCTTCCTCCTCTGACTCCTCTTCTTCAGACTCCTCTCTCTGCATTGCCTCTGTCTGCGTTATTATAAGGTGTGTACTGTTAAGTAGTACTATTGCTATAGGTTTAATCCCTGTTACGTCCACTATTAGGGGACGTGTATATGGCATTGATTTTTGGAACAGGGAGATGGAAAAAGATGCTTGGTCGGACCTCCTACTTCGAATTTGGGGCACTGCACGTGCCATGTAATGTGCCACCAGATAGGAGTGGTGTATTAAGTTGTACTATTTATTCCTATGAGTTTGATACCTGTTACGTCACCGATCAGAGGACGTGTATATGGCATGGATTTTTGGAAGCGGGAGATGGAAAAAGATGCTTGGTCGGTCCTCCCACTTCAAATTTGGGGCACTGCGCGTGCAATCTAAGGTGCCACCAGATATGAGTGTCACTGTGCACTGGCAAAAGTTGGCAGAGTAGATGCAATAGGCTTCACACACACGCCTGTAGGCAGGCAATTGCTATTCAATCTATTACAGTCAAAAAAGTGTTGTTTTATTTCACTGAGCACAATAGAAGCTGTGAGCCTGACACAGGCAGGCAACTGAAATTAGATTACAGGAAAAAAATGGTTGTTTTCAATGTATGGTACACCACCAGGTATGAGTAGTAAAAATAAGCACAATATAAGTTGTTAGGTGTTAGCCTGTCACACACACACGCTGGCAGGCAGGCATATGCAATTAGATTACACAGAAAAAAATTATAAAATATAATAAATGATGTTCTAGCCCTAAAAAGGGCTTTTTGTGTTGCTGTCCTTGCAGCAGATATCAGATGAGTCCTTCAGGTCTGTAGTGGAAGCTAAATACACAGCCTGGCTATCTATTTCCCTAATAAATCTCCAGCAGCTACACTATCTGTCCTCTCACAACGAATGCAGCTTCAGAATGATTCTAAAATGTTTGCTGCTAATTGGCTGGAATGTGTCTGCTGACTGTGAGGTGCTGGGTCGAAGTTTCCTCAATGATAAAGTATAGGGGGCGAACCCAAAAGCGCATGTGTTCGCCGTCCGCTGCGAATGCGAACATGCCAAAATCGCAGCGAATAGTCCGCGGACGAACTGTCCGCAACATCTCTAGTGATAATTATGTATATTTAGTAAGGATTTAAATGTTGTCCGTTTATGTTCAGTATTTTTACCTGCCAGTTCTCTGTCCCAGTCTATTGCTGCCCTTAGGCTGTTTAAATCTGCCCTTTTAAAATTAAGAGTTTTTGTTGGCCCCTTAAAATTTCGTTTTTTTAATTCAATCTCAAATGAGACTGTGTTGTGATCACTGTTTCCCAAAGGTTGCCCTATTCCAACATTTGATATTATATCAATATTATTTGTGATGAGTAAATCCAAGATAACATCATTTCTAGTAGGCTCTTGTACAACCTGGGCCAGATAATGATCCCTGAGTGTACTCAAGAACCTGCTCCCCTGAGTGTACTCAAGAACTGCTGGTCTCATTTATCCAGTTTATTTCAGGGTAATTAAAATCTCCCATTATTAGAACTTGACCATGCTTAGCTGCATTTTCAATCTGTAACAATAATTGTATTTCCTCACTTTCAGCTACATTTGGGGGTTTGTAGCATACTCCTACTAATATTCTTTTGGGATTTTCTGCTCTGCTATTTAACGCTACCCACAAACATTCAGCTTTATCACTAGGTCCACCATAAATATCTTCTCTGACTATAGGCTTAAATTCAGGCTTAACATACAGACAAATCACTCCTCCTCTTTTACCAGGTTATAGCCATCCAGATTAACAGTCCAGTCATGAGATTCATCCCACCACGTTTCAGTAATGCCTATTAAATCCCATTTTTCATTAATTGCTAATAATTCTAACTCTCCCATTTTTCCTGACAAGCTTCTGGCATTAGCGAGCATACACCTTATGTTATGAGTCTCTAGTTCTGAAGTGCCTGCCACTGTACTTGAGTTACTTAGTACTACCTCCCTATTGACTATACTACCCCTCCCCCCATCTCCGCCTCTTTCTGTGGAACTCGTGAGGGGAGGAGGAGATGGGGTCAAGCCCCACTGTTCCCTTCAGTAGGAAGGCCCTGGTGAGATGATCAGTCTCTGGAGGAGAGGGACAGTGGGGTCAAATACCATCGGTGCAGCTGATGGTCCTGCTGTTGACCCCACAGCCCAGGTGACCTCCTCCTTTGAATTATGGCCCTCAGCTCCACTTCTTTCCTACTCCCTCTGCACCAGTTTCTGCTGGGCGTGGCACCAAGGAAGACCACATTCTCCCAGTGCGTGTAGTTCGGGGCCCTGTGCTTGCCCTTAGCCTCTTGCCCTCCCGACTGTGGACAGGGATCTTTAGCTCCCTGAACTGTCCCTGAAGTCTGTCCCTCCCCAAACTGCCTCCCCGTGTCATCAGTTCCCTCCCCCTCTGTCCCTGGACTAGATCTGCCTAGTTCTCGGGGCACCCTGCCACCACCCACCTCCTCCACTCCAATATCCTCCTCTCCTCCACTCTCCACCTCTTCCACTCCACGACACTCTCCTCTCCTCCGCTCTCCACCTCTTCCACTCCTCCACCACTCTTCTCTCCTCCGCTCTCTACATCCTCCACTTCCCCACCACTCTCCTGTCCACCGCTCTCCCCCTCCTCCACCTCCTCCTCCAACTCCTCACCTCCTCCTCTCCTCCACCTCTCCCTAGAGCCACCTCTCTCTCCTCCTCACCTCTCCTCATCTCCTCCCCCCCACCTCTCCACTCCTCTCCCCTCCTTTCTCCTCCTTCCTTTTTAATCCCAAAAGGAATCTAAGGATAAATAAAAATGTGTGTTTCTGTAAATGTATGAAGAAAAAAAAAATGTGTGTATTATGTGTATTTATTTACTGTTGGGGATGGCGTGTGGGGGATGGGATGGGGGATTGTGTATGGAGTGATCTAGCTCTATGTATATCTATGTGTGTAATTTCTATTCATGTGTACTGGTATTATGTGTATTCTGTAAATACTGTGTGTGTAATCAAGGATTACGTGTAAATTCATAAATAGATGAACATAAAAGAACAAAACCGCAATATACTGATCTGAAACCTCTCCTAGTCTCACTCAGTCTGCTCAAACCACCAGCCTGTGTGCTATTTTGTCAGAATCTACAACACAGTCAACACATGGGCGGGTGTAACGCAACTTTATAATCTCTCTCTGTCAATCATCTTCGGCTAGACCACTTTCAATTGGCTGAGAGGCCTGCATTGCACTCTGTTATAGTGTGATTGGATCATAACTATGGACCACATCTAGTCCAACCCATTAACAGTTTGCGGCCACTGGAGGGGGTTTACTGGCTTGAGGCCTCGGCCCGTAACTTGCACCCTTGATCAATTGAATAGCACTGAATTTGTAGCCTAAAGCGAGCCTGCAACAGGCGCGCAGACATTCGGCCTATATACCGCGAGATGCGGTCTTCGAATTGTTCATTACGGGGCGATACAAGAGGACCCTAAGTAACTTTCAATTAGAGCGAATGAGAGCACTGGCAGTTGTATATGCAACTATCCAATTGTGCAGATACAACCTTCCTTTTTATTCAATGTCTCCTCCCACCTCAGGAAATAGGTCACTGGAAACAACATAACATTAACAACATAAACAACAAAGCATGAATACCACAAGATCGAAATAACAATTTGCAAAAAGCAAAAAAAATAAAAAAAAATAAACAAAACAAAGGTATCGCAGGTCCACATTCAGGTCAAATTCATTATATAAAATCAGTTAATGAGTTATTATACCATTTATAACATGTATTTATCCCAAGATTGCCATTTATTCAGAATATACAGGCTACTAAATGTTATATACAACAAACCCTTCTCTAATTCTCTATCTCTAAGCAATGTTCTCTTTACATCTTCCCGTTTCGGGATGTAACCAGACTTCCATGATTTGATAATATGCCAGCTTGCTACTAGAAGAATATGCGATATTAGATATTTATTCAAAATAGGTATTGTGTCTGGGAACATGTGGAAAAGCATAACCTCAGGTGTAGGAGGAATTTTAATATTCGTCATGTTAGAAATATTAAAAATGCATTGGTCCCAAAAAGTTTGATTCTTATCACTACTCCACCACATATGTAAATGGGAACCCTTCAAACCACAGCCCCCCAACATTTCTCAGAGATAGCTGAATCAAACATATTCATAGAGCAGGGTGCCAAATGTCATCTATGTATTACTTTAAAAAAAAAATCTCTATAAGAAGAGCATGGAGAAGATTTCTTAACTTATAAACAAGCTTTATACCACTCATCTTCAAACTAAGTCATACCTATTTCCAGTTCCCAGCTACGCATCCTATATGATTTTGTTCAAAGGGCGAATATTCTCTAAAGTTATCTAAGTAATAGACCAAAATACATTTTAGTTTATTACTGACTTGCAGCCCCATTAAATTCCCCTAACTTGTAAAAATGTAGCTCGTAAGACTTACGGCTATTAAATTGGCCTCTTAAACCAGCCCGACAAAAATGTGCGGGGTAGGAACAAGAAAACCCTACAGGACGTGAGAATTAGACTTGCGAGCCTGCAAATCCTTTGATCTGTCAAGCCCGTAACGCTACATTCCAATTGTGCTATTAAATTGTATCAAAATCACTGGCATTCAACCCCATAACACGCAAATGGAGCCAAGAAGCCAATGAGTGCTAGAGAGGACCCCAAGGGGGGTAAAGTCCAATCCGGAGCACTTGAAATGTACATGTACACACACTACTGTACTTTCATTAAAAGGGAAAGTGATGTTAGGTCTTAGAATTAATAGCACAACATTCTCAAGCTCGCAAATCTGCCAAGAAATACTTTATCTCATGCTTAATTTTCGTGTTATATCGATCCCAGCAATCAATGTGTTAATACATATAATGGAACTCACATGTAATAGAATATCATATTTACGGATTTATTAATATTGCATTATATCTGGAATGTGGGTCCAATCGTAACTCGTAATTGAACCCCGTAAGACTTTGAAATCCCACCTCCATTTTTCAGTGATGTAAATCTGACAATCTCTGTTTCCATTGACTCTAAATTCATAACTACGAGTTTGACTAATTGATCCCGTTCAACAAGCAAAAAATGGTTTACGGGTTTGCCTCTCAAGCCCTTAACGCAACATGTTCGAATTTAATAGCACCGTAAATCTGTAAAACTTCAAGCTCACAGCCATTGTGGGTCTTACGTTGCACATATGAGCTCCGAATATAATGTGGCTATTGGTACAAAGTTGTTAAGCTCCATTATAATTTATAAGATATCCCCTATATATGTGTCTACTTGTCTTGTCTTGATGTCTTAAATGATGTGAAATTATAAAGGGATTTATAATACATTTTTAAGAGCGTATTTATACAATACAAAGGTGTATTTGACATTTTTTTAAAACCTCCATTTAATTGCAACAAATGAAATTACATGGTTTACCCTCCTTAACTAAATACTTTATCCAGTTAGACAAGAGCTGTATAATTGGGTGAAGGAAGTGTAAGAATCTATCGTCTATAGTGTTGTTGCAAGGTCTGACATCACATGCCTACATTGAATGATACACCAATACTCTGGACTTCCAATCCAAAACTATGGTACATGGAATTAAAGAAAATAAATTAAATGAAGAACGTATTTATTGAACATTTTTGAAAATGCATTAACATTGGTACATAGCGGTGATATGGCAGCAACATTTAAGCCTTATTCTTCAAATTTCCAGCAATACTCTCAGGAAATTTCATCTCCTGCGTCTTTGGGTACACCATCAGTAGTAATGTGTAAGTCTTGGTTGTATGTTCACTAACGTGTATGTTTCATTCTAGTGAGAGCGTTATTTGTGTATTCTTCTGATATACATTTTTTGAGTAGGTATTGACACACCAATTAATACAGAAGTAAAATGTTGTCTATAATAATCTCCCATATGCTCCAAGTGGTACCAGTTTCTGAGCAGCAGTGCTCAGTTGGTCAGCCCCCTTGCTACTACTTGATGTTATTTGTTCATGGCCTTTCTTTACGTTACTTGCTCTTTGCTTTGTTACTGTATCTATCTGATTTGTGTCATTCACTTTACTAGATCTGTCTTATCTCTGGCACCCTGAACCTTGACTAGGCTTATTGGACCTGTCTGACTTTTCCTCTGTTTTGGGAGTTGTCTAGTCTGTGGTCCTTCCTGGATTTTGAACTACTTTCAAACCCTTAATTTGCAATATGCCTTTCTTGGCTGGACTTGTTTGTGTTTCATTACTACTGGGCTCCAGCTTTGTTGGAACTGTTAAACCACCTCTATGTACCAATTTTAAAGAATGTCCAATACACATATACATTTTATTAACATAAAATTGGCTTTTACTCTATGTCCCCTCTCCCTGGGAGCTTCAATACAGAGCTTCTAATGAATAGTATTATGATCCCAACCATGGTGAGATTCAGAGAGTGGAGCTCTTTTGACTTTACTTCTGAACAACCAATAATTTATACTTATCACTTTGACTTTCCAAAACCGTTTGCTAATTACGGATGGTATATGCCATACGCATATGTTTTATAAAGTTAGTTAGTACTTTCGTACTAGTTGATCTTGGAGTTGATCTTGGATTCAGTGAAGTATTTAGTTACTTTTATTGAAATGTAACATTACTAAGTACTGGTTATTTCAGTAGGAGTAATGGGAAACTAAACAGTATACAAGGTACCTACCTACAGGCTAAACAATCTAATGAAGTAGCCCAAGCAAATATTAATTATGTTTCTTGGGTAATATATTAAAGGCTTTATTTTTATTAACTTTCAAAAACATTTTGTGAAGTTCTACAATAGAGCCTACTTTAAATATAAGACAGCGATAGTCCTTTAAACTCAAGTTCTGATGTTAAGAATCTATATAATTGTTTCTGTTGTGTATCAAACCCACATCTGACACCAACATGTTTCATTTATCAACGAGCATATAATTATTATGAACTCATTCCTTTTTATATTCAATAACCTTGGAAATAATTACTATATACCAATAGAAATGAAGCAGATGGCTGAATAATAATAACACCTCTACTGGCTAATGCATGAGGAACCTGCCAGCAGTACATGATTGGGCTTCAAAGACTCCAATAATCCTAATATAAATATTCAAAATATGTTAATTTTCTTTTATTACATTCAATGGCAGGTATCCTCAACATGTTTAGGTAATTATCATGTAGCAGGGTTGCTTGAAATTAAAATGTAAGCACTGCTTGGTGATGCATTAAATTAGGGACTATTGGGTCAACTTTTTTTCTCTATGGTATCTTAAATACTGTAACTAAGCTAAATAATAGGAAAGGTTACACTGGAAAGTGAAAATAAGTAAATAAATAGAAAAATATGCACAACCTTTATATTTGTTACATTTATTTGCAATTATTTTGACTGTATTCATCCATTTTCTTTTCTCAGCTATTTACATTCTTTTTATTTAGTAGGGTGTGTCCTTGTAAACTAATGTGCTTTATATTACTCCTATAGAAAATAATGGCTGCCAGATTCCCATTGTGCAGACAGTTCCTCCAAAAGCGAAAATGGTAGATTCCAAAACAGCATAAATCCAAATTAAAAGTTACATAATTAGAAGTTACATTACTTTTTACATTCTAAAAATAATTAGCCTATATTAAGTGTAGGTCCTTAAAATAATCTAATTGAAAAGTAAAGCTTTAGTGGCCCTTTAATCTAGACAAGGGGAACCTGCAGATTGTTCATATGCCCCTTAGGGAGTTTTTCCAGAAAATGATCAATGTTCTACACATGGGCTTAAAAGCCCCCCAAATTTTGATGGGGATAATTCAACTCTACTCCCAGGAAAGGAAGCAGGGGTGAATCCACCCCCAGTGCACCTGCTGCAATGCACTGGAGCCATGCTCTGGGGGACCCCATTGCTGCAAACTTTTTTTTTTTACTTCTTTGCTTAAATTCTCAATGACCCTGGTCCCCCCAATATAATTAAACATTCATGGGAAAGACATACTACTCCATAGCGCTCCTCCAGTGACCAAATCTGGTAACGCGTTACATTTAATTTTGCTATATTATGTTTCCTCTATTCATTTAACCTGGGGGGGGACTTGCCCACCCAGTTCCTTCGCCCCTGGTTATACATATGGTGGGGTGAATTACCTAATAAACCCTGGGGTCTTAGTTTATTTATTTTTTTATGCTTTTGGTTTTATCTGGTTTTATTTGGTTTTATCGCGTTTTGAGTGTTTGAGAATGTGATGCTTAATAGCAGCATAACAGCTAATTCAGATCCAGATTTGACTTTAGTAAATTTGATGATCTAAAGCAGCGGTTCTCAACCTGTAGGTCGCGACCCCATCAGGGGTTGAATGACGATTTGCCAGGGGTCACCTAAAACCATTATATTTAGCTTCATAGGTATATCTCCTATCTTAATTTTACTGTTCGTGGTCACCACAACTTGGGAAATTTTATCAAAGGGTCACGGCACTAGAAAGATTGAGAACTGCTGATCTAAAGCTTTCCCTACAGACTCCCTGTATAGGTCCAGCTTTCTGTAATGTGCCTCATTGGACAGTACTTTTTGTTAAAATAAGATTTTAGTAGATCTCATTATGACTTGAGTCACTGGTTATTATTTTTATCAATTTTATTTTATCTTTAATTTTATCACTCATCTTAATCTAGACATACCAATGCATATCATACATATCTATAAATCATTATGGGCATTGGTTCACTAGTAAGAGTTCAAATTAGTCACTTCAATATTTTCCGACATTATTCATTTATACTAATAATTTTTGAATTTTTTGAGAATGTTTTATCTACTTATTTTAAAAATATAATAGATAATTTAATGAATATACTATACAATTGAATATATTTTTTATATTTAGCTTTTGATGGAAAAGGCAAACATGTTTATATTCAGCCACCCTTATGGTGGACCACATGATGAATTGGCACTTTCTGTACAAGTATCACAAACATGAGGATATATTTTATCCAAATTTTAATCAATATGCCAGTCATATGCTATTATTATAAAATTCTAATATACATTTCAATAAATATAATATTATGGAAATTGAGAATCCATATATTAAACTTTTGATTAAAAAAGCCAAACAAGTTTATGTGCCAGCCACTCTTATGATGGACCACAACATGAATTGGTTCTTCTATGCAAGTATTCCCCTTCTGGATCGCATCCTTGCTGGGGCTTGTGTAGCTCAATGATGCTGTGAGCTGTAACATGTAGGGTCAACCAAGATCGGCAGGTCATAGCAGAGAGGTCAGACAAATTACAGTCCACTGGAGAAGGAACTGGCAATCCATTCCACTATTTTTGCCATGAAAAATGTATGGATCAGCACAGCCAGACACAAGATGTGCCTGGTATGCTGCGGTCCATAGTGTCATGATGAACTGGACACAACTGAACGACTAAACAACAACATGCAAATATCCAATATTGCACACAATGATAGATTTTATCTGCCTGGTATGTTTTTTTTTTATTTCTAGTTTTCTCTTTCGAAAGGTACAGGTCCTGAATTATTCACATTCAGCCTAGCAAATGATTTGTATCATGCTGTCTACTGCAATGCTCCCCACTTATGTAGAGAGTTCACCATGGGGTATCTATCTCATCTGGCTAGCTGTGACTGTGATTATCTGTCATTCACAATTACAAAATGCGTTGGCACATAGTACACAATGCTACAGGAAATGAGCCTATTGTTCATTTCTCTTGCTTCGTTGGTGTGTAACATAAACCATAGATGAGACTGATCTGGTGCTTGGCACCGGTTGCATGGTGTGCGCACAATGAATGAACCAAACAAACAGCTGTATGCAATTTAATGAATATGGCTAGATTAAACATAACTGGCTGACACTAGGGCATTTATTTGGGTTTAATTGATTGAAAAACAGCAAATATATACTTATGCTATTACTTGTCTGACCTACTTCTGTTTAGCCTCAATTCACGTTGCACGGTGCCAATATGCCAGTGGTCCTCCCATAATGATTACAATATTGTGAAATACAAATATAAACACTTATGCCTTTGTTCAAAGCCCAAAAAGTAAAATAATCCTTGAAAGTATAATATTTTCCCCCTGATGTAGAGATTTTTGGGCATTTAAAAAAATAGCTTTATGTTGTACTAATATTTTTACCAATATCTGTGGAATGGGTTGCAAAATAAAATGAAGCCGTTGTTAGACACCATAATATATTTTTTAAACAGACTGCAAATTCTTTAGTTGCTTAGTCAAAAAAAAACAATAGCAAGAGTTTTAACCACAATGCAATACATAAAACAGATTGCAAATACACTGTAATGCCTATTGCAGTTTGGAAGCTATTTTACCACATTGCATGGCAGATTGCAAGCTCTTTTACAAAACTGCAGATTGCAAGACTTGGCAAGACCTTCACATATTGCAGACTCTTTTATAACACTTCACAACCTAATATTATTGCAAGCCCTATTACGAGATTGCAAGTTCCTCCTGTGGGATTTTGGCAGGCTCCAAGTAGCAAAGCCCACAGTTTAGTCACTCTGCTTAATCCAGTAATTACTTTTTGCTACTTTCATTAATTAAACTCTCTCCTTCTCTCCTGTGCTCTGTGAGTGTATGGGTGTATATGTATCACTATATATATTCTATCACTATTTTGCCAACCATATCACATATATAGTTGTGAGCATGCAAGTTGTTGCTAGCGAGGGCCGTGGACGAGGGCCGCAGTTGCTGGCATGGAGCGAAGGCGCTCCATGCCAGCAACTGCGACCCTCGCAAACTTTACGTCGCAACGCAAACAACACGACACACCAATTACGACCCTCGCAAACTTTACCTCGCAACGCAAACAACATACGACACACGTTAACACACATTACGACCTCGCAACACTCGGACGCAACTCGCGAACATTAAAAAATTCAAAACACAATACATACACACTGCACATACATAAAAATCTTACCTACAGCAACAGGGAGCATCCAGGACCTCAAAAAAACAACTTACACCTTGATTTCACTCAAAATAAAGCAGTTTAGACACTAAAAATTTTGCTAAGCGAGAGAAAAAATGTCCGCCGAACAAAACGAAAACGAGGCTACACACGCAAATACCATACGAGACACGTTAGCACACATTACGACCTCGCAAAAATCGGAGGCAACACGCGAACATAAAAACATTTAAAACACAATAAATACAGACAACACACACACAAAAAAGCTTACCTACAGCAAGTGGGACCATCCAGGACCTCAAAAAAGCAACTTACACCTTCATTTAAATAAAAATAAAACAGTTTACACACTAATAAAATTGCTAAGCGAGAAAAAAAATGGCCGACGAACAAAACGAAAACGAGGCTACAGCACTCGAAACATGGAAAACACCACAAGAAACTCGCAAAACACCACAAGAAACTCGCAAAACACCTCAAAAGACCTACGGATAATCCGCGAAGACGCATACCACACATTACCCACCATTTTACGCCAATGCAGAAGTACACCACTACGCTAATGGTTTCGGCTCGCGCATGCACAGTATTACACTGCACACATTCACCACGCTTACACAGCAGCTCCACACCACTAATGCTGCAACATAAAAACACATTGCCAGCTCTTCAACACAATGCTTCAAAATAAGTAAAGTATATTCATTTATTAATGTATTATTTATTTGATTACCATACACAAAAACAGCATTAGCTCACTTACAATTTCATTGCCGTCATTTTTTGACGGGCAATATTCTAGTATTAAATGATTGTCGTGGTGAACTACCTACTTAAAATATCTAGTACAGAAGCAAAGGATCCGGCCCCACACTGATGAGAGGCAGTATCCTTGAAACGGCTGTACGTGGGTGGGATTCCTGGCTTGTGTATAATCCAAACCTAGCTTTGCTCAAAGCTGTTTGATAAAGCGGGCATATGCTTAAGAGAAGCCATGTTTCATATGTTATGGATTGCAAGAGCGTAGCCTTTGTGGGCACATTTGCATGTCCCTGCCAAGTTTCCCAGAGTGCAGTGTAATAACTGTATTTGTTGGAAATCTGGGCATGAAACAAGTTTTTTAACTTGTTTTAGACATTCAAATGTGAACACAAATGTACTATTTATTTGCTATATATGAGCCCAATTCAATTGAGCAATCGTAAGTTACTGGAGCCAGTAAGTAAGGCCATAAGTTAATTTGCTATTCAGTTGGCGTCTTTTTGCGGGCTCCAAGCGGCTTACGTGTTATAGGCTTGAAAACTTTGCAGTTGTTAAACTCTGAACTTACAGCTCATCTAAGCCTTTGATCTTTCACACCCGTAAACTGCAAATGTAGGAGAAAATACTACGAGGTCTACAGAGGACCCGCAAGGGGGTTTAACCCCAAGTCCACAGCACCGTAAATGCAAATAAAAAATCAATACTGCACTGTAAATGATGATGAAAGCGATAAAAGACATTAGGATTAATTGCACAACAGTCTCAAGCTCGCACATCGGCAATGAAAAATTAATTTTATTATGTGTCATTTTGGGGGCAATCAATCTCGGTAGTCAATGAGTTAATACATATCAGGCCACTCACATGGAGTAGAACAGTATTGGCATTCACTTTTTTTGTGTATTAAAAAAATCGAGTTAACTCGCATATCGGACCCCTAAACGCTAATTGATTGACATGTAACCTCCATGTTTTACTAACGAATGGGTGGTTACGGTCTTGCTTAATTGTTCGTATTCCCGCCCTGGAGTGCTACGGACGAGTGCATGGTTTACAGATTTGTGTTTCGGCACGTAACTTGCGGGCTTGAGCAATTGAATAGCACCAGAATTGTAGCAGACTGAGAGCCTGCAGCAGGGCCGCAAACATACAGGCTATATAGGCTTCAAATAGAATAGGGCTCTATTAGCCACATTAAATTCCAAGCTTGCATGTGCAACGTGAGAGCCACAGCGGCTACAAGCTTGAAATTTTGCGGATTTACGGAGCTATTTAATTAGAACATGCTGTGAGTTGCAGGCTTGAGAGGCAAACCCGTAAATCATCTGTCGCTTGTTGGATGTGCGGCCGTGAATGTGATCAATTAGTCAAACTCGTAGTTACGCGTTGGGATGGAGCCAATGGAAACAGAGATCGTCAGAATTACATCACTGAAAATGGAGGTGGGATTTCAAAGTCTTACGGGATTCAATTACAAGTTACAATCGGACCCACATTCCAGATATAGTGCAATATTGATAAAGCCGTAAATATGATATTCTATTACCTGCAAGTTCCAT
The DNA here is from genome assembly GCA_027410445.1 of Discoglossus pictus. Lineage (NCBI taxonomy): Eukaryota > Metazoa > Chordata > Amphibia > Anura > Alytidae > Discoglossus > Discoglossus pictus. The sequence continues at coordinate 16,475,184 of CM050171.1, forward strand.
TATATGTATTAACACATTGATTGCCGGGATCAATATAACACAAAAAATAAACATGAAATAAAGTATTTTATTTGGTCGATTTACGAGCTTGAGAATGTTGTGCTATTAATTCTAAGACCTAACATCACTTCCCCTTTTACTAAAAGTAACAGTAGTATGTGTATATGTGCATTTACAGTGCTACAAATTCGACTTTACCCCCCTTGCTGGTCCTCTCTAGCCAGGTTGAATGCCAGTGAATTTTTTGTAATTTAATACTGTAACAGTAACTGTTATGGGCTTGACAGATTAAAGAGTTTTCTGGCTCGCAAACAGAAAGAGGGGAGTAACTAATTGTCATTGGTTTAAACCAGCATCGTGATGAGGGGACAGAAAGAGTTTATCAAAAGCAGGGAGAGAATATTCTTGGCTTTTTGTCTTTTGTTTTCTGTATTTGGTCTTTTGCTGTTTTTCCCGGGTTCTTGGGTCTTCACTTGAGCCCTGCTCTATACCATTTCCAATCTTATCTGATAGTCCTGTTCTGAGAACAAACTGACCATCATTCTTGGCATTAACTTATGCCTCCTTCAAATCAACTTTAAAATATATTTCTATATCTGACTGTATCAAATTTTTTTCTATCTCGACTCTCTCTAAACAATCCAATCATACAAAGAGGGATTTCTTCAATGAGAAGGGATTCTCCAGTCTCAGGTGTTATCCTGAAGTTCCATACATAGGTAATATATAAAATATTATTAACTATTTAGTTTGTAGTAGAGTTAAACTTAACTCCATATCTCACAATCCTTCTGTTACCCTTTTGGGAGTGGTCACAGACCCAGACAAATTAGCACCCTTATTCCGGACTGTAGATGTTAATCAATACTTTAATCTGTGCCCACATCCAGTAAAACAGACTGATTGACTTTATTTACTAATGTAACTGTTTAGCTCTCTTACAAAGATCAATTATTTAAACATCCACCCAACCAACCATACTTTGCTAAAGTCAATATATATAATATTGTATCACACAATCAACAAACTGTCTTACATCATTATTGATTGATTTGACCAACTTGATAAATTCAATTAAATGTAATCAATTCTGATGTAAGACCCACAACCAAATAGCAGTTTTCCAACACCTAAATATAAAGGTTAGTTAACTTGCAACCTCACATACAATATTATCAACTCAGATACATATTGCTTCATATATACAGTATATTCTGTTATATAAAGTATCTTCCTATATCTTACTGCTTTCATAGAGTAACAGGTTATATTTCTAATTATTAATATCAGATATTATAATAAATAGACAGCTATTTGTGTATTCATAGCACTTCCATATTGTATCAACCAAATATATATAGATAGACTGTAACCAAATTTATAAGATCATATACACTGGTTATATACTCCTATATTGAACTAATCAAACCTAGATTGTATTAACGTATATTGTTAATCCATGTTTGTTAAGTTTGTATTCATTGCTTATTGATTTATATATTGATCTAACCAAATATAAAGTATTTTAAGACTAACTGTTATCCAATCATCCAAAGAGATTGTAATACACGTCATATAGATTGTATTGTGATCTAACTAAATATCAAATCTTACAAGTGTAAAAACTTCTAATTGATTATCCCTGATATTTACTGCTATACCAATAAATGCTATTTCTGCACACAGTGTATACTTGTCGATAACTTGATCTTTGAACTTAATCAATCTATACACTGTAATATTTTAAGAAACTGTATTAATCTACACAGTGTAATATTTATGTCAGGTCAATTTCACTGACATGTATAAGTGCCTGTCTGCATACTTTTCTTTTATAAACTTTTGTCATATAAAAAGTGCAGAATATTTTCACACACTCTTATCCCTAATAAGAGGCACATAGACACTGATAGCACACTCTGATTATTAGTATTGAGTATTTTAAGTTATTAACTAACAGAAAATGAGGAATTAAGTAATGTATTAATATGGGTATTCATGCTAATGTTAAGGAGTACTGCACAATTGTTTTGAGAAAAAGCCATATAGATCCGAAACTGTCAAGCACACTATACATGACAGTCTGTTGGATATCCTCAGCCTTATTAAATTGCGATTCGGCAAATTTAAAAGAGCTCTATTTAAGCACATAGCATATTTTATTACAGAAGTTTTTAGTTAGTGAACTTCTATCCAAAAGCAAGATCTTCACTAACTGAAAACTTCTGTAAAAAAAATATGCAATGTGCTTGTAATGGATCTCCTGGCAACCCGACCGGGTACCTTCGTTGATGGACGCGTCCTAGTTTGCGTCGAGGCCTACAAGCACCGCACCGGACACCACCACCACCACAGACTCCACAATCACCGTAGCTTAACTGGAGCCTCACGAATAGCCGCTAGCAGCTGAACAGGAAAAGCACCCCTGGCAGTCAGTCTGTAACAGCATACCATGAATCCCCCCAAGAACGAGACATAAGCTCTGTGTTTGAGGGTCAAGCAGTGAACTCTCTTTATTGAAAATAACACACATTTTTTAACACTTCACATACACAGTAGGGGCAGTGACTACCTTTGGTCAACCCCTAATTACCTCTGGCCAATCAGACAGGGTCCCTACGTGGAAACCATGAGACTCCTCCCATGGGCCAACCCCAGGCGTGGCTACTATGCTCATTCTCATCCAGACTGTCCCAGTGGACACTTCCTGTTTTTCCTCCTGGACTATGCCCCTGGGGAAACCCCATACTGGCTCTTTGTTCAAGTCCTGGCGACACCCTGTGAGGTTTATCTTGTTCACGATCTTGCTCAGCTTCTGCTATCTCTTGTGTGTTTTAGCAGATAGTATTAAGAGGCAGATGGGCAACTCCTGACCAAGTGTATGAGACCAAAGATATTTGACTGCATACCACACAATACAATATTTTTACAGATATAACCACAACATATTATAACCCAGAACATATCTGCAGATAGCTTAGGTCTGAGCACACATTATTACTGAATGGCGCTCAGACCACATACATATAGTTCAATGGCCATGGAACCAAAGTCTTTTTGCATAGGAAAATAAAGTATTTAAATAAAGTATTTAAATGCAGGTTAGACGATCCACCAACCCACAATAAACCAGTGCTAGAGCAGCTCCCCCACAACAACAAAGTGCAAGAGCAGCCCACCCACAACAAACCGTTACTGCACCTGGATATTTAGCTGTGGTGATGGGGCAACACGCTGAGGGGACTTGAGGGGCAGAGGCCAGCGGCACTCTGCCCTGATGCCAGCTCTTCTGCTGGTATAACCTGCAGGGCATCCTGCTCTGTACAAGGGACAAAGGGAGGGCAGAGGCCGACTGCACTCTGCCCCGCTGTCAGCTCTTCTGCTGAGGTACTTGGGACATATTCCGGCTCAGTAGCCAGGGAAACGTGGGGGTCTGTGGGGGTTAACATTTCCTCTGTTAACCCTGGGGCCAAATTAGAAGTTAGCTGGGGAGGGGAATTTGTACTTACCCCCTCCTCCGGTTGTCCCAGTGAGGGTAGTTGGGGATCTGGACAGGCTGTGGGCGCAGAGACCACGGTCCCATCTGCACCATCTGGGAGATTGGTGTCTCCCCTTGTCAGGGTAAACTGTCGCTGGGGGGGAAGGACGACACCTTCTGCCCCCTGGTGTTCACACTGCCGCTGGGGGGGAAGGACGACACCTTCTGCCCCCTGGGGTTCATACTGCAGCTGGGGGGGAAGGACGATACTTTCTGCCCCCTGGGGTTCACACTGCCGCTGGGGGGGAAGGACGACACCTTCTGCCCCCTGTAGGGCCGGTAGAGAGACCTCGGTCCCATCTCTACCTGCCATCTGGAGGTCATCCCAGGACCAGTCAATGAAGTCTGGTTCTGCTTGTCGAGTAGGTTGGGGCTGCACGAAGCAGAGCAGGTATAGGTAGTCCTGCACCAGCTCCCACTCTCTAGTTACCAGGTTGGTCATGTCTTTGCTCACCTCGCCTTCGTCAACCCAGACATACATGCCCATCCGGTAGTCGTAGATGTCCCAAAACCTAGACCCCTCCTTGCTGCCAAGATCAATGTCGTCCTCCAAGGCATCCCATAATAAACCCGGGCCATCATAATCATTCCCCTCCGGTAAGTCGTGTTCAGACGTCCAGGGGGTAAGTCGAACGGTATGCCACCAGAGGGCCTGTTATGCGTTGTCTAGCCAGAGCTCTCACCATACCAGGGTCTCTAGTCTTGTCACCCACTCATCCAGGGGCTGCTGTTCCAATAGATACATCCGCATCGCCACACGCTTCTGTAGCCGCTGCTCATCACAGGGGAGACTCTCACCTCGCCGCCATTGGGCATCTTCCAGGGCATCATACCAGAGTTCCTTTCTGTCTGCATCACTGTAGTCCGCGGCCGCCTCCTCCTCCTCATCATGGAACGCTGTCCAAAACTAGCCGGTTCCATCCTGCTGTAGCCAGGGGCGCTGTACGGATACTAGCGTTGCCCTCAATTTGTAACTCCAAACGTTACCGGTGTCTCCGTGCTGCTTTTCCTCTTACTAGGATGCCATCCCACCACTGCCAGCCAAAGTAACGGATCTCCTGGCACCCCGACCGGGTACCTCCGTTGATGGACGCGTCCTAGTTTGCGTCGAGGCCTACAAGCCCCACACCGGACACCACCACCACCACAGACTCCACAACCGCCGTAGCTTAACTGGAACCTCACGAATAGCCGCTAGCAGCTGAACAGGAAAAGCACCCCAAGATGCTTACACTCCTGGCAGTCAGTCTGTAACAGCATACCATGAATCCCCCCAAGAACGAGACATAAGCTCTGTGTTTGAGGGTCAAGCAGTGAACTCTCTTTATTGAAAACAACACACATTTTTAAACACTTCACATACACAGTAGGGGCAGTGACTACCTTTGGTCAACCCCTAATTACCTCTGGCCAATCAGACAGGGTCCCTACGTGGAAACCATGAGACTCCTCCCATGGGCCAACCCCAGGCGTGGCTACTATGCTCATTCTCACCCAGACTGTCCCAGTGGACACTTCCTTTTTTTCCTCCTGGACTATGCCCCTGGGGAAACCCCATACTGGCTCTTTGTTCAAGTCCTGGCGACACCCTGTGAGGTTTATCTTGTTCAGGATCTTGCTCAGCTCCTGCTATCTCTTGTGTGTTTTAGCAGATAGTATTAAGAGGCAGATGGGCAACTCCTGACCAAGTGTATGAGACCAAAGATATTTGACTGCATACCACACAATACAATATTTTTACAGATATAACCACAACATATTATAACCCAGAACATATCTGCAGATAGCTTAGGTCTGAGCACACATTATTACTGAATGGCACTCAGACCACATACATACAGTTCAATGGCCATGGAACCAAAGTCTTTCTTCATAGGAAAATAAAGTATTTAAATGCCGGTCCATAGTCGCAGGGCAGGAGGCTGGCAAACAGTCCTCTCAAAGACAAAGTGGCGAAGGGCACTTCGTCACAGTGCTTATATAGCTCCCTTTTAAATTTGCTGAATCACAATTTAATAAGGTTGCCTGTGTTTAAGTTTGTCTGATTGCTCATCTTATATCAGATCATTTTATTGAAGAATTCTGTATATTTATCATTAAAAGTACATTTGAAATTCCTTGTGTGGGCTTCACCCCAAGGCACCTATGTAGGCAGAGCATCCTAGCCAATGAGCTGTGCAGAGTTGTGTCCTAGCCAATCAGATGTCAATATCACAACTGCTGCTTTTTTTCAGAAACAGATAGATTGTGGTAACTGCCTCTGATTGGCCACAGCTAATTATGAATTTTATGCTAATTTAGCTATGATTTCAGGGGTGTTCCTTCTCAAAATCAACTGCTTGAAAATTTAAGAAGGTTTGCAAAGTTTAGGATGTTTATTAATGTTTATTTGTGATATAAACTGAAGGGATGGTGATCAAGTGTGAATGTGCTGCACAGAGAGACTCTTATATATAACACATAGCACCTTCTAACATGGTACCACACTACAAAAACCAGGCTGCTTTATAGCACAAACCAAAGCCTCTAAAAGCTCCTGATTTGGCCAAAACAAATTATAAAATGTATGCTAATTCAGCTTGAGTTTGAAGGGGGTATCAACTCTAATTTTCAACTGACAGAAATTACAAGACATGTTGTTAACTTCAAGGTAAGTGTTGAAATGTTTACTTTGGTATTTTTTCATGCAAATCTTTTTTTCATACACTATGGATTCTCCTCTATCAGATGCATTCCTAATCTGGGAAATTTAAATATACATTTAAGACTGAGACATCTTTGCATGTTTAAACGTGTTCCCAGGTTCACCCACTTGCATATTGTTATATTTCCCAGACTTTTCCCAGAAATAGGGAAATCCAATTACTAATACAGTGCATAGAACTTAAAATATATCAAGGAACTGGATTCAGTATAATCAGGTTCCAACAGCTACCTGTGGGTGCACATTTGAGAATAAATTGTTCCAAACGAACAAGAGGTTGCTGGAGAGAGCATGTTCACTTTGATGTTACATCCATTAGAGTCAGATAAAACGTGTAGGCTTCACCCTGGTGATCTTGCCATCATTGACAAGAGATCATTTATGTGCCTCTGTAATGACATTTAACTGAAATCTGGATATTGCAACTTAAAGACAGTCTTCAATTTTAAATCTGAACGCTGCCTGCTAAGTTTGAATAATTTACTGGTCTGGATGGAGAAATGAATGTGTATCTGAGTTACTGGCAAGATTCCTCTGCCAAAACCTTTAAATAATAATGTTGTATTATGGATTTGCCAAAAACATACTTCTCATCCAACACAATGCTGGCACCTTTGTCAATGTGTTAATCTTCCAGAGCGGGCAGCGCATCTACTCACGCACAAAGGAAGTCACACTCCAAAATGGAAATTTCTTCACACATAAAAAATGTATCTGTGCTTCATAATAATTCATTGTTTTATAATTATTAACATTATATCAGAAAATTTAAAATATATACCAGTGTGTCTATGTAACTCATACAGATTACATTTATATGTCATTGAGTTATATGTCAAGCAGATATAAAAGTGTTGATAAGAGGAGTTAAGTGGAGTTAATAACATATTATAATTGTCAAACTGCGTCGTCATGTGAATTTAAGTCAAATTTAAGCATTTTTGCAACTTGAAAATCCACTAAGCGAGAAAAAAAATGGTGCCCCAAAAAAATGAAAACGAGGCTACACGACCCCTAACCATGCAAAACAACGCCAAGCACATAAGACTTATACCCAGGAAAGTACGAGGTACAAAATAGACTATTAGGAAGGACGCAAAATCATCGCAAAAATATGAAGTTAACGGTCGAAACGCTTACATCCAAAAACAACAAAAACACAGCAAAATAACCATAAACCATTTTAAAAATGCCACACAGAGCACGGGGGGACAGCCAGGACGTCTGGGAGTGAGGTTGCACACAAAATGAAGTCAAATTTAAGCATTTTCGCCACTTGAAAATCCGCTAAGCTGGAAAAAAAATGGCGGCCGGAAAAAATTAAAACGAGGCCTAACTACGCTAAACACCAAGCACATAAGACTTATAGACAGGAACGTACAAGATACAAAATACACTATTAGAAAGGACGCAAAATGAACACATAGACAATTTACAACACTAACTTGCAACTAATAACATTACCATTCTAAAATGGTGATTTACTAAACAAACGGTTTGGCCTTGTGCACGCAGCCTATTTACACTGCACACTTGACCCATTACTGACACTTACACCTCAGGTCAGCAACAGTCCAAATGTACATTATATGCTGCAAGAAAATCAAAACAGATTGGTTGCTCTTCAGGATATTGATTGCTGATATATTAATTGCAAATAGGTAAAGTACATTACTTTATTAATTAATCAATTCATTAAATATTATTTAAAAAAAAAAAAATATATATATATATATATATATATATATATATATTGAGCGCCGAAGATGCTCAGACCACCAAAACTATACCAGGGGAGAGGCTCGCAATAAGCTCCGAAGGCCCTTAGCGCAAGGCTTGAAATGAGCACCGAAGGAGCTCACAAGACCGAAACTACACCATGGAGAGAGTCTCGCAATGATCGCTGATGGCGCTCCGCTCGAGTCACGCATTGAGCGCCTAAGGTACACAGAACAACAAAAGCCTTACATTGTCTGCTAAACAGCATTCCCTGGCTTACAATTTTCTTGCTGTCATTTTTTGACAGGCAAGTCGCTAGTAATATTTATAAGCTATACTCTCTGGTCTCTGTTCTCTCTCTCTCTCTCTCTCTCTTTTTTTCTCTCTAACTGTCTCATATTAAAAAAAAGAACCTTTGATTTGTAACTCTTTTTAAAATTTGCTAGAATAATGATGGGAATGTGGTATTTGTTCCTAAAATGAGTAGAAATCTGGGAGTAGATGGATTCAGATAAGATCTGTTCTCACTTGAAAATGTCCTCTGTGAATAGCACACGTAACAACAGAACTCAAGCAGAGCTAGTGGAGGGCCCTGGTGCACAATAATTTGGTGCCCGCCCTCACAACTTTTCTATCCATCCTTTGGAATTAATAACAAAGACAAAAATATATGTAAATGATCAGATTACCCATATGTTGATCGGATTTCCTTTCTGTAAAGTAAGTATCTGCCAGTCTTAGCTTTTAGATTACGGTTTCTTATAAACAGCCAGTAGCAGAGGGTCCCTACCCGGTTGTGGGCTCTGGTGTTTTGCACCTTCTGCATCAGCGGTAGCTCCACCACTGACCTCAGAACATGTTGGTGTAAAATAATTAGTTAACTTCTAACTGCCTTCTAACAACTATTATGGTATGTTCACTGCACAAAAAGGTTCCAGTTTAAAGTTTGCAACCACATTTATATTGTATTTGATATTTACTCTCCTTGTGCAAAAATCACAAGTTAAAATAGAATGTTTATATGATTAACCACCTGTTTGTATCTTATGGCCTCTGACCATTTCTCATTTTGCAAGGAAACAGTGATATGTGCAGAATTGCACATACACCAAAATGTTGCAATTCATTGGTGGGATTATGATCTATATAAGGCTAAGCATTGTTTGCAGTATCAAGACATTTTGATTCTATCCTTTTGGCTGTTATTATTTTGTCTCCTGAGTACTCGGATCAGGATGAGAGAGATGCTGCACGGAAGAGTGGTTGAAAGGATCCCATTGGGGGAGCGTTTATCCCTGGCAGTGTGTTTTCTGCCCGAATACAGGATAAGCCCCCATTGGATAATACTTCTCCTCAAACTATAAACAGACTAAGATGTAATCCCCTATGATGACAAAGTCAGACATCTATATGTAAGTTTTTCTTTCTCTAAAATGTTTTATGTTTCTGTCTTGCACACCTGCTAATGTTGTTATTTTGTTATATACCTGTTAAGCATGTCAAGTCTTACCAAACTATAGTAGTCCTTCAAACAAAATAAAAATGTATCATGTTTCTTATTTGTTTACCCCCGCTTTCAAGATCTGCTTTTTGTGGATGAGTTTACCGACACTGAAAGACCTCTCTATCCTTCCCCCTGATCACCATTCCAGTTATTACTAAGTCTTTCACCAGGGATAGGAAATTTGAACAATGGACTGCACATCTTGATAAAAAATCTGTGGACAGGGAATGTAAATAGTAGAAGTGAGTTAACTAATTTTGAAGGGAACTTTAAATGTGTTTAAGTTTGTGATGTAATTACCAGCCCATCCTATGATTGGATTTACTCCCACACCTCTCAGATAGGCAGAGGGCTGATTAAGTTAACTTGTTAACGGCAAGTTGTATTGTCCTGTTGGCCTATAAATGTTCCAACATTTCCCAATAAAAGCTCTTCTTTGGAACATAAGCATAGTGTTCTCTCTTTTGATTAACGGTTTTAACCTCCTGTTTCACATCCTATTGGTCTTGAAATAGAAGGTCACCAAGAAGCTCATCCACTCTATGGTCCAAGGGATTATTCCTGTAGTCAAGGTAGGAGGATGCTGAAGCTGAGTTTGATCCCTTCCTCTCGATCATAACACCATCTTGATAAATATACACCATTCTGCACACAGTAGAGAAAATATTTGAAATGATGGTGATTACATTGTTTATTATCAAAGACAGAATTAAACAATAATCTGAGGTTTCTGGAACAGGTTGTGTATCCCGTCTAGGCTAATGAGGTCTTGGCCTAAGGCGGAACATTCTCCAATGGGACACAAAGCTGAACCTTTCATTAGTATATGATTGCACTTCAAAAGCTAGCCAACAAACCTAATATCACCATTCAAAACATGTTGACATTCTTGTAATACATTGATTTTATTTAACAAACTGTATTTTCCTCTGAGAAATGTTAAACACCACCATAAAATACTTAATGCAAAATAATTTAGGTACACTTGGTTATTTCCAAAAGTTGTCATAAAATTCTTATTTTGTCAACTTAGCATCCAATCATAAGACATTTATAACAATGTGAAAACAATCTGCTTCCAAAAAATGCTAATGATGTAAAATGAAAATCAGCAGGCAGCTACATTTTTGAACAAGCTTCCAAAAATTATTTTTAAATAGCATGTTGTTAATGAGCTGTCATTAAGAGGCAGAATTAGTTTTTACTTAGCAGAAATGACAGAAAATATCAACATGTTTAGAGATTTTCATTCAACAGGGTTACTAGAAATAAAGACCTAAGCAGGCCATGGAAACATATTATTTAAAAAGCTAAAGGAAACCTTTACAGATGTAAGTTTTCTTATTGGCTGAAATCCATGACTCACACAGTTGGCTGACATTCACGACTCGCATGGTTATATTAATGCTCATTGGCTTACAGTAACACCACTCTTGGAATGTATACTTTCAGAAAATGTACTCAGAACTGGAAGGTTAACTTTAAAAGATAACTCATAAAGTGAAACATTTACAAATAATATCTTCCAGATTCTTTTTCCATATTCTTTTCGCAGTCCTTTAAATAAGTTCCTTTTAGTGGCTAGTACTGCTTAAAGGTATATATAAGTTTCCTGGGTTTCAAATGTTTGGTAAGAAACAGGAAGTGATTATAAGAAAAAGATTTGTTATATAAATAAATTCAGTGTACTTACAAAGTTATAGGCAGGAAACTAAAATCCAGCTTTGCATACTCACAGGGAACTTACATAATCATGTACTCTGAGGAGAGACAACCAGATACAGAGTTTCTGGTAGAGATCATAGCAAGTAACTGATGCTGGATGGAATCACAGCTGAATCGGAGCACAAGGAAAGGGCTGGAAAAGGAGAAAAAAACACACCAGCAGCAGAAGTAGTTGAGGCAGGGAACTGAAAAACTGAAGGGATGATAATCCCAAGTAAGAATGTGCACAGAGAGACACTTGTCCCAGGCTGCTTTACAGCACAAACAGGCTCTGCATGCTACTGATTGTCCAAAACTACTTATGATTTTTATGCTAATGCAGCTTGGGTTTGAAGGGGGTGTCAACTCTAATTTTCAACTGGCAGAAATAACAAGACATTTTGCTAACTTCAATGTAAGTGTTTAAATGTTTACAGTGCCTTGCAAAAGTATTAACCCCCCCTTGGAATTTTTCATGTTTTGTTGCCTCACAAACTGGAATTAACATGGATTGTTTGAGGGTTTGCATCATTTAATTTATAGAACATGCTCACAACTTTGAAAAAAAATGTTTTCTTTTATTTATTGTGAAGCAAACAACACATAGGCCAAAATAACAGAAAAAGTCAATGTGCATAACTATTCACTCCCCTAAAGTCAATACTTTGTAGAGTCACCTTTTGCGGTAATCACAGCTCCAAGTCGCTTTGGATAAGTCTCTATGAGCTTGTCATATCTTAACACTGGGATTTTTGCCCACTCCAGCTCCTTCAAGTTGGATGGTTTGTGCTTGTGAACATGCCAATTTTCTGTTTTCTATTTCTAAAAAAATGTTTTATGTACAGTATATATTTTTCTAATTTCACTTCCCCAACTTAGACTATTGTGTTCCGATCCATCACATACAATTCAGATTAACAAAACATTGAACTTAAGGCTGTAATGTAACAAAATAGGTAAAAAGTCAAGGGGGTTGAATACTTTTGCAAAGCACTGTACTTTGGTATTTTTTCATGCACCAAAATATTTTCATATACTATGGATTCGCGTCTATGAAATGCATTCATAATCCAGGAAACTATGCCTTTAATAAAAATATTAATTTTCAAAGATTAGAATATCATCCTCCAGTTGAATGTTTGTCTCCACCCTGGTGAGGTCATTAAGAGGAGGGGAGGGATGGAAGAGATACAGGGCAAAAGCGTTTTAAGATTTAAGATTAATAAGAGAATAAACAATCATCAATAGGCTGCCCGGACAGCAAAACCTTGCTGCCAGGGGAAACATACACCACAAGTCTCCATCTAATGGAGATAATTTTAATGGTACACTTTGAATCTGAAAATTTTGTAGCTGTCTGCTAGACCTCACACTGGGTGGATATCAGTTGCTGAGTCTGAATTTTGACAGGAGCATTTTATATCTATCTATAGATGAATAATCAGAGTATTGCAGTATATAGTGATAACTTTTTGGACAAACATATTCAAAATTATTGTGACAAGCTTTTGATATATATATATATATATATATATATATATATATATATATATATATATATCCTTATTTATTTATTTATTTTATTTTCTTTAATGTATACAAATTCAATTCATTATCTATGCCTACTTAAAACATTCAGCTCCAGGTAAAGGCATTATTGTTATCTTATACTTTAATAGTATTGTGTATTTTCACGTGGCGTACACGTGTACAGTAATACAATTTGTGTAACTATAGAAACAAGAAATAATGACTTAAAATGCTGAAGCCTACAGGACAGAGAGGTTAAAACATAGCACTCACTCAGAAACCCAGTTCATGTGTACAATGAAAAAATATATTACTGCTATAGTTACAGTTCATGTTCAGAAATATATAGTACAAGGAGTTCAGAAATTAGATTAATTTAGCCTGATAGACAGTGGTCGGAATGCAGATTTGATCCAAATAACAACATCAAATTATGATATTGCCTTTAATCCATGGTTGAGTATTGGTGGCCCAAGAATAACACGGATAATGCGTGTGTTAAAATAGCTGGAATTAAAAAAGCGCTACCACTGATTATGTGTGCTTAAAGCATGTCAACAAAGGAAAGTCAGGCAAGTTGAGTCATATACAGTACATTATCAATAAGTCTACAGCAGGGAGATTTATGTGGATACATCTACATTACTCAATATGTATATAAGTAGTAATGACTGTGATGTTATACTGGGCAGTCACTATTACATTCAGCCATGAAAATAATAAATGCAATCCTCTGCTACAGACATTGGTGTTCATTTAATATTGGACGTGTAGACTCCTCCACATCATAGGATCTCAGCTAGTGATATTGATCAGTAGTTAGAGAGAAACAAGAATGGAAATGTATGTAGGTATGGAGTTTGTCCTTTCAAAGGAAGTACTTGGTGCTGGATTGCATCACATGGTTGGGTGGGGTCTGAGTTTCCAACTGAATCAGATCACAAGGGTTTTTTTTAGTTAGAGACTACATATCCCAGGCTTCTTTGCAACAGAGCAACACCAGAGTATGATACAAATGTATTTGCTTTCTCCTTATTGGCCGAAACAAATTATGTTAATCTTAGCAGGAATTTTCAGGGGAGTCAAGTGACAAAAACATTTGCTTGCAAATTGAAAAGCTTTAGCAAACATAAGTGAGAGTTTGCAAATGTTAATTTTGGTATGTTTTCATGAAAACAAATGTTTGCATACACTACTGATTTTCCTCTATCAGATGCATTCATAATTTAGGAAACTTAAATATGCCTTTAAGTAGTCTTAATCTTCTATACTTCTACGTTCAGTTTCTTACTATTCATTGTAGAAACTTTAGTCAGCTTTGGGACTGCTAGAGAGCCTTCCAGGCAGGAGGACCCACCAATGACATAGACCTGATCTCTATGCTATCCCTTTGATATATGATTAATGAGGGATGAATGATCTCCAGGTTTATATCACAATCCATATATTTTAATGGTGGTGTATTTGACATAATAAAGATTACATTTTAGGGTTCTCATAATGTTTTTCTTAAATTAAAATATTTTAATCCTTTGATTTTTTTAGAAAAAGTATAAATTCTGTAACATTATGTTTGTTTTTAAATAGCTCATTCTTCTTGCGTGCAATTGAAGTCATCCCTAAATGGCACTGTCTAACCATTGTTAACATGTTTTCTTCCAGTAGGGCCTGTAGTGTTTTGTGGCGCACCCCAATGCTGGTGGGGTTAATTAGATATGACAGTTTGACAAAAGGAGCATCAAGGTGTGAAATGCGTCTGGCTAGAGGGCAGCTTTCTACCGAACGATGACCTAAAATGGAAGTCACCAACTGCGACCTTTGTTGTAGATTTGGGAGCAGCTGGAGCTGGAGGCCCAACTGTCAGCTGTACATTGTCCACAGAAATGACATGATGTATTTTGCATTGCATGTTTTGCAAGATCACAGGCCGATACGCCATCTCTTTGGTTTATACACATGCAGGTCGGATGAGAATCTGTCCTCTCCTCAAGAAATCAAACCGCCTGATGTTACAGTTTATTTTATCTCACGTCTCAGCATGAAAACGTTTTAAGTGATCGAAAAAAGAAAAATGAAACATCACTGCGTTGTCGTTCACATCTAGATTTGCATTTTAAATTGCGGGTTCTCAGCAGATAATCTGATTCTCTTTACATGTTATTCCTGCATCACAAAACACTTTGCTTTCCACTTTTTACAGAATATCACTTTGCTCTTGTTTTTCCTTAGAAAAATGCTCTTTTGTAAATCTTAGTGCCAAGGATAATAATGTGCATGTACTATTTGTGCCTGGATCACTACCCCGTCGTGGTAAAGGGGCTTGTGTACCTCAAAGAAGCTGTGAGCTATACCATGTAGGGTCACCCACGATGGGCAGGTCCTAGCAGAGAGGTCAGACAAATTGCAGTCCACTAGAGAAGGAGATGGCAACCCACTCTTTGCCATGAAAACCCTATGGGTGGGCCAACATTTAATGAGACAAAAAACTGTGGCACTGAGAGGTGCAATTCAAGTCTACTCCCCGGACGCGGCCCTGCTGTGCTTTTTTTCTAATTTCTTTGTCTAATACCTCCGGGCCCCACCCAACTACCCACCTGCCATCCAATATAATTAAAATTATATATATGTAGGATTCTCAGCTTGTGTATAATCCAACCTTGGCTTGGCATAAAAGCTGTATAATGCAGTGCGCATAAGCGTAAAGGAAGCCATGTATAAAATGGTTATGGATTGAAGACTGAATTATTTGTGGGCACACTTTCATGTCCCAGCTCAGCTTCCCAGAATGCAGTGTAATAACTGTTTTTCTTGGAATTTTATATATATGTCAAAGCTAGGGACATACTGCTCCTCTAGTGGCCAAATCTGGAAATTCATGATTATGTTTTATTTTGCTATTTTTTGTGTCTCCAGTTCATACATTTTTCCCCCCAGTTCCTATGCCCCTGCCTGTGGGTGAGTACAACCAGACACAAGATGTGCCTGACGTGGTGCAGTCCATAGGGTCACAAAGAGTCTGACACAACGTAACGACTGAACAACAACAATATTTGTGCATACAAATTAAAATCTTTGATTTGGGTGCCAATTGACTAACCTAGAAGATAATCATGCTCCACATAATATGACTCACTTTAATGCAGCATACATGAGCATTTTTGTCATGTTACTGATTTTGAAAATATCAATTCAATTATATGATAATACTGTCCCATGAAGCTATATAGGTCCCAATCTGAGTGAGCATGTGCAGACCTCAAGCTTACTTTTTTCTGTAATCTGTTTGTGCGTACCCTTCATTTTCTTTAGTGTTTATTTGTTATTGCTTATTTAATATATAATGTATTAAATCCTATCTTGGCTGTAATAAACATTTATAGATGCTGATTGTGACATGTAACAAATGGCCATATACCCATATAATTAAATTGATGCTGCATTAAAGTGAGTTATGTTTTTTGGTGCATGTTTATCAGTTGGTTAGTCAATTGCCACTTGAATCAAGCATTCAATTTGTGTGCAATGCTTTCACCCACAAATATTACATGCGCATTATTAGTGTGGTATTAAAGGTACTACAGTCAGCATATTTGCTTTGCTTGGTTTAATGGCATATGGAAAGAGTACCTTCCTTTCTGAAACTGCTGCTAAATTAATTGAGTTATGGGCATCTGAAATTAATATTTTCAAAATATTCCTATTCTCCCTTCATCTCCAAGGTATCTAATGAGCTACACTGGTTGGAGACATTAATTAGAACCAGAAGTGCAGACGGAGTTGCACCAGTTGCTAAGAAAATAGGGACTTGGGGCCCAATTAAATTCAACGCCCACAGTGGCAGTGGTACAGCCGCAAAGCCTATGGGATTGAAATTTGGCGGAGTGACAGAGTGATTAAATTAGACAATCCCGCAACATAAGTGGCCGACATCCAAATCCGTAAACCATGTTTCCGCACGTTCCTTTTGTGGCCGTGAACATGATTATGGGTTTAGACGGAGCCAATAGTAAAAGAGAGCGTCATCACTATGTCACAAAAAAAAAATGGAGGTTAGATTTTAATCCTTTATCGGATTGAAGTACAAGTTGCGATCGAGCCCGCATCCCAGAAATGATGCAATATGAAAAAATTAATAAATATAATATTTTAGTGCACGTGAGTACAGTTATATGTATTAACACATTGATTGCCTGGATTGATATAACACTGAAATTAAACATTAGAAAATATATTTTGTATTGCCGATTTACGGGCTTGAGAGTGTTGTACTATTAATATTAATACTTTACATAAATTTTGCTTCAATTTAAAATACAGTAGTGTGTTTATATTTGCTTTTACAGTGCTTTGGAAAGGACTTTAACCCCCTTGCGGGTCCTCTTTTGTCCCCCTAGGATTTTTGGCTCCACTTGCCGTTTACAGGTTTGAACGCCAGTGCGTCTTTGGGGAACTGTTGCAATTTAATAGCGATTTGCGATAGTAACATTTACGGGCTTGACAGATCAAAGGCTTAGCTGGGATGGAAATCAGATTTTGACAGCCCATTAGTTTTTTCCGCCTGTAACCCACAGATAGTTTGCAAGTAGCTATAACAGGCCGATTTAATAGCCGCAACTTTTGGGGGCTAATTTACGGGCTACTGGAACTTAATATTGCCAATCTTAATAGGGCCCTTGGTGTTGTGGTAAAATCAAATGACTATGAAATGCAGCTAGTAGATTTGAATTTATCTGATATTTAAAAAAATTATGTTTATTTTAATTACACAACAAAACAGAACGTATATACAAACGGTAAAGGGAGTAGGTTATGGGATAAAGACAGATGCTTTTACCCACTGCACCATGTGCCTGCATGTGCATAGCAATCAATAAAATGAATGTATAATCCGGGTAATAGTCACACCCTGAACCTCATAGTCTATACAGGCCACACAAACAACTACAAATGACAGTCTTTGATCTGTTGAAAGCATTTAAAGGCATATCTAAGTTTCCTGGATTATTAATACATTTGACAGAGGAGAATCAGTAGTGTATGACCTTTTTTTTTACATGAATATATACTAAAATAAGTATTTACAAACTCACCCTGATGTTTGCTAAATGTTTTCAGTTTGCAAGCTGAGGCTTTTGTTAGTTGACACCCCTGAAAATCTCTGCTAAGATTAGCATAAAATTCAAAATTTCTTTTGGCCAATCAGGAGAAAGCAGAGGTTAGCTGATACATTTGTATCATACAACTTACACTGAACGTATCTATATAACACATGTTTTTCTTATAATCACTGCCTGTTTCTTGTCAAACATTTGAAACCCAGGAAACTTATTTATACCTTTAAACAAGTTGCTCACATGGAGCCCAATTCAATTGCAAGCCCGCATCTTGCGGGATCCAGGCTGTATGTCTGCGGGTGTGCTGCGGGCCCCTTTCTTGTGTCCGATTCCGGAGCTATTCAATTAAAGGAGCCCACAAGTTACGGGCCCAAAGCCGACTCTGTAAACCATGCACTGGTTCGTAGCAGTTCAGGGCAGAAACATGATCAATTAAGCAACCGTAAACTCACATTTCGAAACAGCCAATAGAAATTGAGACTGTCATTATTACGGCAGTAAAATACAGAGGATACATGTCATTCAATTATGTTCGGGAGTCCGATATGCGATGAGACTCGCACACCTCAAAATACAAAATAATAATGAATGCCAATACTGTTCTAGTCCATGTGGGTGTCCTGATATTTATTAACGCATTGATTCCCGAGATCAATATAACCCTGAAATGACACATAAAACAATATTACTTTTTATTGATGGTTTGCAAGCTTGAGACTGTTGTGCAATTAATTATATTGTCTTTCATCACTTTCCCCATCATTTACAGTGCAGTATTGCTTTTTTATTTGTATTTACAGTGCTACAAATAGGTGTTTAGCCCCCTTGCGGGTCCTCTCTAGCACTCGTAGGATTTTCACCTTCATTTGCCCCACTTACGGGCTACAGTAATTTGTGATAGCTCAATTGAATCAGGCTCAATGTTTTTCAAGCATCCACATGATGGTGCATGGTAGCTCCTATCAGGAGATTTTGGACTGAAAAAATACCAGGAACCAATAAACAGGAATTCATTGCACCAATAACAGCCCATGCTTGATGGGTTAATTTAAAAAGGGTGATTGACAGGTATGTTTCAATGTAGGTTTCCTGAGCAAAATACAATTTTTTAAACATAAGAGCTCACAGTTCATTTATTGTAAAAATCCCAGAGAAAAGCTACAGCTATACAGTGAATTCATGATCTGCCTCATGATTGATATAACATATTTTATAATTATCTAATCCCACTTATTTGTATCAGATTTGTGTGAATCATCACTGGTATATTTTCACATATTAAAATATAGCAAAATTCTAGGATTTATACATTAGAAGGAATTAGTGTTTCTCCTGTCAATGCTCCTTTAATTGTTGATTATTTAAGTGGCTCAATGTGGGGTCTCTGATGGGTACCTATTTTCTCTGTTTATTCTCTAATAATTAAACTCCAGAGTCACCAGTTGTCAATTACAATTATTCAATTAAGTTTCATTGACTTTCTGATGAACCAATTAAATCTGACTGATCAATATTTAAACTGAAATGCTGGTTTTAGTGATGTACTTTCATAATTACTAGCATACAGCCTAAGAAGTATGGAGACCATGGCCCCTTTTTAATTGAGCAATTGTTGGTTACTGGAGCCCGTAATGTAGTCCAAATATTCTACTTTGCTATCCAATTGGCGTCCATGATTTGTGGGTTACGGACTGAAAACCCTTGTGGTTGTCAAAATCGTAACTCTGACCCATCTAAGCCTTTGATCTTAAATGTTACAATCGCAAATCGCTATTCAATTGCTACAATTCCTCAAGCCCGCAAATGTTCTCACACCAGTAAATTAAAAATGTAGAAGAAAATCCTACGAGTAAGAGATAGGACTGACAAGGGGGTTAAACATCTGATCGTAGCACTGTATGCAAATAAAAAAAAACAATACTGCACTTTAAAAGACGGGGAAATCGATGAAATACAATTAATTGCACAACAGTCTCAAGCTCGCAAATCTGCAATATTTTTTTTATTTTTTTACATTTAATTTCTGTTTTATCTCAATCTCAGGAATCAAGGAGTTAATATCAGGCCATCCACATAGACTAGAACACTATCTTCATTAATTTGTATTATTTTGTCGGATTGCAAGTCTGATCGCATATCGGACTTCTAAATGCTAATTGATTGACGTTTAACCTCCATGTTTTACTGATGTCATGATGATGGTCTCATTTACTATTTCACGCTCTGAAAAGCTACTTACGATTGCCTAGCTTACGGTTTAGGCTTTCTGTCCTTAAACTGCGGGCTTGATCAATTGAATCGCTCTGTAACTGCAAAATTTCAAGTCAGCAAACTTTGGTCCTGTAAAACGTAAACTGCGGTCTTACAATTGAATAGGGGCCCATGTCTTTAATTCTGACCATGTATATTTTACAAACATGCAGTATTTTTGGCTCTTAAATATGCTATTTTAATAATTTTAAAATATTGCAAAATGGCGTAGATTGTCTATGTGTTACGTGGCTCGCAAGAATTTTCTGTCCTTTGTAATAGTGTATTTTGTACCTCGTACTTTCCTGTGGGAAAGTGGTACATGGCTGGCTGTGTTTTGTGCAGTTAGGGGTCGTGTAGCCTCGGTTTAATATTTTTCAGCCGCCATTTTTTTTCTCGCTTAGCCTTTTTTTTAGTGGTGAAACTCGGCAAATTGGGCTTAAATTTGGGTGCAACCTCACTCCCGGATGTCTTGCCTGTCCCCTGTGCTGTGTGTGATGTTTTTTATTTTATTTTATGTTTTTGTGTTTTTTGTGTTTTCGATTTGCGCAGTTTGGCTGCTAACTTCGTATTTTTTCGACCTTGTATTTTTTTTTTTAAGTCCTGCGTCTCATAATTTTTTTTCTTATGCAGCGCGTTCCTCAACTGCTTGCATCCTAAGGTGATCCCGCATTTCCTAAGTGCTTGGAGGCTAAGCCCCACGTTTTTAAATGCCTCAATGGCTCTCCTCGCTTTGTGAGTCTTGCAGGAGTGCCTTCGGCGCTCATTTCTGGCTAAGTCCCACGTATTTCAATGCCTCAACTGCTCGCCTCGCTTTGCAAGGCTCGCAGTCGACGAGCGCCTTCGGTGCTCTTCGTCTAAGTGCTCCGAGTTTCAATGCCTCAACTTCTAACCTCGTTATGTGAGGCTTGCAGCCCCTTAGACAAAGTCACAAAACGTACGTTGGGAATGCCCCACATAGACATGTAACCCAGAACCAGCACACAGGCATTGCGTACATGCCGGTAGAGGTGATAGATACATTTAGATAAAAAAAAATGTATTCTCATTATTAAGACACTGAGAAGATACAAAATGTCCAGTTATATTGTACAAGCATGTCCATTCCAATAAACAACTTCCACACATTTCTTATCTACCTTTTTCAATATTTTCTCACCATAATAACATACAGTGTTTCATATTCTGACACTATTACCAACGTGTTCCATTGAGGAGTAACCCCTTTGGAGGTCTTAATGTTAATTACCCTTCTTAACTTCATTATACATATAGACTATTCATTAAGTGATTTAATAACTCTGGGAAAAACCTAGATTTTAATCTTTTCTCTATGATTTTAGTTGTTGTTTTGTGGGAAATTATAATAAATGTGAAATGTTATTGTAATTTTTCCAACTTTTATATGACTTGTTATATATTGTTTAATTAGTGTCAAACACGTAGGGATTTGTTTTTCTATATCTCACATTTAAAATATATATTTAATGCTTTACTGTTATTGTACTCTTTTAACTTAATGTTCTTTGTTCATGTTTCACTTCCCCAAAACAAAGCCATATGTTTATATTTCATAAATCTTTAAGGCTGCTTAAATAAAGCAAAAATTAAATGTTCTTTCAAATTTAGATTCCTCTTTAGTTGCTACGGGGCTCTTCTTTATGGTTTTCCAAGTGATAAGAAACCAAAAGATATTTAGCATTTTCTTCAGCTTGTAGAATAAGGCAGAAATACACCAATGACAAATCTCCCACACAATGAAATTAATAAATAAGCACTTGACTTCCATGGGGGGGTTCATGGGATTGAGCCAACATTTAAAAAAAAAATAAAGTTTGATCAAGTGTCCCATGTTAGTCCTACCATGTGGTGAATGGTACTGGGAAATTATTCATACACAGTTATATCTAAAGACTTTTTTCATAATCAAACATCAAAGCCTAAAATGTAGACAATATTATGTACTGAGATTGGGTAACCGTCTTTTACATAATAAATAACGTATAAATACATCCAGGGTCAGTATAAAGATTTGTCGGGGGAGCTTTTTGTGCCAAGAGGTTTTCAACTGACAAGAGGACATCCCTTGAGGTTAGAAGTAAAAAGATTCCACCTCAAAGAAAGAAAAGGGTTCTTCACAGTAAGGGTGGTTAATCTGTGGAATTCTCTACCAGAGGAGGTGGTGACAGCGGATTCGATAGATAACTTTAAAAGGGGACTAGATTTATTTCTAATTAAAAAGGGTATTCAGGGTTATCATGGATAATTAGAGAGACAGAAATGATCCAATTTTTTACATTTCCCCTTTAGACAATTGGCTAAGTCTCGCTTGTTTTTTTTTTTTTTTCTATTTGCCTTCCTCTGGACTAATTAATAATAATAAAAAAAAAAAAAACATTAAATAATTGATTAATAATTAATTAACAACTAATGAATTAATAGTTTATCCGCATATTGCAGATCAAAGGAGATCTTAAAAGGTTGAACTTGATGGACTGAAAGTCTTTTTTCAACCTTAAATAGTATGTAACTATGTAAATACAATTTCACAAACACACATTTCAGCATTAGTACCCAATATACTATTTGCCCCATGCCAGTCCTGCCATGTGGTGCATGGTACCGAGAAATACTTTATACACTGTTATGAAATCAAAAATATATCTTAAGACTTTTTTCATAATCAATCGTCTATGCCTACAATGTAGACAATATTATGTATTGAGATTGAGTAAACATCTTTTACAGAATAAATACAATTTCACATATACATATTTAAGCATTAGAACACAATATACTATTTAGAAACCCATGCCATGTTTGCCACAATAACTATTGTATAAAATATAAGTAGATATTTTTCAAATTCACAAAATGTAATAATGTGTATCTACCGTCAGATAATAAACCTGTATCTAGGATACTAGATTCCATAATATTTCGACTTAGCACTTTATGGGAGTTATTTGTCAATGTCCTCAGCTGTAAAAATGACATAAAAATCTGCTCCAAATGTATTAATACACATTCCATCCAGGGATTTGGCTAACTAATAGAAATGGCTCAAATAAATATTATCTTCACTTTATGCAATGCCCAAATGGAACCTTATCATGAATTGATGGGCTGGTAACCATACACTGACAGTTCTACACTAAATGAGTGCAGGTGGCTTCAAATGATCTATTTTGCTGGCAAATCCTTAAAAATAGAGTTTTTACGGCACTCATATCTCTAACACAAATTTATCCCATTCCAGCTATCTGCAAACTTGAACATTCATATAAAGTCTAAATAGTCTATGATCCATGATATGGTCTCTTGAGTCCATTCATAACATGAACTGTGCTCGTGTTTTTTTTCTAGTTATGGCAGTGGTTTACATATTAAATCATGGAAAATTGTGAGCCTAATATGGTAGTGATTTGATTTTCTCCTTTGGACTGCGGATTTCCATCAACAATGTCATTTCTGTTCATGGTATAAACAGACAATGTCATTACCCAACGCTGGGATTCCATGATTTGTTCTGTTTAGTGGCACTTGAAATAATATAAACCATAAAGTATAATTTTGGAGCATACATTCTGTCTAGACAGGTGATGCAATTTTTGCGTTATGAGTTCTATATCCTTTTAATATTTTATGGATACAGAACAGGGAATATACCAAGGACACTTTGTTTTATTTTGTTTTGAAACTTCTTGATAGAGACGACAAAAACACTATTTCGATCAATACCAAACCAATCACAAATGTTTGTCCCTAATGAATAATGAAAGGAGAAATCATACATCTGCTTTCCATTACATTGTTGAGTAAATGGAAAAGCAGGTCAATTTTCACTCCACATGCCAAAGCAGTAAGCAGCCGAAAATCACTCACAGGGAGAGGAATATGCAACGTGTTAGTGACACTAGAGTAGCATGACTTCATTTATTAGTGATTGTATTGTCTGTAAAAAGTAGTGAAAGAAATTAGGTGGAAATCAGAAAATCTAGTATATTATGATCTTTGTTGGGCAGGAAAAATTATTGTTCTTCATATTTATATTTAAACATTGATAGCTCTAAAGTATTTATCTTGTTCTTTTTATTATTATTCATTATTTGTAATGCACCAACATATTCTGTAGCACTATATAGGGGTTACGTACAAGAATAGAGGGTCCTGGCTTTGAGCTTAAAATCAAAAGTACATAGAGCTTTTCCCCAAAGCACCTCACAAGACGGAAAACTCACAAACTTACAGTCTAAGGGTTTGGGTAATACAGGATGGTGATAGATACAAGATGGCAGTGTGTGAGGCAATAGGCTTAAGCAAGTTTGTGTGTTACATTTTAAAGGTTTTTAGGCAGGAGGAGTCTAATGGAGCGAGGTAAGGAGTTCTATAGAGTAGGGTCAGTGCAAGAAAAGTCCTGAAGGTGGAGTGAGAGGAGGTGATAAGAGAGAAGGAAAGAAGATACATTAAACAGTATATGTTTCTCCGACAATTGTATAGTTAATGCCTCTTGACAACCCTTGCTCGATAAATCACCAAACTCAAGGCACTTTGGATACCTACTCAGTGCTGCTCTAGAAATGAAATGAGGTCATTGTTTATTCTTATCATACGATCCCTTAATACATGTATTACTTTTGATTGCTGCCTTTAGCAGTACATTTGAATAGCACAAAGTCCTGCTCGTGGTCCTCTTTGTTAATGGTTCAGTTGTAATGTGAAGCTGTTACAAACAGATCTAAACAGATTTATTTTAAGAAAGTGAAGGCTTATTCTATTTTACTTTGCAACAGCTGACATCTTGTAAAATTTCAAAAGCAAAAAGTAGAACTATATTTAAAAGCTGTGCATCTGTGTAAAATAGTTTACCCTCTCCAGTAATACATTAACAGAATAAAGTTGTTCCAGAACCCTACCCAGTTGTGGGCAGTAGCCACTGGTGTTATCCATTCATTGAAAACATCATCCAGGCCATGGGTCTAGGAGTCAAAGAAAATATGGGTGGGGGGCGGATACTGCATATAATAAAAAATACCACACAACTGCTTCTCTATACGCATAAAAAAATCTGTGGGGGAGTTTATCGCTCTCATCCCCCCAGTTATTATGCCCATGATCCAGGGGGTTGAGTGGTGTCAGGTTCTTCATTGAAAATGACATGAGTTTATCTAAACTTTGCATTATAGTTGCCCAAATTCTCATAATCCATGCAATCACATTAACAATTCCTTTATAAATAGCTCTAATCTTACTAAAATAATATATGCTAACTTAAAACATTCATAAATGAAATAGACATCATCATTTCTCTTGATATCTTCTATATAGATTGAGTATTATCAATAGTAAAACATTACATATTTAATAATTTACTTTGAGGGAATAGCATATAATACAGATTTATTATTCATACCTTTTAAATAACCTCTTGTTAAATAATGTACTTGTGTTTTCTATTTACCTTTATTGTTCATAACCCTAGCTTAGCCAAATGAGCCTTGGCATAGATATAAAATCCAAAATTAATTATAGTCTGAGATTATCCTATTTTTTTACATTTTGCTTCCATATTCACGAGAATGCACAATTTAGCCACCTACATTAAAAAGTATTCTATTCTTTCACAGCAGAGACCACTTATTTATCACTGTAGTTTTGTTTGTTTAGGTGGAAGCCAAAATGTTAAGTAGCTTCGAGTACATAAAAGAGAACAGTAGAAGCCATAATGTCCTGGACGGTATCCAGGTATTTTTTCTTGATTTTCCTACAAATGGCTCTAAGGCAAAAAGCCATGAACTTTATAGCAAAACTCCATTTAATTTCAGCTGCCTCGTCTCCTACACAGTTGGCTAGTTTTGAATAAAGTGGGATGATGTTTTCAAAATATATTAAGCTTTGGAAATTAAAGGTTGATCGCTCTTGAAATCAGCAGCCATTGTTGAGTCAATCAAAGAGAATATATTGTATTTAAACGTATATATAACATGTCTCTATTTGTTATACTGTCTCCATACCTATTCATCCGCCCAGTAGGAAATGGTCTTGAAAATTAGGCTGTAGTACAAATTACCACTTCATATGCTTAAGTTTGCTTAAACATGGTATTTATTTTCTGAATAGCTATTTCTGTGAAATATCACACAACATGAAAGATTAGAATATTTTAATCTCTTACAAACAAACTTTCACAGTGAAGGCTGGATTTGCTAGTGGTCGAATTTATGATGGATTGTGATGGTTGATGTTTAGAACAGAACTAAAGTGAAATTAAAGAAATTAAAAGACGTTTGCTTCTGGCAAGTCTGGACAATCTATCAAAAAGCAAAAAAATTAAACTATCAACAAAGGTCTGCATAGTTAGATCTATGGTATTCCCAGTAGTGACATACGGATGTGAGAGCTGGACCATAAAGAAGTCTGAGCGCCATAGAATTGAGGCCTTTGAAGTTTGGTGTTGGAGAAGACTGCTTAGAATCATTTGGACTGCAAGAAAGGTCCTATCAAAAAATGCTACAGGAAATTAAGCCAAACTGTTTACTTAGAGGGTTGATCATGAGGTTAAAGCTGAAATATTTTGGTCATATGATGAGAAGACAGGATTCCCCAGAGAAGTCTCTGATATTGGGAAAGATTGAAGGCACATGAAGAAGTTGACGGCAGAGGTGGAGATGGATAAATGAGGTAATTGAAGCAATGAACATTTGCTTGATCATCATCAGAGAGGCAATGGCTGAAACTTGTACCTGGTGGGCATGGAGAGTCAGACACGACTGAACAACTAAACAACAACATTAGGGATGCAAGCATTGCCATACATCGGATGTTGTAGTTAGCTATGATTGATATATATATTCACTAGTTTAATGCTAGCCAATTACTTTGTTGCCAGCAGACAGGAGTATTGTGGGTGTTAATACACAACAAACACACCTACACTGTATAACCTACAATCTTTGGTAACACAACTTTACTGCGACTGACACATGTGCTCCGACGTATGCACGCCAAAGCATGCCCACATCAACAAAAGCGCACCCAACCATTGCGCGACCCAACATCTGCGAGCGCACAACCCGACAAGAGCAGCCCGGAAATCGATTTTAATGGTACGGTATTTCCCTCCCCGTCTCTACTGTGCTCTCCCCATCTCCCATTTGTTTCTTTCCAATTTTCTCCCCTTCACATTCATTTCGTCTGCTCCTCTTTCTCTCCTCTCTCCTATTTATAACCTATTATAACCTATCTAGGAAAGATTGGGGCAATGGTAAAAGAGGAGGAGGGATTTGTCTGTATGTTAAGCCTAAACTTAAGCCTATAGAAAAAGAAGATATTTATGGTGGCACTAGCGGTAATGTTGAATGTTTGTGGGTAGAGTTAAATAGCGGAGCAGCAAATTCTAAAATAATATTAATAGGAGTATGCTATAAACCCCCAAATATAGCTGAAAGTGCGAAACTGTAATTATTGTTACATATTGGAAATGCAGCTAAGCACGGGCAAGTTCTAATAATGGGAGATTTTAATTGCCCTGATATAAACTGTATAAATGAGACCAGCAGTTCAGCTAAGGGGAGCAGGTTCTTGAGTACACTCAGAGATCATTATCTGGCCAGGTTATACAAGAGCCTACTAGAAATGAAGCTATCTTGGATTTAGTCATCACAAATAATATTGATATAGTATCAAATTTGATTTTGGAAACAGTGATCACAACACAGTCTCATTTGAGATTGAATTAAAAAAACAAAACTGTAAGGGGCTAACAAAAACTCTTAATTTTAAAAGGGCAGATTGTAAAGGTCTAAGGCCAGTGATACAACGTATAGACTGGGACAGAGAACGGACAGGTAAAAATACTAAACATAAATGGACAACGTTCAAATTCTTACTAAATATACATACTTATCACCAAATACCATGTGGAAATGAAAGTAGAAGGAGTAAATCGCATGCAATGAGGATTAAAAAACAGGCATTTCAATTATACAAACAAGAGGGGACAGAGACTGATTTAGGTGAGTACAAGGAAATCAACAAGGCTTGCAAAAGTTCTATTAGACTGGCTAAAATTGAAAATGGAAAGTTAGTTGCAAAAGAGAGTAAGACTAACCCTAAAATATTTTTTGAACATATTAATGGGAAGAAGGCGAGGAAGGAAGCTATAGGAACATTACAATGTGACACAGGCCGTCTGATAATTAGTGACCAGGAAAAGGCAGGTGAGCTAAATAGGTTATTTTCTTCAGAATACACAAGGGAGGTACCAGTGGTTGGGACACTGCAACATGATGGGGCTACACTAACTTTGCCAAATAATTGGTTAACACAGGAAGTAATCCAAAAGAGGTTGGATTTTTTTTTTTTAATAAAGCCCCAGGTCCTGATGGAATACATCCACGGGTAGTATGAATGTTTCTGTGATATAATATCTGATGAGATAGAAACTTTTACTAAGCAAATCTATACCTATGCATTTGTCTGAAACCCCCCATACCTTGCCTGCTCCCCCACCCCCAAAGCCTGGTTTTATTGCTTCTTATCTGTGAAATAACATTTGTCCATCCTTCTCATATTCTGTTGCAGCCTCTCTGGTATCTCTAGGCCTCAGTCTCTCCTCTCTCACTTTCTCTGGAACTACAATCACTTCCCTCCCCCCTTCCCCTCACCCACCCGCCCCTTGTTTCTCTTGATTTATTGTGTCACTCAAATTTCTTACAGCTGATCAATTAGCAACACCTGCTAAATATACCTAATTAATCTATTACACAATGTTTCCTCATGCCTGTTCCTTCCTCATTACATCCTGTCTTTTCCTCAAGCTCCTCTTCTCAACTTTTCCACATCATGTCTCCAACATAACCATCTCACCTTCCATGCACTCCTCTCCTCTTTTATGCTCACATGAGCTACTCTCATTCCTGCATTCACTATCTCCTCCCCCTTCTAAAGCTCATAAGCAGAAACACTTCTGCAAGTCCAAATCCCACCTCCTC
The DNA here is from genome assembly GCA_027410445.1 of Discoglossus pictus. NCBI lineage: Eukaryota > Metazoa > Chordata > Amphibia > Anura > Alytidae > Discoglossus > Discoglossus pictus. The sequence continues at coordinate 16,504,240 of CM050171.1, forward strand.
TCCCTCTTTCTTTCTTCTGCTGGCTTCTTGGGACATACCTCCTAACACAGGCCCCTCACCTCCCACTCACAGATTATACTATCTGACCACTAGGGGCAGAAAACATTTTACATACTAGGATCACTTACCAAATTACTTTCTCAGATGCTTTCCTTTTCCTTCTATATGAAAAAGCATTCTAACTTTGCATACCCTCCTACCTAATGAAACTTCACTTTCTTCCTGACCCTTGCTATTTCCTTATCTGCCTCTTCCATCCCCTTTAGATTGTAAGTAGAGAGTTTTCAATCTTGTAGAGTGCTTTGGAAAAAAACACTTTCTACAAAGATTCTAAGCTCAAAACAGGGCCCTCCATTTTTTGCAGTTTGTTAAAATTATATTTGTCCTTGTTCTTTTCCCCTGTATAGCGCTATGGAATATGTTGGCGCATTAAAAATAAAAGTAATAATAATAATAATACTGAGGGAACTGGGCTCTGTAATAGCCAAACCATTATCTAATTTTTCAAGATTCACTCAACACAGGGTCTCTACCAGATGACTGGAGAAAAGCAGATGTGATACCTATATTTAAGAAGGGAGCAAGAGCAAATCCGGGGAATTATAGACCAGTGAGCCTCACTTCTGTAGTGGGAAAGCTTTTAGAAGGGTTAATAAGGGTTAATAAGGGATAATATACAAGAATATGTCTATTTAAACAAGATTATAAGTAGAAATCATGTTAGGTCATGTCAAACAAACTTAATTAGTTTATATGAGGGGGTCAGTAGGAACTTGGATCAAGGCAACTCAGTGAATGTAGTCTTTTTGGATTTTGCAGAGGCTTTTGATACAGCAAAGGGAAGCAAAGGGTTTTTGTAAATGGAACACACTTCTATTGGACTAATGTGGTAAGTGGGGTTGCTCAGGGTTCAGTATTAGGTCCTCTCCTTTTTAACATATTTATTAATGACTTAGAAGTAGGATTGGAATGTATTGTCTCCATTTTTGCTCATGACACTAAGTTGTGCAAGATAATGATGTACTTTCCCTCCAAATTGATTTGCATAAATTAGAGAAATAGGGACTAAATGGCAGATGAGATTAAATACCAATAAATGTAAAGTTATGCATCTGGGAAGGAAAAATAGCCATGCAATTTATATATGCTTAATGGAGCAAATCTTGGAGTATCAGATATTGAAAGGGATTTGGGAGTACTTGTGGACAATCACATAGGTAACAGTGCGAAATGCCATGCAGCATCTGCAAAGAAATGTAAAATATTAGCATATATTAAGGCTATAGAAGCAAGGAAAGCAAATATAATTCTGCCACTATACAAAGCCCATGTACACCCTCATTTGGAATATGGAGTACAATTTTGGGCACCACTACATAAAAAATACATGGGAAAAGGTACAGAGGAGGACAACAAAACTAATAAGAGGCATAAGTTATGAAGAAAGACTAACCAAATGAAACTAATTTTCTCTTGAAAAAAAGGTGTCTAAGAGGGGATTTGATCCTTTCAGACCACGCCCAGGAAGTGGTTAGCATGGCGCTCTAACCAAGGCAAGATGGCGTGTCATAGCAGGGTCTGAAGGTACAGCTAACAACTTCAGGTGGTTACTAAGTTTGATTTACACCCTTCCCTAAAGAGGCTAACGCACATCATGAAATGCTAACTGGAGAGACATAACTTGGAGAGGGGAAAAGCGGCACAAAGCAGTAGGAGCTGATCTGCTACAAGCAAAAGAAGAGTTGGGGTTGTAGAATCAGACGCTGGCATTTAGCTCTGAGACCTACGGAGGCTGCTGCTGCTGCATAACGATTCCCATCCAATATCCAGAAGTGGTCCCGCGAACCAGAACATTTTCATCCAGGGTCATTGAGGCTGGTATTAGCCCGTAAGAGCCTGCTTTTTCTACATGAAAGTAAGTTCTCCAGTTTAACAACTTTAGAGGGGAACTCCGGTTATAAACCGGCACAGTCTAGCCCATCAATATGGCCATGTTATTAATACTCAAGAATAAAGTGCTCATTAGATAAAATAAAATGTGAGCTGAACACATTTCCACTACTAATGAATGGACACTGTCTATACAATTATCTTTTCCATGAAGGTAAGGAAAACTGAAGGAAAGCATGCCCAAGGGGCCACCAATAATAAACTGCCCATAGGCGCAGGCTTTGGCATAAAAGTGGAAGGAAAATAATGTTTGCAAATTTTTGGGGACAAGTGGGTATGCCCAGCAGGGTTTGTCCTCCTAATATGTGGGCCAATTCTAACTTCAGATACAGTAACTTTCAAGCACTACAGCACTGGTTTGATTCTGACCCTCTTAATCCCTGCAGGATACTATCAGTCTACATACTGACTTTAGTACTATACCTAAACATTTAGGTTGCCATAAAGCTGGAAACGCTAAATTACTTGACTGTTGATCTCAAGTTTTGTTTTTCTTATTTTTCACTTCATGGACCACTGGAGTCAAGGTCTTAACAAGCACCATATTGGCAACACTGACCTAAGTTTACCCAATATCAACTATGGTATATGCAATGTTCTGTATCATTGTCTCTTAAGATCCAGCCACCTGGTTACCTAAAATTTGGTGAGTTTTCGAGTCTTTGTTCCAATGCTTACATAACTCAAAACATAACTCGCTGAGGTTCTAAGAAATTTAGAATTGTTATGGCTTGGATCTTTGTTTATATCCCAGAAATTTCTCAACAGTTGGATAGTCCATTGTGGGAGTGTTACTTTATTGTAGAGAATTGAAAGAAGAACTATTACTCACAATGACTGTGTTTCAATTTCCTATGTAAAATGTTAATAGTCATAGACTCCAACTTATGAGGTTTTTCGTGTAAATAAATCCCTGAAAGCTGTCTTGGTAGTACATCACTGTCTCCTAATTTCCAGCTGTCTGGTCACTTCAAAATGTGCTGAATCCGCGAGACACGTTTCTAATGGTTACACATTGCAAAGCAAAACTTGTGGAGGTCCCAAGAAAATAAAAATTGTTATGTTGTAGAATTTTGCTTATAACCCAGATTTTTTTCAACTTTTGGACAGTCCATCGTGGGAGTGCTATGCTTCTGTAGAAAAAAATCATGAATAACTGTTAGTCACGATGACTGTGTTTTAATTCCTTATGTAAAGTGGTAATTGTCATAGACTCAAACTTCTGAGGTTGCAAATAAGTTCCTTAAAGTTTTTTTGGTACATATAATTTTGATAATATATATTAATTAGAGCTAGTTCATCTCTTGCAGAAATAGGTTATTTGGGGTTATAAGAGGTTTGGATTAGAGCTAGACCTAAATGATAAAATGAAGAAAGATAATCAAGTGTCAAAAGGTAGAAAAAAATGCTCCTAAATCTCCACAAAACTTATTTTGTCCAATAATCAAGGTAAATTCTAAAGATAATGAACAAGCAGAACTGAGTTCCTAGTCCAAATTTGAATCTACATCTATTCAGCCAGATTCTAACGAAGGTTCAGTCTTAGAGGATAATTCTTTACAGGCGGATCCTGGAGAGGGGAAATAAACTATTGTAGCTATGAAATCATTGTTAGAGGAATTTCAATCCTCAAAACAGGGGGAACTGTCTGGGGAAATTGCAAAGAATTCAAGCAAAATTGTCTCCTTAGAACAGAGACTAGAAGGAGCTAAGTCAGCTCAAGAAGAAATAATTAACAAAACAAAGATCTTGCTAGAGCAGTATCAAATTTAAAAGACGAAGTCCAAATCTTAAGTTTCAAGAGTATAAGACAAGAAGACTTCTCAAGGCATAGTAACATTAGAATCTGAGGTATTCCAGAAAAGATTGCCATCAGAGGCTTGGAGGATTATTTTTGTACTTTTCTATCTACTTTAATTAAACATGAATTGCAACAAGAACTATTGATAGATAGAGTACACCGATTACCACTGTCCAGAAATATCAAATATATACCCCAAGATACTATTGTTAAAATTCATCATCATGCAATCAAAGAAGCAATTACGAGAGCTTCATACAATTTAAAAGTATTTGAGACACCATATCAAAATCTTAATTTTTTTCAGATTTGTCAAGCAAAACCCTGCTGAGACGCAAAGAGTTTGGCAGTTTCACCAGGGTTTTAGGAGGGAATAAAATTCTATACCGATGGCTATAGCCTATGTCTCTGATGGTGACTTATGCACATTCTAAGATCATAATCAAAACAACACAACAAGGTGAAAAATTACTTTCTGAATGGAATTTGGGACAGTCCCTTGGTAAATATAAACCCGAAGTTTTAGATTAATATGGAAAAGGGGAAAGGGGAAAGTATTGAGTGACCAAAAAATACAAAGGTTATAGATGAAAGAAATGAAATTAAGGGAAGGAAAACTCTGAAGAGGAAAAGAAAGAAGGAGTGAGAGGAAAGGAAAAATGGGAAAAGAAAATGAGAGGAGGGGAAAAAAAGAAAAATATCTATATGCATTTTCTTCTATAAGTAGACCTTACTGGTGGAGTTTTGTTGTTCCCCCAACTCCTACTCAAAGGGTTTTATCTTCAGACCCTGTGTACAAGATCCAACGCCGTTGTGGTTTTTCAGATATGGTTAGTTTGATCTCCTCTGGATACTTTTCTTGCCAAAGGATTTTAGTAATCCGCTTTATGTGTGATTTGTTGTATAATTTATTGTTTGTTTTTTCTATTTGTAAATTGTTTTGTGAAAATGCACATGACCTTAAAGGGGAGGGTCGGGTTGGAAACCTATTAAGATATAAATGCATTTTAAGCTAATTACTCACAATGTCTTAGGTTTAAACCTTCTGGTTAAAATATACTACGCTTTTAATAGTTTCATTAAGGAAAGGGCAGACATTATCTGTCTGCAAGAAACTCATTGGCAGCAAGAGAAGATCCCGATATTTTAGGTCAAAATTACACATTGCATTATAGCTCAACTTGCAAGAAGAAAACTCGAGGGGTATCAATATTTTTACACAACAATCTTAAACTAGAAGAAAAATAGGACAAAGTTGATCCTGAGGGCAGGTACATAATTTAGTTGGGCAAAATAGACAATCAAGACTACAGGATCCGGAACCTATATGTACCTAATAAAGGTCAAATTAGATTTGTTAATTGTGTCTAAGATTGTGAAGAAATATTTACAAGGCTCTATCATATTATGTGGGGACTTCAACCTTTATCTTAATTCTGATCTTGACAGGAAATAAATTAAAAAGCCCACTCCAGATGCACAGACATTTAAGAAAATTAGAGCCTTTAACAATAGCAAAATTTATCTCAACTTATACAATTTTTGCCGGGTGTTTCACCCAAGCGAGAGAGACTACAAATTAACAGACGCGATTCGTACTCAAGACTTGATTAATTTTTTACTGATAGAAATGCCTTGCCAAACATTATTGAGATTGAAATAGGCCCCAGATTATGGTCCAACCATTTAATGATTGAACTAACTATGAAAGGAGATATTAGTAAACCTCCAAGACCGTCTTGGAGTTTGGATAACTCCCTTTCTAGGATGAGACGTTGAAAACTAATCTTTCATTTTTGCAAAATGAATCAAAATTCAGTTAATTCTAACTCTGTTCTCTGGAATGCGCATAAAGTGTACATCCAAGGAATCTTCATTGCATAGTAGGTTCATAGAAATAACAAAGAGGACTTCCTCTGAGATATCTATATATAAAATTAGGCACATTGGAAGGCAAAATAAAATAAAAAACTGAATCCCAACAGGAACTTCATAGATGAAATAAATCTAATTTGCGCTCAGATCAAAAAAAATTGTCCAGTCTATTGTGGGCAGATCTATTTGGTCCCTACAACATAAAATGTATCATTACAGTAACAAAGCTAGCAGACTACCGGCAAATAAAATTAAAAAGAAACAATCTTTAAGTAAAAGAATAGATTTAATTCATTGTAATCAGAAGATATATACAAAACCGGAGGAAACTATATTACCTAAAAGATTATAAAAAACATTAGACTCCTTCAACTGTAGAAATTATAAACTTTCTGAAAGAAATAAACTTATCTAAATCTCCACTTTAGATCTTGATATGCTGAACAATGAGATAACTGAAACTGAGGTACTATCAGCTATATCTAATATAAAAAATAAGATCTGCTCCTGGTCCCGATGGCTTGATCAATTCCTATTACAAAGTATGTAAATCAGAACTTTTATTTGGTCAAAACATTTAATGAGATCAAATCAGAAGGTAGCGCACATGTGAAGATGCTCGAAGCTACGATTATTGCCATTCCTAAGAAAAATCCCGATTTAACTCAATGTAAAAATGTCAGACCTATCTCTCTGTTAAACACAGACATACAACTCTACTCTAAAATCTTAGCAAATAGATTAAACCAGGTTTTATCTAAGTTGGTTTCAATCGGCCAAACAGGCCTTATGCAAGGGAGGCAAGGCACCAATAACATCAGAAAAATCTTGGATCTTTTTTCATACGACCAATGCCTCAAAATTACCTGTAGTTTGTCTTTTTCTTGATGCAGAGAAAGCCTTCAACAGAATTGTCTCTGACTATATGGATCAGACTTTGCTAAAATTTGGATTGGGCGAATTTGGATCCAAGGCTATTAAAGCCCTATACACCTTCCCATCCGCCTATGTCGGTGGTCCTGGATTTAAATCAAACAGATTTACAATATCTAATGGAACGAGGAATGGTGTCCTCTCTCTCCAGGCATCTTTACTTTAATGATTTAACCTCTTGCGGAATTCATCAGAAGTTCTACTAAATTAACCGGTATTAAAGTTAGTAAAGTCAAAAATACAGTTACTCTATTAGCTGATGATTTAATAGTTACTTTAACAGACCCTTTGAGATCATTAATGGCATTGAAAGCCTTGTGTTTAAATATCCGCCTTATAATAAAGGAATCTTGAAAGCAAAATTCTTACTTGCTGCGTGCTACTTTTCATTGAAATCCGTCAAATAGCAGCTTACTTCCCTCAAAGCCTTAGATCTTTAAAAGGGTATGGGTGGTTGATAGGGTAGAAGGGGGTTAATAGGGTAGAGGGGGGTTAATACTGTAGAGGGGGGTAAATTAGTTAAAAGGGGGTTAATAGAATGTATAGGGTAGGAAAGGGTTAATCGTGTAATGTAGGGTAGTGCTTAGAGTTTGTGTCATGAGGGTCCTGGAGGACCCTCATGGCACTTATAGTGTTAATTGGTAGGGTTAAGTATTGTCCCATAAGGGTCTGTATAGACCCTTATGGGACAGATAGGGTTAATTAGAGGCTCATGAGGGTCTAGATAGACCTCCATGAGTGATGGGGTAAATTTTAGGTGCCGCCCGGGGAATTATAGTACCCCCATGGTCCGGGGTTAATTTTTTTATTTAACACAGGCCCTTTAAGAACCTTTAAGGACTTTTCAGGACCTGCAGAAGGAAATTACATTTTTTAAATGCAGCGTGGGTTCCAATGGGGAACCCAGCATTGGGGGGGTTAATTTTAGGTGCCGCTGCGGTACTTACAGTACCCTTGTGTCCGTGATAGCACACTAGTGTGAGCCTTTTAATGACTCGCGGGTGGTCATTTGAAATTTTAAATGCAGCGGGGGAGCACCGAATTGAATGAGGCCCCTGGTCCGGCAGAATTGTATCAACAAAAATGTTTATTTTACCTAAATTCAATTATCCAGAGCATCCCAATCTCTCTTCCTGGTTCTTTTGTAAAACAGTTTCAGTCTTTAATAGATAAGTATATTCACAATTCTAAACAAATTAGAATTAAAAGGTTTATTGTGGCTTGAAGGTTTAGGAAGGGCGGTATGGCTTATCCCATTTTGGAAACATATCGCAATGTCACAATGATAGCCAATTTCGCTATGGTGAGTCCACACAATGGCTACAAATAGAAAATTGTCTTGTTCGAAAAGGGGAATTGAGAACAATGTTATTACAAGAAAAATGGAAGAAAATACACTAACAGAAGGTGCAGATATGAACAAATATGAGATGACATTTTGCGTAAGAAATACATTTTGAGATATACTAGTCCACTTCCTGAGTCCTTTGATTTCATTAGAAGAGATGTAGTTTCTATTCAATATAACTAATTTAAAGGTATGGAAGAGGTGGTCCCCATCAGTCTGCAGAGCAGTTGGCTCATTATACACATTTGTGGAGTTGCCACAAGATTCAGAAATTTTGGATAAATTGTTTTAAACAAATAACAACAATTTTTAATTAATCTATTACAATAACCCATGAGATAGCTTTGCTACACCTATTTCCTGAGGGTATGGAACTAGACGTTGCAGCTTTTATATTACAAATTGTCATGGTGGCCAAGTGGTTGATCGTTCACGAATGGAAACAAAGTCAGAAGTAGAAGCAGCTACTTTAAATAACAGAAACTTCGAGAAAAAATTCTCAGAAATTATAATGTTCAAACATTTAGAGTTAAAATGGCATGTATGGGATAATAGTCTGGAGGTGTAAAGTTACACTACTAAGCGGCTCCCCTTACACATAGACTGTCCCGATCCTCTCCCCTCCAGGGTCCCCCCCACAATTCGCTTTTATGTTCATTTTTGGATGTTTTGTGATTTTTGCTTTTGAGTCCTCTTTTTTTTTCCCTTTTTCTTTTCTCTGTAATATTTATGTTTCTATGTTTGAATGTTTGCAACACTGTCTATATTTATACACCTATAAGTACTCTTACGCTTTTGATATATACAATGTATTTTTGTATCTGTTAGAAAACGAATAAATACATTTTAAAAAAAGAGGGGACATGATTACCATATATAAATACATCAAGGGTCAGTATAAAGATTTGTCAAGGGAGCCTTTTGTGCCAAGAGGTTTTCAACTGACAAGAGGACATCCTTTGAGATTAGAAGTAAAAGTATTTCACCTTGAAGAAAGAAAAGGGCTCTTCACAGTAAGGGTGGTTAATCTGTGGAATTCTCTACCAAAGGAGGTGGTGACAGTGGATTCGATAGATAACTTTAAAAAGGAAATGGATTTATTTTTTATTAAAAAGGGCATTCAGGGTTATCCTGGATAATTAATGAGGGAGTATTGATCCAGGAAGGAGTCCGATCGCCAGTATCTGGGGTCAGGAAGTAATTTTATATATTTTTTGTTTACCCGATGAGACAATTGGCAAAGTTTTCCTGTTTTATTTTTCTTTTTGCCTTCCTCTGGATCAATTAACAATTAATCTGCATATTGCAGACCAGAGAAGATCTAAACAGGTTGAACTTGATGATATAAAAAAAAAATTCAACCTTAATTACCATGAAACTATATAACTATGTAACATATATTGAAATACTTTTCACTTGTAGTATGTTTGTCATAATTATTAGCAATAGCCTCCATGTCAGTTGAACTATAATATCGGTTTAAGGAAATAGACACCTAGTTCACTTGTCAACTCAACTGTAATTTATTTGTTTAGCTAGTTTGTCATCAAGTAATATGTTATCCGAAAAGTAATAGAACATCTGTTTTAAACCCTCAACCACCATCAGTACCTCTGAATTCACACCCGTCCTTCCAAACTTATCAGACCAGCCAAGCCAGGTTAAATATGGAATCAATAATTATTCTACACCGCTGATAGGTTAAACATGGGATCAATCATACCATCCAATTGAGCAGATACACTCACCAACTGACATTTTTCTCAGTTCCATTAATCATCTGCAGGGGCTCAGCCAGTGACACTGCCTCATACGATTCACCTGAGCAGAAACGCCCAATAACTTACGATTATCTCAGTTCCATCTACCAACAGGACTGAGCAGTCACTTCTGCAGGGCCTCAGCCAATGTCACTGGGTCCCATATCATCCATTTGAGCAGAAGCACCCACCAAATTATTTTTGTCAATTCCATCCACCTTGATTTCTTCTGCCTCTAAACCCTGAGCCTCACATACCACCATTTCTTCTGCCTCCGCACTCATCTAATGTTCCCTCCCACCTCTCTTGTGCGCATCCACCCACCTATGATTTGTGTTAATTTTTTTTGCAGGTTTCTGCATTTTCCACAGCTAATTCACCCACAGACTTAATCACCAATTAACCCTCAACTCTCTTTTCAATTACTTGCTAAGCCCTTATTTCTTCCTTTTAATAACTTCACCTTTTGTTTCATTAATACGTTTAGATTGTATGTTTGCAGAGTTTGAATCTTCTAAGGTGCTTTGAAAAAGCACCATGTTCGTAAGATTTTATACTCAAAGACCGGGTCCTCCACTATATACAACATGTTTGAAATTATATTTTTTTAGTTGTAGTTATGGAATATGTTGGTGCTGCCCAATAAAACAGTAACAATAATAATAATGTTAATTAATAATCATTCTACAAAACTGACAAAAAAAAATATATATAATGAAAACTGTATAATACAAGTAATTATTTTGACAGATAACTATTTAATATGCTGTTCTCTATCTTAGAGTTTGAATTTTCCTTTAAATATTTATTTTACGCTAAAAAAAAAGGAAATAAAATGTGAAAAAAAAAATATTAAAAAGCTTACGGAGGCACAACGGTGAATAACATCTTTGGTTAGAACTATCTCTCCTCCCTTCTGGGCCGTATCACGCCAAGCCGTACTCCTTCACAAAGTCTTAACATTCTTTGTTATCATGTTATGTTATCTAGAAATATCCTCCCGAGGTTCATCTTGCCTGGTAGAATTTTCTTTGGCTTTTTGCCTGTCTCTCAGTAGATTGTATATATATTGCAGATACACATTGTACTCTACAACTGATTATAAGAAAAAAATGTGTGGAAGAATAGAACAAAGTGAAATTAGTGCTCTTAAATTCAAAAGATAGTTGTAATTAGTTCTACAGCATATAATTGAGATTACGACAATGTCTATTCTATTGCAAAGTTACAAATCGACTGTATAAATTGCAATAATGGCATTGTAGGTAGAATTCTTCTTGGAAAAGGACATTTTGAAATATAAAACCATTTTGTCCCCTGTTCTGATTTGTAATTCCTCAGTTACTATCCTTCATAAATCAACCATAAAGTCGCATCTGGATACAAGGGTAACGTAAGTTCAGTGGAATAGCTACAGACATTATAGTTTTATATCACCGGCTCAATAAAGTCTTTGGAAGATAACATACACGATCTATCAATTGGTGTGTGGATATATAATAATGATATAGAGCTTTGGGTAAAGATAAACAGATGTTTCTCATAAAAATGACAAGTTGTATAAATTATATTTATGGACTGGAATCATTACATGCTCACCATGGTGATGATCCAGATATGCCAAATGTCTTGATGTTACTACATATAATATATAAAACAATGTGCGCAGTGTACAAAAAGACTACTTATATTTCAGAAAAACATAATAAATAAGATAAAATGCTAAACATGCTACAAGTAAAACAGTGTATAAAAATGATACAATACAAAATGAAATAGAGAAAATGTATCGGTTGCCAAAAATGACTTTGTGGCACCTTTTTGGCAAACCAACTTTCTTCACAGATGTTATGTTTATATATTACGGAAAGATTTTATGAGTGGTGATAATATTTAGCAAATTATGTCGGATCTATCCTTCTTCACCTTCGCATTTCTTCGGTAGCACTGACAGCTGCAGTTACATGTGCAATCCGGCAGAGGGTGCTGTAAATTTTCGGGTGCCATCATCTTTGTTGTAAGGCAAAGAACTATTCTCCCCTCCGACGTGGTGCAACTCGACGGCGCTGAATCGACAGTGAGGCCATCGCTATGTTCAGCACAGGCACTCGGAACCCCAGGGCCTCTTATAGCTCAAGGCCTTTTCTGTTGGCGCGCCTTATATGAAAATTGGCAGCGCCATGTGTCGGTTGGCGCGGGATTGCTGCTGTCAGATTTTGCGAAGGTGAAGAGGGAAAGGACCGTGATGTCCACTGAGTAAATATTACATTCAATAAAATGGTGCTTATTAAAATGCTTAGTAAGTCAATGCTGTGCGAGTACTAATTAACCCAAACTCCCCATTCATCTTTGAGACAAATAGAGAAATCCTTACCTGGCCATCTGTAAGTTTTAGCGAGTGTCAGGAGCTGCTCGTTAAGTGGTAAAAATTAAGGAGAACTCAATCCAACAGCAAAACTGGCCAAACATGAGGATATCCTGAGGCTTATTTAAGCCGAACCTTTAGGAAAATAAAAATGGCAGACCAGATTGGACTTTTTGACTCTTATATGCCGTCAAATCTATGCTTCACTAAGAAAACATAGTCATGCAAGATTAATATTCACATATACACTATTTTTTTCAGCAAAAGATAATTGAATAATTCATACTAATGCAAGATATAGAGAGGGGCCCACTATACAGGTTTAAAAATACACTGAAAAAACAATTTAAAGTATCAAAAATAAGACAGCATGAGGCCTAGACATGTCAAAGCCCTAGTTTGCCATTAAAATGAAAAACCAAAGCCAGAGACGCTCAGATAATTAATTAACCTTAATAAGTTAGCTATATCAACATGATAACCCACTGTGAGAGCAACCTCTTGTAGCCACTTGTGCCCTTCACAGGGAGAAATATCCTGTATATAATATTTCATATCTAGAGTGGTCCAGCCCCGAAATAATAGGCAATTCTACCTCTATTCTCTGACTGAGCGCCTCTGGCTTTGATTTTTGTTTATTCCAATGATGATTGGGGCAAAGCTTGCTCAGGTGTTATGGGACTCCATATGTGGGCTCCTTGCTCACTGTGAAAAAGTGAGTTCAGCTACATCAGACTTTACAAGGCCCAGTCAAGGCCGAAAACATACATCTGGGGGTTTCTGTTTTCTCCTGTTCAGGGTAGAATTGCCTGGTATTTTGGGTCTGGATAACCCTATTGGGTGAGATCAGACTGATATACTACAGGATATTTCTCCCTGTGAAGGGCACAAGTGAGCTAAAAGAGGTTGCTCTCAGAGTGGGTTATCATGGCCATAGAACTAACATAATAAGGTTAATTTGTTCTCTGTTTGTGCACCTCAAATATGTTTTTTAGTCATTAAAAAGTTAGCAATGCACTCTCCATGAATAAATAGCATATTTGTACTGTGTATTATTGATCGTTTATCTATCTAATACATTTATGCTGTGGTAATGGTATGTGATGTGGTGTAATCTGTATAGTGTATAGGGGGATCTGTATAGGGCATGTTTCAGGGTTGGTTAAGGGTTATATAGTAAGGGTCACATAGTTAACATGAGCTGGGGTGGTAAGTAGGAGATATTTAGTAGATGGTATGGGTATGTGAGATGGACTATGGCAGATACAGTTTGAGAGGGAAATACGTGCCTATATACACTTAAAGTTGTGATTTATTTCTGATTTTCCTTATTGTGAGTGGTATTATTGGTATTTTTTCTTTCAACTCACTGAATCCAATTAGTAGATATTTACATGTATACGTTAAGTTTGCTGTTGCTGTTAAAGAGATCAAAAAGGCAACTAATTAACAAGGACTTCTACAAGGACTCCCACAAGGACTCCCCCCTTCATGTAATAGCAACACTAACTGGCTTCATACAACTTGCTTAGCAAATGTATTAGTGTGTCCCAAGGAAGCTACATCTTGTTTCTTTTTCAAGTGGACCTGTCACATTTTAAGAGAAAATATTTTGAAACCTCTGATTTTCATTGGCAAAGTGCTTGAAAAAATCTCTGCTACACTGTGAAACCCTTTTTTTCTGTAATTCCATTTACTGGTCTTTTACTATTTAACAGTCAAGAAACCTGGACCATTACTGTGGCCAATTATGTTTTGTGAGACATAAGACACCTCATCGTCATTCACTGATAGAGATGTCCCGAACAGTTCGCCCGCAGACTGTTCCCGGCGAACACAGCATGTTCGTGTTTGCACTGAACATCGAACATATGCGATGTTCGATTCGCCCGCTATTAATTAACATTGTGCACAATTTTGACCCTTCCTCATCATCCTTCCCCCTCCCTCATCATCCTCCTGTGTCTCTTTCCCCCTCCCTCATAATCCTCCCTGTCTCTTTACCCCCTTATCATCATCCTCCCGTGTCTCTTCCCCCCTCCATCATCATCATCCTCCCGTGTCTCTTTCCCCCTCCCTCATCATCCTCCCCCTCCGTCATCATCCTCCCCTGTGTCTCTTTCCCTCCTACCTCTTCACCCTTCCCTGTGTCTCTTCCCCCATCCCTCATCATCCTCCCCCCTCCCTCATCATCCCCCCCTGTGTTTCTTTGCCCCCTCCCTCATCAACACCCCCTCACTTAGCTTGTTGCTGCAGCTGCTCCTCTGCACGTCTTTCGTCACCCGGCCAATGCTAATGATGTGACGTCATATGCGCGTCACGTCATTAGCATTGGCCGGGTGATGGAAGATGCATGAAGGAGCCAAGGAGCAGCTGCAAGGTTAGTGGGGGGGGGGGGAGGATGATGACGGGGGGAATGTTGAGGGGGGGGAAGAGACACAGGGGAAGATGATGAGGGAGGGGGGAAGAGACACAGGGTAGGAGAGGGAGGGGGGAGGATGATGATGGGGGGAATGTTGAGGGGGGGTAGAGACACAGGGGAAGATGATGAGGGAGGGGGGAAGGAGACACAGGGGAGGATGATGAGGGAGGTGGGAGGATGATGAGGGAGGGGGGATGAGACACAGGGGAGGATGATGAGGGAGGGGGGAGGATGATGATAAGGGGGGAAAGAGACACAGGAGGATGATGATGATGGAGGGGGGAAGAGACACAGGAGGATGATGAGGGAGGGGGGAGGATGATGATAAGGGGGGAAAGAGACACAGGGGAGGATGATGAGGGAGGGGGAGGATGATGAGGGAGGGAGGAGGGAAAGAGACACAGGAAGATGATAAGGGAGGAGGGAAATTGACACGGGAGGATGATGATGGAGGGGGAAAGAGACATGGGAGGATGATGATGATGGAGGGGGAAAGAGACACAGAGGAGGATGTTCGCGAACATTTGCGGCGGTTCGCTTTCGAAGTTCGAGAACCGAATATTTTATGTCTTCTTATGCCTTCTTCTTATGAGTCTATCAGCACTTCAATGCATCTTAAATACCTCATCAAGGCTCATATTTCTTACTAACAGTTTATCTTCTTCACTTGATTCCCATGCCCACTAGAATTAAGTTAATAATCGTGACACTTGCCTACAAATCCCTGAACAATACTGCACTCTCTTACATATCAGATCTAATCTTCTTAAATACATCTCTTGACACCTATCATCTCCTCCTCACACTCTCATCTTAAAGACTTTTCCCATGCAACCCCCACACTGTGGATCTCTCTACACTGCTCTGTCAAGCTCTTCACTACTTTTCATCATTACAAAAACACTCCCTTATCTATACAAAGAAGCCACCAACTTGTCTCCAACATAAAGGACTCAAACAAGACAATGACCACCTCAGGTTCATGGATCCTGCTCACAGGTAAGATCATCCTTTCCTTTTAAGTCTAATACCATTAACCCAATAAAGAGAGCAAGCTCTTCCAAGAGCAGGGTCCTCTACACCATCTGTACCAGTATGTAACATTTGTCATATTTACAGTATATACTCGAGTATAAGCCAACCCGAGTTTAAGCCGCAAAATACTGGGTAAAATTAGTGACTCGAGTATAAGCCGAGGGTGGAAAATGTGCTGCCCCCTGTGTCCCTCTTATGCTCTCTGTGCCCCCTCTCGCTCCGTGTCGCTTCTCCCCTCCCCCTTTCCTGTGTCTCTTCTCCCCTCTCCCTTCCCTGTGTCTCTTCCAACCTCTCCCTTCCCTGTGTCTCTTCCCCCTCCCTTATCACCCTCCTCAACCCCACTCCTCAACCCCCCTCCTCATCCTTAACCTCCCTTCTCATCCTCAACCTCCCTCCTCATCCTCAACCTCCCTCCTCAACCTCCCTCCTCATCCTCAACCTCCCTCCTCATCCTCAACTCCCTCCTCAACCTACCTCCTCATCCTCAACCCCCTGCTCAACCTCCCTCCTCAACCCCCCCATCCTCAACCCCCATCCTCATCCTCTCTCCTCAACCCCCCATCCTCAACCCCCTTCCTAAACCCATCCTCCTCATCCTCAACCTCCCTACTCATCCTCAACCTCCCTCCTCAATCTCCCTCCTCAACCCCCCCATCCTCAACCCCCCATCCTCAACCCCCCTCCTCAACCCATCCTCCTGATCCTCAACCTCCCTCCTCATCCTCAACCCCCCATCCTCAACCCCCCATCCTCAACCCCCCATCCTCAACCCCCCTCCTCAACCCATCCTCCTCATCCTCAACCTCCCTACTCATCCTTAACATCACTCCATCCTAAACCCTATCCTCATTCTCCCTCCTCAACCCCCCATCCTCATCCTCAACCCCCTCCTCAAGCTCAAACCTCCTCAACCTCAACCCTTCTCAACCTCAACCCCCCCTCAACCCCAACCCCCCTCCACAACCCCCCTCCTCAATCCCCCCATCCTCATCCTCTCTCCTCAACCCCCCATCCTCAACCCCCGTCCTCAACCCCTTCTCCTCATCCTCAACCTCCCTCCTCATCCTCAACCTCCCTCCTCATCTTCCCTCCTCATCCTCAACCTCCCTCCTCAACCCCCCTCCTAAACTCCCTCCTCAACCTCCCTCCTCAACCACCCCATCCTCAACCCCCTCCTCAAACTTCCTCCTCAACGCCCCCATCCTCAACCCCCTCCTCAACCCCCCATCCTCATCCTCAACCCCCCATCCTCAACCTCCCTCCTCAACCTTAACCCCCCTCCTCAACCTCAACCCCCCTCAACCCCAACCCACCTCCTCAACCTCAACCCCCCCTCAACCTCCCCCCTCAATCCCCCTCAACCCTAAACCCCCTCCTCAACCCCCCTCCTCAACCTAAACCCCCCTAAATACCTCCCCCCTCTCCCCTCACTTGCCTGCTTGTGCTCCGGCCTCCGCTCCTTGACCCGGCGCCGGCGCTCATTTGACGTCACATGCGCGCCGCATCATTAGCATATACCGGGTGCCGGCATTTGCCGGGTGAATGTCTTTCCATGCCTAGTCATGCTTTTAAAGTACAGTAGTGTGTGTTTAATTGCTGTTACAGCTTCAATAAGTGTTTGAAAAAGCCCTTGCGGGTCCTATTTACTTTTTCAATTGCGGGTCAGACTTTATTTGCGATCTAGCGTTATGGGTCTAATAGAATATCGATTCTGTGTAACTTTAATTATTAAGAGCTTGTAATATTCAAGCTGTGCAAAAAACAATGGAGTTCTAAGGCCGGCGTTGCATCTTTGGCTAGCCAATAGTGATTGTTGGCGGGGAACTCGTAATCAGATTGCGAGTAGCTAATAGAATATTAAGTGCAGTTTTAAGTGTGTGTAACTTTAAGAATTGGGCAATAGAATAGGGCCTTGTGTTGGTGGGTAATAAATAATCATGTTGAAGGTGTATTGTTTATGCTTTTAAAAACTTATTAAAGAATTTACTTCTCAAGTTTTGCCTTTATGAACTGTCATCGTTCTCTCGTGTCAATAAACAGTGCTTAAATACAGCCTCATTAAATTCAGGCTACATGTTAAAACGTAGCCCGTAACGTTGATATTAGGACTTACGGCTATTATATTAGCCCCGTAAGGCAGGCCGCCGCCGACTTGCGTGGTTAAGACGCAGGACGGCCGAAAAATGCCTGCAGGACATGAACGTTAAACTTTACAGCCTGCAAATTATTTGATCTGCCCAACCCGTAACCACTAAAAATCCAATCATGCTATTAAATTGCAATGAAGTCACCCGCGAGCTAGCCCGTGACACACACATGGAGCCCAAAGCCCAACGTGTGCTGGAGGGGACTCGCACAGGGCGTAAAGACCAATACGTAGACCTGCAAATGCAAATAAAAACACACTACTGTACTTTATATAAAAGGGAAAGTGATGTTAGGTCTTATAATTAATAGCACAACATTCTCAAGCCTGCAAATCGGCCCCAAAAAATACTTTATTTCATGTTTGATTTCTGTGTTATATCGATCCCGGCAATCAATGTGTTAATACATATACTGTAACTCGCATGTGATAGAATATCATATTTATTAATTAAGCTTTATTAATATTGCATTATTCTGGAATGTGGGTACGATAGCAAACTGTAATTGAAGCCCGTAGGACTTTGAAATCTAACCTCCCGTTTTTCAGTGACGTAACGCTAACAATCTCTTTTTCCATTGGCTCCGTCTAAACCCGTAACTACAGTCTACCCCAATTGTTTGTCCGCATGGCAGCAAATCCAACATTCCACGAACAAGCTATGATTTCCGTCTCAAGCCCGTAGCTTGCACCCCATTCTAATTTAATAGCACCGTAACTCTGCCAAATTTCAAGCTTGCAGACGTTGTGTGCTTCACATTGGAGTTACAGGCTTCGAATTTAATAGAGCTGATATTGTAGTGTAGATCCCTGCCATTTTGGCACCCATGTTTTTACATGGAGTTTTAGGAGAATAAGTGTGAATTCTAGAGTGTGTCCAATGGAGCTTCCTATACATTTTGTGTTAAAAAATCTAAATATTCGACTTTTTAAAAGAAAATACTCATGAAGACATAAAATAAGTATATGTATTATTAAAACCTATGTTTATAGCATGATCTGCACTACTCAAGCAATAATGCATTTCTCAATGGATGTATAATCTTACTGGTACATTTTTCATATCTGGCCACCAACCATTGTAAACCACATATTTTCTTATTATTTTATGCTTCACTAGATACATGTGATTCAAGCCTGAGGGTCTAAGGAAGTAGATTCTCCCAGTGGTGCATTCAAAATAGATAGATAGATAGATATATTATTTTTGCACTCTATTTGTGTGGCGACTCTATTGTTTCATTTATATTTGCTTGTATGGTTTCCGATTTATGGTGGCTCATGAAAACGCCTGCTTCCAACAGTGCAACCCTTCTTATTTTATATATTTGCTTTGAATATTATCATTAATATATTATTATTTTCAGTAATGAAGGACATTATGCAGTCACTTGACAAAAAATGTTGTCGAGTGTTGATAAAATATTTAAGAGATTGATCAATATTACATCTCTATTTGTGGTGTTGTTCACCTGTATGTGCCTTTTCTATAGTTTAGTTTACTGGCAGGTACACAGATATAAGTACAGTAAGAAGTATTCAATCATTTATAGTTATGCAATACGAATGTAAAGAGCATTATTAATGACCATAGATCTGTGTATATAGATGGTGGTTGGAGAGTGCTATTAGAAGACCTAACTCGAGAACCCAACATTGGCATTTTTGGGAAGACGTGAAGCTCCATTGTACTAAAAGATATAAAACAATACATTGTGGTATTAATCCTGGATAAAACCCAAATTAGTTATAGTAGGTGATGCTTTTCAGAGGACCAGGTGGAAATAGTTTTCATAGTCTTACTGGCGTTGGAAAACAAATAGGTTTCTTCTTCAAGACACTTGGAAGAGAAGCCTATGGGGTTTTGAAAGCTCTGTAACCGTCTCATAAGGGTGTGTCAATGTAAACTTATGAGATTTCCATTACTGCTACTTAAAGCTATGGCACCTGAAAATGCCCCATTCCCATTGGATAGACAGAACGTCCTGTGAAATCAAAATCTCCTCCCACTTAAGTAAGTTGCTTATCAAAAACCACAATTGTAGATTCCACAGCAAACTAATTGCATATAAAAGATAATATACTTGGGTTTGGAGCGAACAGTGGTGCAGGTGGTGTATATGAAATAGTATATTTTAAAAATATGACCATAGTGGCACTTTAAGTGTGAGTGGATCTATGGATTACCTGCTCTGAAGACTCATATGCAAAAAATACTTTTTTTGTCCATAAATCTATTTGTAATCTCTCTCTCTATCTTTCTTTCTCCTATATGTATATGTATATATATATATTTTTTTATTTTTTTTTTTATTTATTTATTTAAGTAAGCAGTTGGTATTTTGCAATTTCAGTGAATTTACATTTTTGTATTTGTTTTTTTATTTGTATTGGTTTTTTTAACAGCAGTACCTGGGTCTACAACCATAATCCATTCCAGACGG
This sequence comes from Discoglossus pictus, assembly GCA_027410445.1. Lineage (NCBI taxonomy): Eukaryota > Metazoa > Chordata > Amphibia > Anura > Alytidae > Discoglossus > Discoglossus pictus. Next base: position 16,524,319 of record CM050171.1, read on the forward strand.
CAGGTTGAGAACCAAAAACTTTGAGTACCAATCTCTCATAAGGAGTAATGTAAATTGGTTTTAGCCAGCTCGGGTAACTAGTACCAATGTGTTTGGCTCATCCAGACACGTCAAGTACAGAGATTGCTGAGTTCTGAGATAGACGAGTACTAAGGTACCACTTGTATTTAATTAATTCCATTAAGTGTAATTGATTGGTAAATAGTGTTATGTTCTTAGCAAGAGCATGTTGTAAGTGGGGCAGTTATCCTAATGAAACAAGATGGAAATTATCCACTAATATATACCCTAAATACCCTTGGAGAGACCATTTTCTATTTTCCAGGCTTAAATGCCATGAAACTACTCATACAAAGTAGCGTTTTGGAGCTTTGGCGCCCTGATAACCGGAAGAGGTGCTATTGTATATGGTGATATGTTTTGGAAATCCAACATCTTCATGCATTTTTTACCTTTTATTCACTTTAACAATATCTTTGTTTTTTCCTTGTTTTTATGCTTTTGTTCAGATTTTTTTTATTTATTTAGGCTACAAAAAAGAACTTTTGTTGCATTTAAAACATGCTCTTATAACAGCATGACAGATAATCTGGCAATTCAATGACCCCTTGAAGCCCTGTTATGCTAAAAAAAAAAGTAAATGGTATTTCCATGGCAAAAATTTATCTTATAAAATATTATTAAAACTGGTTGGATTTTTGTTTTCCAGAAAATTAAATGAGAGTCCATTATAACCATTAGTTCACTTAAAGTAGTAAATTGCAGGATGTCAGTGTTCAGAGCCATTTAACATGTTGGAAAGAGGCAAAAGGTAAAAAGTTGTATACGGTTATCAGAAAGATTAATGCATTGCAAATGTGAGTGCTTTTAGACTTTTCTCACAAAAAATGTGTTTGGAAATGCAAGGACTGGTCATTTTAACATTATTTTTTTTTCAGATAATTCACTCAAAATATATATTTTAGATCCCTAAGTAATTCCATTTGCTTCAATATAATTTTCCTTTTAGAGTTCTTCCTAAAATATATATCCGTGTTGACTTTGAAATATAACTATATTACCAAGGAACCAAAGGAGCACTGTAGTCCTATATTTATTTAGGATTTGTGCTGATTTAATCAACTGAGCTTGTTCTTCAAGCTTTTTTACCTCCATTGTAGTTTAACACTCACACGCTTATGATATATTTAAATAAATATAACAATTATCGTAGAGATGCAAGAAAAGAGCACACAAATATTTTTAGATGACATAAGGCCATATTCTATTAGCTGCTCCAAATGCCTCAAACTCGTAATTTTGGCGCAAGTGTTTTTTTTAAATAAATGTTTAGATGTATTCTATTAACTCCAGCTCGCAAATTCTGAACATAAGGCTGAACACCTAAACACTGCCCTTTTAAGTAGGATTTCAGGAGGGCGTGATCATTTGATCTGACAATATTTAAGCAAGGTCGTAATCTACTTTTTAGGCACAGCCAATAGTAAATCTGACCATCATCATGACATCAGTAAAACAAGGAAGTTACATGTAATCTGCAATCAGAGGCCAAGAATGAGTTAGTGTCAATAAGTAATATCGTGCTCACAATCTAGCAATATTTAAAATGCATTAGATCATCTGTTCTAGTCCATGTGGGTTTCATGATATGTATTAATCGCTTGAGTCCCCGGATCACAATTACTCAGAAATAGTATAAAAAAAAGAATGTTTTTAATTGCATATTTGTGGATTTGAGACTGTTGTGCAACTAATTATAACATATTTCCATGCCTTAAAGTACAGTAGTGTGTGCTTAATTGCTGCTACAACTCTAATAATTTGAAAAAGCCCTTGTGAGTCCTCGTAATATTTTTTGTCAGAAACTTGATACTTTTTTCAGTTTTTGTCTTCAAAAATGTTTTCACAAGGTTACTGAAGTAATTTTAATCTCCTTAATCTAATTTACACAATACTTATTAAGAAGCCTTCAGAGTAACATATTTTAACTTCTGGAGCCTCCCCTTTTCTTCCTGTTTCCTCTCATAAGAGCTGCCATTTTGCACCGTTGTGGCTTATGGACATTCCCATTGTGGAGAAGCTTCACATTCACAATGTAATGCAGTTACAAAACAGACAGTGACATGCTGTGCATCTGCTTACAACAGCATGAAACTGGTAGTTTGAAGACTTTATCCTGTGCAGCTGTAGATCAATGAAACATGGAATCCAATATGCAAAAGAAGCACCTTTAAAACCAAGAAAATCTTCCCCGCTTGCTGTTGTTATTCTGTTGCTCAGTTGTGTCTGATTCTCTATGACCCTATATACCCAAGAATCAAGACCATCTCTTCTTAAAACTGAGAACTTCTAAACGCATTTATTAGCACAGCATGTGATGTAATTCATCCAGAGCTCTTTAAACATGATTGTGTTATTTCTATAATTTTTAATTTCATAAGAGATAAAGAAGAGTGGGTTGTAATTTTATCGAAATGTCATTTTCAATTTTCAACACCTGACAAATTTACATTAGAAAAAGCTTAATGGGATTGGCTAATGAAATTAATGGATGTTCCTGGGAATCGAGAAACTATTGAACATATGGCTCGAGGAGGTAAGAATGTTCAGAACTATAAACTATACAACACAAATAACAGTATTGAGTGTACACTAACTAAGGGGGATAATCATCCAATGTTAATAAAAAATGTGTAAAATAGAAAATTAATAAAAAATGTGTAAAATAGACATTATTTACCATACCCGGAAAACCCTGTTACAAGCCACGGGAGAGGGTCAGCTCAGGAATTCTCCAGCCATGGTAACATGAATCCTTCCTTGGACCATAGAGCAGATGGGCTTGGTGATTAGTTTCTTTACCAGGGCCATCAGGATGCAAAACAGGAATCTAGGGGTTAAAAATAACAGACAGATGTTATATCCTCTAAATAAAATTTGTGAACACATTGCTTATGTTCCCTAGAGGAATTTGTCTTTATTGGGTTAAATTGGAACATTTTTTGGCAAACAGAACAAACAAACAAACAAACATGATTAAATTACCTACCCTTACCCCCTATAATACCACACTGGCCAACCTGTGGGAGTTATTCCTATCACAAGGTGAGCTGGTAATTTTATCACAAACTGAAACAAATTCAAAGTTCCCTTCTAAACTAGTTAACTAATTTAACTTGTGTGATTTCCCATAGCTAGATAATCCAATCAGACAGGTTTTATTAAGATGTAGAGTCCTGCTGTTCACATTCCTGTTTCTGGTGATGCAATTAGCAGGGACTGGAACTTTGGTCAGGAGGATAGAAATAAGGTCAAAGATGAAGATTGCTTTGTCTACCAGGAAGCTGCTAAATTTTTAGACACAATATTTACCACTAACATCTCTAGAAACTTGCAGTGTTCTAGGTTTCCCTTTGCAGTGAGCTTTTGCTATGTGGGCAGCCTATTAATGATGTGTTATTGTCTTATCATATCTGATTGTTCTTAAAAGCCTTTGGACCGAACTCTTGTGCAAAACCCCAACCTTGCCATGTCATGGTGGAGACAAACTCTCAGCTAGTGGCAAGTACTCTAATTTTTGAAAATGAATATCATATTGGCTATATTATAAATTATTAAATATTAATGATATTAATGATCAATGAAAATTAAAATAGTTAGTTAATTTTACTCAGGAGTACAATACCTATGTACATTTGTTATGAAACCTGTTTCTCAAACTGGAATAAACTAACCTTGTTTCACAAATGGGATCCTTTAAAAAAATAGGAAGTGGGGATATTTACTGGACCACTGTAGAACAGGAAAAACTTAAGATTTTTGTAAAATATGTAACAAACTATCAAAATGAGCAGCTATGGACCCCCGATGTATACTCTACTAACATAACATAAACCCCCTATGGGTCGCCATTGTCATTGAATCAAAAAACTGGCATTAAACTGTTACTGCAGTTGTCCTTATGGTAGGGGGTGGATTTAGTCAAATTGGGGTCCATAGGAACCATCATGGATAAGGGGTTCATGTTGGGTACCATTGGTGTCTGTAGGGACACTCATGGTAATACTTTAGTATACAAAAAGAACCGCCGTCTTATAGGTGTTAATGGCAGATTATTGATTAGATGACCATTGGGGTCCATAGGGATCCCAATGTTAACTGATTAAAGTGCCTGGGGGCATCGGGTTATACTTAAAGACCCCAGAGGGACCACTATGGGGTTTTATTTAAAGGAAAGTTACAGCATTCTTTAGGTAATGGTTTTGTCCATCCAGTTGGAAATCCTCATTCCCACTTGTAGATGTTGCAAAGTGATGATGTTAGCATTGGGATGTCTCTTTGCTGACTCCTCAGAAGAAGACCTTAACACATGACATAGAGACATTGTCACAGTAATTGCTTCTTTTTAATGCCAATGTTAACCTCATCAAGTTGCAATGCCACCTTATCTGAAGGCATAGCAGGTCCAAGATCTGCAGCTACCAACTACCAACTGGACTAAAGTATTACCTAAGGACTGTGACAACTTTATTTTGCATAAAACATTGCTTTTAATGTCATCCTAGCAACTTCAAAACGTATACAGACAACAGCACAAATTAATATACGATTGTACATGTTTGAATGTGTGTGTTTGCCTCGTTCAGTCATGTCTGACTTTCCGTGACCTTATGCATTGCAACACACCATGCTTATCCACTTGGTATTCATGGCAGAGATAGTGGAGTGGGTTTTTTGGTTTCTTCTGCAATGGGCCACAGCTTACAGTTCCTGGTATTCCTAGGTGGTATCCCATTCAAGTACTGTCCAGGCCCAACCCTGCATGGATTCAGGGTGGTGTGACCTCTTGGTTCCCTGAGTAGAATCAAACCCAGGTTGCAGTAGGGAAAGCACCGAATCCTAACCACTGGACCACCAGGGAACTCACATGTGTGAATACTACAAGACTAAAAAGCCTACAGTTAAGATGCACCTCACTTTTACCCAGTTTACTGTTATCTATCTGATTGTATTTTAAATGTAGGAAATTTGGCAATTGTGCATAGTAAATAAGAAGATGATTTGAAACAATAAGTTATAAAATAAGTGTATCAATAGTTCAAAACTTGTATATCGTAAACCAAAGTGGATACACTACATCTAAAGGAAAGAAAATATCACATATATAGTTGTGAGCGTATGGGCCATTGCTCACACTAGCGGGCTTTCGCAGCGAGCCCGCGGCCCTCGCGTAGCGAGGGCCGCAGGCGAGGGCCTCAGTTGCTGGCATGGAGCGCCAAAGGCTAAAACACTCACCCACAGACATACTGTAAATAGGTTGAGCATATGTGTGCAAGTGTATTGCATCTGTCCCACTTATATTCCTTCATAGAGCCCCATTACACCCAAATGTGCTCAGTGCCCTCTCAGTATTTGCCTATTTAATCTGGCACAAACATATATTGCATTGATTGATAAACAAGTTATACACATAGAGAATTGTTTGTATGTGTAGTATGTACCCTTGCAAAGTTTACCACGCACCGTGAATAACAATCGACACACGTTACCACTCATTACGACCTTGCAAAAATCGTCTGCAACTCGCGAACACGAAAAAAACAAAAACACAATAAATACACAAAGCACATACATAAAAAGCTGACCTACAGCAAGAGGGAGAATCCAGGACCTCAAAAAAAAAAAGGTTACACTTTCATTTAACTCAAAATAAAAGAGTTTAGACACTAAAAAATTCTCTAAGCGACAGAAAAAATGGTAGCCGAACCAAATGAAAATGAGGCTACAGCACTCTAACCACGCAAAACACCACAAGAAACTCGCAAAACAACACAATCGAACTACGGATAATCCGCTAAGATGCATACCACACATTACCCGCCATTTTACGCTAATGCTGAAGTACACAACGACGCTAACGGTTTCATCTCGCGCACGCACACTATTACACTGCACACGTTCATCACGCTTACACAGCAGCTCCACACCACTAATGCTGCAGCAACATCAAAACAGATTGTCAGCTCTTCAACATAATGCTTCAAATTAGGTCAAGTATATTCATTTATTAATGTATTATATATTTCATTATTATACACCAAACGGCATTAGCTACCTTACAATAACATTGCCGTCATTTTTTGACGGACAATTCGCTAGTGTTACATATTTGTTATAGCTAAAAAATGTTTTATTAAATAAATACATTTATGGAATTAATTTTTACATATAAGCAGGGGCATAGGAACTGGGGGGGATGAGGGGGACAAATACCCCCCAGAGTATATAAGCACTTCCTAATGCGTCCCCTTCCCTCCTAACTTTAGGCTGCCTTTAGAATAATCTGGCAGCCAAATGCATAGGAGATGAGGGGGAATCAGAGGAAGATAGACAGACAGACAGATAGATAGAGATAGATAGATAGATAGATAGATAGATAGATAGATAGATAGATAGATAGATAGATAGATAGATAGATATGTAGATAGATAGATAGATAGATAGATAGATAGATAGATAGATAGATAGATAGATAGATAGATGGATAGATAGATAGATTGATAGATAGACAGACAGACAGACAGACAGACAGACAGACAGATAGATAGATAGATAGATAGATAGATAGATAGATAGATAGATAGATAGACAGACAGACAGATAGATAGATAGATAGATAGATAGATAGATAGATAGATAGATAGATAGATAGATAGATAGATAGATAGATAGATAGATATGTAGATAGATAGATAGATAGATAGATAGATAGATAGATAGATAGATAGATAGATAGATAGATAGATAGATAGACAGACAGACAGATAGATAGATAGATAGATAGATAGATAGATAGATAGATAGATAGATAGATAGATAGATAGACAGATAGATAGATAGATAGATAGATAGACAGATAGATAGATAGATAGATAGATAGATAGATAGATAGATAGATAGATAGATAGATAGATAGATAGATAGATAGATAGATGGATAGATAGATAGATAGATAGATGGATAGATAGATAGATAGATAGATAGATAGATAGATAGATAGATAGATAGATGGATAGATAGATAGATAGATAGATAGATAGATAGATAGATAGATAGATAGATAGATAGATAGATAGATAGATAGATAGATAGATAGATAGACACAGATAGACAGACAGATAGATAGATAGATAGATAGATAGATAGATAGATAGATCGATAGATAGTTGCATATATTCTTCACTAAACCTCAAACAGGCAAAGGGTACTACATATACAGTATATATATATATATATATATAGTTTGTCAGTTGTCCCCTACACCCTTGCATGTAAGTGTAAAAAATACAAATAAGACTATGGTGCATTTTATGAAAATAGAAATATTAGGCAAATGACCGATGGATTATTGCGCGTCCCGTTTCTTTGCCATACAAATATGTTGGCGTGTGCACTGAATGGGTTTTATTCTCAGATTATTACTGTAATATATCTAGTTTTCTGGTCTTGGGCTCAACTGCTGTAGAATAGAGATATGTTCTGAATAAATGAAAGAAATCAAATATTTATATGGATTTATGCTATAAAAGGCTTACACCATATACATGTTACATTATGATCCTCGTGACAAATTGCAGCGCTATAGTTGTGTGTCTGTATGAGCATCTGCTTCCAGTATTAACGCCAGTGAATATTTTGCATTAGTGCATGATAATTAATCAGTCACAGGCTAATGCAACACTGGAGGGAGCCATTGAATGAGGAATTCTCAGAATGTTTCTGCAACTCGATACAAAGTGACCAGAAATCGCAACATAAACTATACCCGGCCAATGAGAGCCCTGCGGTCATACAAAAGCAAAGCAGATGCCAGACGCGAGATAGCACCATGGCTCCGAGGGGCTTTCTAATCCAAATGCTAAGAAAAAAACTTAGATTTCTTTTTTTTTAATCTAATAAATATGTCGAGGTAAATGAAAGTTCAGTAAAAAGTATAAAGTGAAAAAACTTTATAACGATACAAATCACATGGAACCCATTTTTTTCATGTATTCGCATGTTTTCATTATTATAAAAGTTGTTTTTTATTATAAAAAAGAAAAACATTGTGGTTACATTTTCCTATCTGAACTTTTGAATAATTACATTTCCCAATGAACGCAATATGTTTAGAAAAAACAACAAAACAAATGAAAAAAATAAAATAAAAAAAAATAAAATATATATATATATATATATATATATATACATACAGTCATTCTCACTTTACATAGTTGATTATTCTTTACCACTGGGCTGTTTACTTGGCAGCTTCATTCTGCATAGGGTGTGTCCTTGTAAACTTTGCATTAGTGGTAATGACAGCACTGGCAGTTGTAGCTGCCACATTCACATTGTGTGCATATAAACCTCCCTTTTGCATTTAAAGTTGTCTAACATCTCAGGAAGTAGATCACTGGAAACTGTAAATATAGTAAATGTAATACATTACAAAATTATTTTTCTTTTTTTTTACTAGAAGCATGGTGCATATTTATCAAGTGTTCAAAAGTAGTATTTTAAATTTATGATCACAGTGGTACATTTAATTAAATCATGTTTAAATTTCCTTGAAGCTAATAGGAAATACACAGAGCATTCTATAGTATGTATGACTCATAGAGCTATATTACTGCTCATTGGCCGAAAAGGGCAAGCCCCCAAAGCAGTTAGAGTCCGGATATTGTTTATACATTTATATATGTGAGAATCAATTCTAAAGTGTTTTAAAGGAACAGTTAAATGCATAATACATCCTATTCTATTCTTCAAAGCTTTTTTATACAGCAGGCGTATGCCTAAAAGAAGCCATGTATAAAGTGATGTTGGACTAAAGAGTGAAAATGCATTGTGGACTAATTTGCATGCCACTTCCCAGAGTGCAGTATTTCTTCGAATTCTGGGCAGGAAATAAGTTATTTAACTTAATTTTAGACATTCAAATGTGAACACAAATGCAATAATTATTTAACGGAACAGTTATAAAATTATACTGTGCAATTAAAACAAAACAAAAAAATTCTCTAGAAAATGAGCGATCTCAAGTACAGAGAAGTTATACAGGAAGAATGTTGCTACTCTTTGTCACTACATAATAAGAGTTTCATTCTAGCGCAGCGTTAGATGTCTGAGGTACTAATAGTATTAAACCTGTCCCTGTGGGCGTGTTAATAGGTCAAAACTGAGTGAAGAAAAGGGATGAGAATCTGTGACTCTGGGGACTTCTTAAAAGTAAATTAAGTATACATTTTATATCATAGTTACATTAAGGAAGATGAAATTAATGTGTTAACCTAGTTAAAACATTTAAGTAAAACTGCAAATGTTTTGCCAGAAAAGTCTCTTTAAATGTTATCAGTATATTGAGATGGTGCTTTTAATTAAATCATTAATAACAAGAATATAATTGCATCTTGAGGTTTGATAATACAAAGCTACATAAAATGCATTGTAGAATTTATGAGCACAATGAGCCTTTATTATACTGGATTTTTAGACTTTACAAATGCCAACCTTTAGATAAATGTTTAGTAATGCAAAAGCACTACTCTGAGAAATATAAACCCAGCTGCCTCGTACTGATAGTTTTATGAGTCTAATCAATTTACTAAATCATTATATGTACACCAATAACGGCATTTTTAATTATCTCCAATTGCAAGTTACGGAGTACAGTACATACAGTACATGCTGAAAGAATAACACAAAACACAGATAAGATGCATTTAGATGGTAGCAAGAGACTAGATTAAATTAGTAAGAAGAAATGATGGAAATTATGAATAAAGAAATGATGAGAAGGTTTTGCATATAATCAGAAGTGTGTTATTTTATTTGCAATGGAAATTGGAAAATGGAATTGAGAATTAAAATTGCTAATGGCATCTTACAGTCTGCTCGGTCTGTGTAAGTCTCTTTGTATCATATCCTCTTCTCTGTGCTACTGGGATGCTCTGGACCAGAGGTTCTCAACTTTTTGTGGGTCCAGATGGTTACCTTACAGTGTTAATAGGCACCCACTTTTTATCTTCTAATGCTAATTGTGACAGGTTGGTTATCTTCTAATACTAATGAGGATCAGTTGATATACTTCCATTGCTCATGGGGACTGTCTGGTCAGCTACCAGAGCCACCTGTGACCAGCTGGTTACCTTCCAAAACTCATGGGGACGGTCTGGTTACCTCCCAGTGCCATCAGCGACCAGCTGGTTACCTTCCAATACTCATGGAGACTGGCTTATCATGTTCCAGTTATCATGGGGACTGACTGGTTACCTTCCAATACTCATAAGAACTGTCTGGTTACCTACCAGAGCCACCTGCAACCAGCTGGTTACCTTCCAATGCTCATGCGGACTGTCTGGTTACCTCCCAGTGCCATCAGCTACCAGCTGGTTACCTTCCAATACTCATAGGGACTGTCTGGTTACCTACCAGTGTCATCTGCGACTAGCTGGTTACTCATGTGGACTGTCTGGTTACCTACCAGTGCCATCTGCGACCAGCTGGTTACCTTCCAATACTCATGGGGACTGTCTGGTTACCTACCAGTGCCATCAGTGACCAGCTGGTTACCTTCCAATACTCATGGGGACTGTCTGGTTAACTACCAGTGCCATCAGTGACCAGCTGGTTACCTTCCAATGCTCATGGGGACTGTCTGGTTACCTACCAGTGCCATCTGCGACCAGCTGGTTACTTTCCAATACTCATGGGGACGGTCTGGTTACCTCCCAGTGCCATCAGCGACCAGCTGGATACCTTCCAATACTCATAAGAACTGTCTGGTTACCTACCAGATCCACCTGCGATCAGCTGGTTACCTTCCAATGCTCATGCGGACTGTCTCGTTACCTACCAGAGCCATCTGAGACCAGCTGGTTACCTTCCAATACTCATAGGGACTGTCTGGTTTCCTCCCAGTGCCATCAGCGACCAGCTGGTCACCTTCCAATATTCATGTGGAGTGTCTGGTTACTTACCAGTGCTATCTGCAACCAGCTTGTTATCTTCCAATACTCATAGGGACTGTCTGGTTACCTACCAGTGTCATCTGCGACTAGCTGGTTACTCATGTGGACTGTCTGGTTACTTATTAGTGCCATCTGCAACCAGCTGGTTACCTTCCAATATTCATGTGGAGTGTCTGGTTACTTACCAGTGCTATCTGCAACCAGCTGGTTATCTTCCAATACTCATAGGGACTGTCTGGTTTCCTACCAGTGTCATCAGCGACCAGTTGGTTACCTTCCAATATTCATGTGGAGTGTCTGGTTACTTACCAGTGCTATCTGCAACCAGCTGGTTATCTTCCAATACTCATAGGGACTGTCTGGTTACCTACCAGTGTCATCTGCGACTAGCTGGTTACTCATGGAAACTTTCTGGTTACCTACCAGAGCCACCTGCGACCAGATGCTTACCTTCTATTGCTCATGCGGACTGTCTGGTTACCTACCAGTGCCATCAGTGACCAGCTGGTTACCTTCCAATACTCATGGAGACTGGCTTATTATGTTCCAGTTATCACAGGGACTGACTGGTTACCTTCCAATACTCATAGGAACTGTCTGGTTACCTACAAGAGCCACCTGTGACCAGCTGGTTACCTTCCAATGCTCATGCGTACTGTCTGGTTACCTACTAGTGCCATCTGCGACCAGCTGGTTACCTTCCAATACTCATGGGGACCGTCTGGTTACCTCCCAGTGCCATCAGCTACCAGCTGGATACCTTCCAATACTCATAGGGACTGTCTGGTTACCTACTAGTGCCATCTGCGATCAGCTGGTTACCTTCCAATACTCATGGGGACTGTCTGGTTACTTACCAGTGCCATCTGCAACCAGCTGGTTATCTTCCAATACTCATAGGGACTGTCTGGTTACCTACCAGTGCCATCCGCGACCAGCTGGTTACCTTCCAATACTCATGTGGACTGTCTGGTTACCTACCAGTGCCATCAGTGACCAGCTGTTTACCTTCCAATACTCATGGGGACTGTCTGGTTACCTACTAGAGCCACCTGCAACCAGCTAGTTACCTTCCAATACTCATGGGGACTGTCTGGTTACCTACCAGTGCCATCTGTGGTCAGCTGGTTACCTTCCAATACTCATGCGGACTGTCTGGTTCCCTACCAGTGCCATCTGAGACCAGCTGGTTACCTTCCAATACTCATAGGGACTGTCTGGTTACCTACCAGTGCCATCCGCGACCAGCTGGTTACCTTCCAATATTCATGTGGAGTGTCTGGTTACTTACCAGTGCTATCTGCAACTAGCTGGTTATCTTCCAATACTCATAGGGACTGTCTGGTTACCTACCAGTGTCATCTGCGACTAGCTGGTTACTCATGTGGACTGTCTGGTTACCTACCAGTGCCATCTGCGACCAGCTGGTTACCTTTCAATACTCATGGGGACTTTCTGGTTACCTACCAGTGCCATCAGTGACCAGCTGGTTACCTTCCAATACTCATGGGTACTGTCTGGTTACCTACAAGAGACACCTGCGTCCAGCTGGTTACCTTCCAATGCTCATGGGGACTGTCTGGTTACCTCCCAGTGCCATCAGTGATCAGCTGGTTACCTTCCAATACTCATAAGAACTGTCTGGTTACCTACCAGATCCACCTGCGATCAGCTGGTTGCCTTCCAATGCTCATGCGGACTGTCTCGTTACCTACCAGAGCCATCTGAGACCAGCTGGTTACCTTCCAATACTCATAGGGACTGTCTGGTTTCCTCCCAGTGCCATCAGCGACCAGCTGGTTACCTTCCAATATTCATGTGGAGTGTCTGGTTACTTACCAGTGCTATCTGCAACCAGCTGGTTATCTTCCAATACTCATAGGGACTGTCTGGTTACCTACCAGTGTCATCTGCGACTAGCTGGTTACTCATGTGGACTGTCTGGTTACTTATCAGTGCCATCTGCAACCAGCTAGTTACCTTCCAATACTCATAGGGACTGTCTGGTTACCTACCAGTGTCATCTGTGACTAGCTGGTTACTCATGTGGACTGTCTGGTTACCTACCAGTGCAATCTGCGACCAGCTGGTTACCTTCCAATACTCATGGGGACTGTCTGATTACCTACCAGTGCCATCAGTGACCAGCTGTTTACCTTCCAATACTCATGGGGACTGTCTGGTTACCTACCAGAGCCACCTGCAACCAGCTAGTTACCTTCCAATACTCATGGGGACTGTATGGTTACCTACCAGGGCCATCTGTCGTCAGCTGGTTACCTTCCAATACTCATGGGGACTGTCTGGTTACCTCCCACTGCCATCTGCAACCAGCTGGTTACCTTCCAATACTCATGGAGACTGTCTTATTGTGTTCCAGTTATCATGGGCACTGACTGGTTATCTTCCAATACTCATGGGAACTTTCTAGTTACCTACCAGAGCCACCTGCGACCAGATGCTTACCTTCTAATGCTCATGCGGACTGTCTGGTTACCTACCAGTGCCATCAGTGACCAGCTGGTTACCTTCCAATACTCATGGGGACTGTCTGGTTACCTACCAGAGCCACCTGCGACCAGCTGGTTACCTTCCAATACTCATGGGGGCTGTCTGGTTACCTACCAGTGCCATCTGTGGCCAGCTGATTACCTTCCAATACTTATGGGGACGGTCTGGTTACCTCCCAGTGCCATCAACGACCATCTGGTTACCTTCCTATACTCATGTGGACTGTCTGGTTACCTCCCACTGCCATCTGTGACCAGCTGGTTACCTTCCAATACTCATGGAGACTGCCTTATTATGTTCCAGTTATCATGGGGACTGACTGGTTACCTTCCAATACTCATGGGAACTGTCTGGTTACCTACCAGAGCCACCTGCGATCAGATGCTTACCTTCCAATGCGGACTGTCTGGTTACCTACCAGTGCCATCTGGGACCAGCTGGTTACCTTACAATACGCATGGGGATGGTCTGGTTACCTCCCAGTGCCATCAGTGACAAGCTGGTTACCTTCCAATACTCATGGGGACGGTCTGGTTACCCTCCAATACTCATGGGGACTGTCTGGTTACCTTCAGTGCTCATGGGGACTGTCTGGTTATCTACCAGTCCCATCTGCGACCAGCTGGTTACTTTCCAATATTCATGGGGACGGTCTGGTTACCTCCCAGTGCCATCAGCGACCAGCTGGTTACCTTCCAATACTCATGGAGACTGGCTTATTATGTTCCAGTTATCACAGGAACTGACTGGTTACCTTCCAATACTCATAGGAACTGTCTGGTTACCTACAAGAGCCACCTGTGACCAGCTGGTTACCTTCCAATACTCATAGGGACTGTCTGGTTACCTACCAGTGCCATCTGCGACTAGCTGGTTACCTTCCAATACTCATGTGGACTGTCTGGTTACCTACCAGAGCCACCTGCAACCAGCTAGTTACCTTCCAATACTCATGGGGGCTGTCTTGTTACCTACCAGTGCCATCTGTGGTCAGCTGGTTACCTTCCAATACTCATGGGGACTGTCTGGTTACCTCCCACTGCCATCTGCGACCAGCTGGTTACCTTCCAATACTCATGGAAACTGCCTTATTATGTTCCAGTTATCATGAGGACTGACTGGTTACCTTCCAATACTCATGGAATCTTTCTGGTTACCTACCAGAGCCACCTGCGACCAGATGCTTACCTTCTAATGCTCATGCGGACTGTCTGGTTACCTACCAGTGCCATCAGTGACCAGCTGGTTACCTTCCAATACTCATGGGGATTCTCTGGTTACCTACCAGAGCCACCTGCGACCAGCTGGTTACCTTCCAATACTCATGGGGACTGTCTGGTTACCTACCAGTGCCATCTGTGGTCAGCTGGTTACCTTCCAATACTCATGGGGACGGTCTGGTTACCTCCCAGTGCCATCAACGACCATCTGGTTACCTTCCAATACTCATGTGGACTGTCTGGTTACCTCCCACTGCCATCTGCGACCAGTTGGTTACCTTCCAATACTCATGGAGACTGCCTTATTATGTTCCAGTTATCATGGGAACTGACTGGTTACCTTCCAATACTCATGGGAACTGTCTGGTTACCTACCAGAGCCACCTGCGACCAGATGCTTACCTTCCAATGCGGACTGTCTGGTTACCTCCCAGTGCCATCAACGACCATCTGGTTACCTTCCAATACTCATGTGGACTGTCTGGTCACCTCCCACTGCCATCTGCGACCAGTTGGTTGCGTTCCAATACTCATGGAGACTGCCTTATTATGTTCCAGTTATCATGGGAACTGACTGGTTACCTTCCAATACTCATGGAATCTTTCTGGTTACCTACCAGAGCCACCTGCGACCAGATGCTTACCTTCTAATGCTTATGCGGACTGTCTGGTTACCTACCAGTGCCATCAGTGACCAGCTGGTTACCTTGCAATACTCATGGGGATTCTCTGGTTACCTACCAGAGCCACCTGCGACCAGCTGGTTACCTTCCAATACTCATGGGGACTGTCTGGTTACCTACCAGTGCCATCTGTGGTCAGCTGGTTACCTTCCAATACTCATGGGGACGGTCTGGTTACCTCCCAGTGCCATCAACGACCATCTGGTTACCTTCCAATACTCATGTGGACTGCCTGGTTACCTCCCACTGCCATCTGCGACCAGTTGGTTACCTTCCATTACTCATGGAGACTACCTTATTATGTTCCAGTTATCATGGGAACTGACTGGTTACCTTCCAATACTCATGGGAACTTTCTGGTTACCTACCAGAGCCACCTGCGACCAGATGCTTACCTTCCAATGCGGACTGTCTGGTTACCTACCAGTGCCATCTGGGACCAGCTGGTTACCTTCCAATACTCATGGGGATGGTCTGGTTACACTCCAGTACTCATGGGGACTACCTGGTTACCTTCAGTGCTCATGGGGACTGTCTGGTTATCTACCAGTCCCATCTGCGACCAGCTGGTTATTTTCTAATATTCATGGGGACGGTCTGGTTACCTCCCAGTGCCATCAGCGACCAGATGGTTACCTTCCAATACTCATGGAGACTGGCTTATTATGTTCCAGTTATCACAGGGACTGACTGGTTACCTTCCAATACTCATAGGAACTGTCTGGTTACCTACAAGAGCCACCTGTGACCAGCTGGTTACCTTCCAATTCTCATGCGTACTGTCTGGTTACCTACTAGTGCCATCTGCGACCAGCTGGTTACCTTCCAATACTCATGGGGACCGTCTGGTTACCTCCCAGTGCCATCAGCTACCAGCTGGTTACCTTCCAATAGGACTGTCTGGTTACCTACCAGTGCCATCTGCGACCAGCTGGTTACCTTCCAATACCCATGGGGACTGTCTGGTTACCTACCAGTGCCATCTGCGACCAGCTGGTTACCTTCCAATACTCATGGGGACCGTCTGGTTACCTCCCAGTGCCATCAGCTACCAGCTGGTTACCTTCCAATAGGACTGTCTGGTTACCTACCAGTGCCATCTGCGACCAGCTGGTTACCTTCCAATACTCATGGGGACTGTTTGGTTACCTACTAGTGCAATCTGCGACCAGCTGGTTACCAATCAATATTCATGGAGACTGACTGGTTACTTCCCAGTGCCATCAGCGACCAGTTGGTTACCTTCCAATACTCATGTGGACTGTCTGGTTACCTACCAGTGCCATCTGTGACCAGCTGGTTACCTACCAAGACTGGCTTATTATGTTCCAGTTATCATGGGGTCTGACTGGCTATCTTCCAGTACTAACAGGGACAATGTATTTACCTTTTTAGTGGTAATGGAGACTTGCTGGTTATCTTCCAATGCCAACATGGTTGGGCCGGTTACCTTCCAAAGCAAACAAGGCCTGGCTGGTTACCTTCCAATGCTAGCAGGGATGGGCAGGTTACCTTCCAATTCTCACTGGGATGGACTAGTTACCTTCCAATGCTTGCAAGGACCAGCTGGTCACCTTACATGCTAACAGGGACAGGCAGGTAACCTTCCAGTGCCAGCAAGGAAGGGCTGGTTACCTTCCAATGTTTATGGGGACCATCTGGTTACCTTTCAGTGCTAACAGGGGCCAGATATGAGATCCAGCCAGTGCTAATGGAGACCTGCTAACTACCTTCCAATGGTAACAGAGACTGGCTGGTTACATTTCAATGCCAATTGAGACTGGCTAGCTTTTGGGCACCTGTACCAATTATGACTGGTTGGATACACTCAGTGCTCATAGGGATTCAAAATAGTTTACCACAATGTAACTGCATGTCCCACCAAATATATATATATATATATATATATATATATATATATATATATATAAAGTAGACTCTCAGTTAACTAGAACTTAAGCAGCCAGAACTCTCAAGTATCCAGAAAACAAAACTGAATACTGTACTTTAATTAAATAATACAATTTATAGGGCTCAACAAATGCTTACAGGCACCTAGATTTCATCCACTGTATGTCTCTGCAATGCAATGTTACCTGGAAGCAAACGGGCATGAGTGACTGAGCCAGTGCAGTGTTGGCGTTACATTCCCTGGACATGAGTGACTGAGCCAGTGCAGTGTTGGGGTTACATTCTCCGGGCATGAGTAACTGAGCCAGGGAAGTGTTGGGGTTACATTCCCTGGGCTTGAGTGACTGAGCCAGTGCAGTGTTGGGGTTACATTCCCCGGGCATGAGTGACTGAGCCAGGGCAGTGTTGGTGTTACATTCCCCGGGCATGAGTGACTGAGCCAGGCCAGTGTTGGTGTTATATTCCCCGGGTTCAGCACTGCACCCTCCAGCCCAACGTACTTGTGTGTAAATGAGGAGTGGAAACTGCTGCTGCTAGAACAGCCCTCACTGACAAATATACTTAGCAGAGCATCCTATGTGCATCTAATCTAGGCATTTTCTGATAGTAACTCTCAAGCAACCAGAAACTACTGTTATATGGCATCTACCAAACCCCATGGGTGCTGGTTAACTGAGGGTCTAATATATATATATATATATATATATATATATATATATATATATATATATATATATATATTTAGTTTAAAACTCATGCTGGCATGCTTAAATGGCCAGAACCAGGTCAGGGTGTCAGGATTTTCCTGTGTTACCACTGATAAGTAAATCACAATTATTAAACCACCTGAATTTAAACATGGTATCCGAAAAATTCAGTGTGTTAACGGCCCTCGAGTTCAAGATTTGGATGAAGCATAAACATATGTCTTAAAACTTGTATAAACACATAAAATCTTGTTTTTGACTAACTATGTATTAAAACAACACTAAATATATACCACATTTAGAGAAACATTGGGTACAATTCACAGAATTGTTTACATTATATAAACAAATTAAATATAAAATTATAAATATGTAATATAATGTAATATGAAATATAAATAAATGAAAAAAATATAGAAGTATAAAAAATGAATAATAAAAATACACATTATTTCTTATTGTGGTATAGAATGGCAATTCAAGGGGTTCTTAAATATGTATAAATTTACCTTCATCTCCATATATAATTCTGCATACAACAGCACTTCTTATGTGTTTCACTGCTACAAAGTTACCCAACAGCAATTCAAACCCTTAGGTAATATAATGAATTATTAAATATATTTTATACAGAGTTTATATCCAAAGGTTATATGTTATTGTTATGAAATATTTAATAATTCATGGGTAAGATCAAATGTTTGCAAAAACAATAAATGAGGTAAACTGTCTGAAAAAAATAAAGAAAATCTACAAAAATTCATTTTTTTATTCAATTATTTTTATTTTATCTAAAGCAGCTCCACACAAAATCTTCATTGATTTCCCAGAAGACAAAATCATGAATTTCAAAAAATATTCATAGGGCTAAAATCTAAATGGCCAGAATGACTGTTTAATGTGTCACTTGAGAAAATTAAGTTTCAAATCTTTCTTCTTCTAAGTAAATAAATATATAAATAAATAATAAATAAATATAGTGTTAATGGTCCTGACAAAAACACAAAAAAAAAAGAGTCCATTTGTGTAAAAAAGGTCACAATATACAATCTTATTGCATTCCTTTCCCGATCTTGAACCATTCTATTGTTCCATGTTTGGTTCTGAACGTGGCTTCTTGGTCCACAAACAGATTCCTCAACAGGTGAAAGGGACTAACCTTGCAGTGGCATATCATTATGTCTCTGGTTGTGCTCATCCATAAGAATTTATTGGCAAATATACTAGAGTGGGTTGCCAGTTCCTTATCCAGTGGATTTGTCTGACCTCTCTCCTATGACCTGCACATCTTAGGTGACCCTACATGGTATAGTTCACAGCTTCATTGAGGTATACAAGCCCCTTGACCACAACACGTTAATTATTCAGCTGTGGATAATCTTCTCTGGTGGGACCCCAAGTGCTGTCCACAAAATAATAATTATTTTTTAAATTTATATTTCCGTTTTCTGTAGTGTAGTTAGAGCCCCCTTGCCCCCTGGAGCCCCGTTAAGGCGCACACCGACCCCTCCCCCAAAGTAGACGGAGCCGGCTCGTGCAAGCATCTTGGTCACAGTTTACATTGTTTATTTTATTATCTATTAACCCATGTTTGATTATCACTACTGAGGCACCATGGCTAATTGTTCTTAATCGTCCTCCATACGTCTGTGGCCCAAATGTAATTGTCCAAATCGCAATTACATAATCCTGTACATTTTACAAATAAATTGGATACATTTTGCTACTAGCAATCAATTTTCGAGTTATAGGCTCAAAATCACTGCGGTTGTCAAAAACATAACTTAGGACTATCTCCTCCTTTGATGTTTCAAGGCTGTAAATGTTACCAGTGCTAAAGTCGCAAAATCCATATTCAATTACAAGAATTCAACAAGCCCACAGTTGCATTCTAACCCGTAAATCACAAATGTAGCAAAATTGTTTAAAAAAATGTTACAGGTTCCAAACAGGACTCGCAAAAGCTTTTTTCAAGATGTAAGAGTGCCCTAGCATACATTTAAAAAAACAGTAAACCACTTTGAAACAGTACAAATAAGGGAAATTCATCAGAATGAATTGCACAAAATTCTCCAATGAACAAATAACATAAAAAAATATTAATGAACATATGTTGGACAGTAAATATGTATAATTACTTGACAAGGATGGCACACTGCAAGAAAATGTTTGGTGTTATGTTCAACAATATGGGAAAGGATGGACTATGTGCAGCCATATGACCCCAGTCTGGGACCTCATGGTGCTGTTCCCCTATGTATTAAAGTTCTGGGTGTATGTGACATATATGTTGTTTTATGGCTCAGTTCCATTAATGTATAATTGTTCCAATGTATGCTGATTATTACATGTATTACATGTAGGTTGTTGTAATATCATGTGAATGTTTGCTATGAAATTGCTGGTATGTCCCTAAGAGAGCTAATAAAGTATAGGGATGGGGTCCCGGGGACGTGTGGAACCAGAGTGAGAAATACTGGACATAAGAGGTTCACTCTGACATACTACTGTAAGGTCAACAACCCAGGATAAGATAACTTGCCCTGATTCCGTTACTGCACCACAGAGGTAGATTACAGGCCTGACATCAATTAATGGACAGGTGCTCCTCTGGGTATACAGGAAGATGATCTCTGTACATATATATATGATTGTGAAATACATGTAATGTATGTTGATGTCATCGGTGTGGTGTGAGCGGATCCCGGAAGGGCAAGAGGCTGTTGTGGAAAAAGGGGACACCTAAAGGGTAAATTTAATACTGTATATTAATTATGATGCATAGCATCTACTAGGGTCACATGTGGTCACTACACTACTGCAACCAGAATCTGATGAATACAAATCCCATCATACATCACTACATATAATAGAGGTAACCAATAAGGTGCATAACACTTCCACATGTTTTTATATATTAAGGAATAATATAAAATGGCCGGCCAGAATCTGGAACAGAAAACAGAAAGAGCAGGCTGATAAACAAGCAATAGCTGTATTTACAGTACAGTGTTTAATGCTGTTACTGAAAGAATAAACCAATTAACACGATCTTCATCTTCAAGAGGTGCTAAACATACCAGAATATTATTGAATATGTGCAATTTCACAAGTATTGCTTCACTGTGACCACAATCGGTTGGCAAAGAGTTCTATCACTATCTCCATATGGAATTGTTGTGCCACTCTGATATCACATTTCATTGGTATACAGGTGTTACCACGGCCAAACAGATTAGAATGATCACATGACTTGTAAACACATACCCATTGATCCTCATGTTAAATAAAGGCCATCATCCATAATGTTTGTGAATTAAATCACACACATGAATCTGCTATCATAATGTTAACGGGATGACATGCAACAATAATGCATGTATAATTACTGGGTTGGATTAGCAGATCTTATTGGGACTGTGCAACTTAACAGCCAGGACTGTATTCATTGTAATTGAACAGAAAATCCGTTATGTTCATTAGTGATGATATATGGAGTCATATATGGCATTTCAGATCTATCTACTGGGGAGAATGTCACTAATGTTATGCCTGATAAGCACTGGTTTGAGAGTTTACTTACATTACATGATTGCACTGCTTCAAGATGATGAACATGCCTTCCTGGTTGTGAGATTTGACTATTAACACCTCATCTCAAAGGCATTCCACATTGAACATCAATTTGTGAAATGTTAAACATAACCATATGCGTACACTGAGAAAGGTTCATGGTCCACGTGATGGTTGCTAGCCACATGATTACAATAGATGTTCTCCACATAAATCGTGAACCTCTACTCTGTAGCCAGGCAATAGTATGTCAACATTTTTACTAATACATATTAAGTGAGGAGTGCTGATGAGGAGGACTTCAAGAACATCCCATACTACCTCCTCTTTTGAAGCACTGGGCCCCCCACGAGTTGGAGTGAGGGGTGCATCAACCTGATGTGTCTGTGTAGCAGCTTGAGTTGGTGGCAAGATATGAGATGAGTGGGCCACCAGCTTGGGTTGCGATGGTGGTGGAAGCTGTGGAACCAAAACCTAAATATATAGCTGGCATTTGGCCAATTATATTTGGCACTAAATCAGTGCTCTCTGGACCTCATATCTCTCCATCCTCAGATGGTATCTCACCATATACTATCATGTTGCTGTCATGAAGGGCATTAATGCTTTTAGTCTGCCTGTCGAGGTATAGTGCCACGTCATCCACTAGGGTGTGAGGAGTTCTTTCGTCACTCTGTATTTGGAGCAAGATATCCCTCCAACTGACTTATTGGGGGGTTTGAGGTCTTTTGCTCAATGTGCCGGGCCTTTCGATGGGCTGAGGGGATGACAGTGGTACCGGTGGCGATGGTGTTGCTGATGGTGACAGTTTTGCTGTTGCCAGTGGCGCCGGTGATGACGCCCATGTTGGTAAAGCCCATGTTGGGAGAGCCCATGTTGAGGAAGTCCATGTTGGGGAGCCCATGTTGGTGACACCCATGTTGGGGTAGCCCATGTTGGGGAAGTCCGTGTTGGGGGTGGTGGAGTCCTGGCAGGGAATCCATGGGATTGGCGCAAGTGGCAGTGGTGGTGGGCTTGCTGATATTTGTCTCCAGTACCAGGACAGCTGTGGAGGTGGCCATGGTTGCTGGCTCTAATACATATGAGGTTGAGGTGGAGTTGGCTGAACATGCAGTGAACGTGGCCACAATTTGTGGGAGGGCCTGGGGGGGGGTGATTCACAAACTGGAGACATTGGAGGACATCTTGCTGCTGTCGAGCCAGCTTCCTGTGATGGTCCCAGGCCCTCTGAACTGGCTTCACCTTCCTCAACCACCACTTCAAGGGGTATATCTGGTTCCACTCCCTCAGGGTCCTCTCCAACGCTGTATATGTTATAACGGGTGCTGGTCCACCACCGGTTGCATGGGCTGCACTGGCCTCAGCCATCTTCCTCTTCAGCTTGACCCAGCTGTCATCATATCTGTGCTTTACAGACCTAAAATCGCTGTTGGCATACCCCAATGCAGCAACAGCTAATGCAACCTCACTCCAGCCACGTGTCTTCTGGCTAGGCCTCACTTCTTTCCCCCATGTATGATGTTATAGCGGGCCCGGATTTCTATGAGGAGGATCCTCATCTCATCTAGGGTATAATTGGGGGCCCTGTGCTTTGCCACAGCCTCTTGCCCTCCCAACTGTGCCTGGGGTTCCTGGCCTCCCTGTTCTCTCCCTGGGGCTGGTCCCTCCTTACCACTTAACTCCCCCTTGGGATCAGGCCCCTGTCCTCTGGCCATATTCTTTATGTGTCTACATCTGGGGGGCACATCCACCCCTCCTGCTCTCCTACACCTCTACCTCTGCTCCATGACCTGCCTCCTCCTTTCCCTCTCTCCATGGTTCTACCTTTCCTCCTCTCTACCACAGTTATTCTCCTTTCCTACTCTACTCTTCTCCAGTGTTTTCCTCACTCTCCTTCTCTCCTCTCCTACTCTCCTCTCTCCCAGTGTTTCCTTCACTCTTCTCCTCACCTCCTCCCCTCCTCTTCCATCCTACAAATTAAAAAAATAAATATAAGGATACATCAATATAATATTTACTTGTATAGGTATGAGATGAAACAAGAATGTGTACATTATGTGTATTATATTATGGGTATGGGGGGGTAGGTGGGGGTATGGGGGGTGTAGATGTGCTGTGGCCTAACGCTATATATAGCTATGTGTAGGTACTAATCTATGGGCCTAATTCAAATGGGATTTGGCTAATTGAATAGGACTCTATATAAGCACATAGAATATTTTTTTACAGAAGTTTTTAGTTAGTGAAGACCTTGCTTTTGGATAGAAGTTCACTAACTAAAAACTTCTGTAAAAAAAAATATGCTCTGTTCTTATATAGAGCCCTATTCAATTGGCCAAATCACTATTGAATAAGGCCCTATATGTGTAATTTATTTGATAATAGTAATTATGTATGCTGTAAATTAAGTGTTAATAAATCCTTGAAGTGAAAATAGCAAAATAAAATAAAAACTTAGACTACATCTCTCTCTCTCTCTCTCCAAAACTTAGATACCCAGCAACGCCTAGACCTTTGTGTTGACTTTCTCAGTTACAGCACATTCAAGAACGTAACGTTTTTTATTAGCTTTTAAAGGCCTTTCGCATGGCGTTCATTGGCGTTCTCTGGTTCATATTGGTTAATTGGGCTGTAACTGGATCAGCAGTTACGGGCTTGCTTAACTTTTGCACCTTTCATATGATCCGGCACCCAGAATTGTTACATACGAAATCAGGGTTTGCGTGTGGTGCCTGTGAACCTCTACTTGCGGTCTTGAGTCAAATAAATACATCTGTAACTGTAGCGAATTTCTAACCCACAGACATACGGGCAGTATGAAGGTAATTATCAGCTTGGAATTAAATAGGGGCGTATGTTTTTATTTTAATACTTGTATTCATTTCTATATGTATTTAATAAAGTTTATATAATTAATTTGTTCTAATCTATATATCATTTGTGTTATGCGTTTAGGTAACCTATTCCGTTATGAGTCGTTGTACCATATAAGAGCAGACAGGCTGGTTTTAGGATCGCTGTTACTTCCTCCCCTGATGATAGGCATCTCAGAGCCTCATTCAATTCCGAGTTGACCAATTGAATATGGCTCTATATAAACACATACAAAAAAATTGAAACAAACTTTTTAGTTACTGAACCTTTATCCAAAACAAAGGTTTTCACTAACTAAAAACTTCTGTAAAAAAAATATCTTATGTGCTTATATAGAGCCGTATTCAATTGACAAATTTCTAATTGAATGAGGACCTATGTATATAATATTAATGCCTGTCAGCATGGGCCCCCTTCAAGGGCAGGCCCCTCACAAATGTACCCCCCATAAACGATCTTGAAAGTGTGACAGAATATTTCTCAGCTACAGATAAACAGGCCATGCAAATATGACCTAGTTACAAATACCACCCACTGACAAGTGTGGAGTTTATTCCAGAGTTATTTTGATGTTATTGTTTTTACTGCACATGTGCAATTAAAAATGTTCAGCTACTACAATATGCAAACTGTCAAACATTAATATTAGTAATATATGAATCCTAGCAAATCTTTATTCTCAGCAATATTGTGTGTGTTATGGTTCACAATATAGTGTAAATTCAATTTATTACCAAACTAATAAAAAACTCTACATAAATATATACAACTCAGAAGTGTAAAAAAATACAATAATATGTTAGAATATAATGTTAAGTTCTATAAAGTAAAAATTCACTCGTATACCTAGCTGGGTGTCTCTAGCTCTAAATGAGCTGGAAATGAGAAATGTTATTAAAAAAGGAAAAGCACAAACTGAGAGTCCTGTGCTAAAAAATATCTTGTTGTAGAATAATATTATCTAAAATGCACTAAGAGGATACAGAAATCATTTTTTAGGTACCTAAATCAACATGGAATTATTTTTTGTGTTTGTCACATCTGAAATTTTTTTTTTATATCATGTGCTTTTTCAAATGATCCTTACAGCGTGCAAAAAAAAAATGTATTCAAATGTTTACTTACTTTGAGAGTCTTGGCACTGTCAGCCACGTAGCAGCAATATAGCTCTATGAGTCATACTTGTATATAAGACCCACAAATTCACATACCGTATATAGTTGTGAGCAGTGAGGGCTTGCCAAAAGGTGTTGGTAACGCCATGGTAAAATTGGGGGCTCGCACAGTGAGCCTCCCGCAACTGCGGCCTTGCTGTCAGGCGGTTGCTGTCAGCGCAATGAGCTGGTGGAGATGAGCGCCTGTGGCGCTCATCCCTACAACCTGCTCAACTTAGGCAGTGAGCAGCGAAGGCACTCATTGCGCTGGTGGAGATGGGTGCCAGACATGAAGGACTTAGATAAAAAGAGTGCAGAAGCTGATCAGGGCAACTTAGTGACGCCCACAAATTTACGGCCCATACAACGGGACTTATCGACAGAAGATAAATTATGGCCAGCAAAAATATGCATTTAATGGCCGTAATATGCCTCAAATTTACTTACACACTCACACACAGCTCAGGGGGAGTGCCAGGGAGCCTGTGAGTGACGTTGCAAGTTAATTTGAGGCATATTTTGGCTTTTTTTTTTTTTATTGAAAATCGCTGAGACGAGAAAAAAAATGGCAGGCGAAAAAAATAAAACAAACCGAAAATAAGGCCGAAGGACGTAAAACACAGAAGAAGGACGGAAAAGGTGGCTGAAGGGCATAAATACCAGCCTAAGACTTAACGCTAAACACTAACACTTAATACAAGGCAGTAACATTTAACTCAAGCCAGTAACACTTAATCAAAGCCAGTGACACTTAACCCAAGGTAGTAACACATAGAGAGCGCACGTAATGAGCGACAAGGGAGCTCAACTGTGAGCCCTATAAAGTACACAGGGGGAGAGGCTTGCAATGAGCGCTGAAGGCACCCATTGCAAGCCACGCTATAATCGCCAAAGGCGCTTATCGTGGGGCTCACAATGAGCGCCAAAGGTTAGCAAGTTGTGGCTCGCAATGAGCGCGGAAGCTGCTCAGAGGGGCCATAACCTCACATTTGGTGGCAAACAGCATTACCATGGCTTCAAATTTTATTGCCGTCATTTTTTGACGGGCAGGTCGCTGGTCCACTATAATAGTTAGTAGAAGTGGCTAATGCCTGCGAGATGCCTACTATGCAGGCGTCACTCACGTATAATTGCCGGCACAGTCTCGGGGAACCTGGAAACTGCACTTGTGCGGTGTCTCACACATGGGGAAGAGAGAGAGGGAGAGAGAGAGGAAGAAAGAGCGAGGGAGGGAGGCAGAAACAGGGGGAGAGCGGGATTTTAAACTACAATTAAATATAACTTATATGACACCGTCATTTATGATGGGCAAGTTACTAATGTTTAATATTTCTCACACAAAACAAATGTAAAATTGAAAACATATTGTCCCTTTAAAATTCCAACCTCTTAAGAGGTAATTGGACATTTTATTGTTGTTTAATCATTAATTTGTGCCCGTCAATCCGGCGACTCAATGGACTGCAGCATGCCAGATACAGCTTTCAGCCACTGCCCCTCTGAACTCCATCAACCTCATGTGCATTGGTTCAATGACCTACTTTATTTATCTCCACCTCGGTCGTCCCCGTCTTCTTGTGTCTTTAATCTTTTACAGCATCAGAGTCTTCTCTAGGGAATCCTGCCGTCTCGTGATATGGACAAAATATTTAAGCTTCAGCCTCATGATCAAACCTTCCTGTGAACAGTTTGTCTCAATTTCCTGTAGTATTGACTTATTGGATCTTCTTGTAGTCCAACGGACTCCAAGCAGTTTTCTCCAACACCAGAATTCAAAGGCGCCAATTCTACAGCGCTCAGATTTCTTTATGGTCTCTCACATCACTAAGACTATACTATTTGTGATATAATTACGTGTATGTTTTCTGAATTTTAGGTATCTAATAGTTTATGCAAAACATTTGAAATATTCATGACTGGCTCTGCCCTACAGGAAAATTATAAGATTGATTAAGGAGTTGGATCTAATCTTAATAGCACACCCAAAACTATTACTATTGTTGGTGTACCCTCTGAATATTACTTGTTAATTATAAGAAAGCTGTTGGAGGAACATCTGTAACGTATTATAAATACTGTAAGGATGCATATAATAACGTCAATAATAAATACAGCAATAATATTTGAGCAATAATATTTGAAATATGCTACTTTACTTTAAACAATAAATATACAATATCAAAATTATTTTAAAACATTACTTTTCAGCTTCCATCTTAAGCTGCTTGCCTTCACCCTCCAACCCTCCTCATTTGGTATGGCTTTGACTGGGAAGAAGTAGTAAATGGTCAAATACAAGCTTGTGTCTCACCATTTAGCACTGACTCCCAGCAATTATTATATTTACATCTTCCAACATTAGTTTTTAAAAGAAATTATAATACATCCTCTACAAATATTCCAGGTCATTTTATTGAAAGGCAAATATACTACTACTCAATAAAGATAATACAAATACAATGGATTAAGATATTACAACCAGGAAATATAAAAAAATAAACAAATTTAATCCAAAAGACAAATAATTCTGATGGAATTATTTATGAAACGCTTTTCCAACAACTGATTTTTCTAACATTTATATAAACATGTCAGAGCTGGGATGAAACTTAAATTACTCCCCTGCAGAATGCAAAGCCCCAGGTTAATGAAAAATGGTGAAATCTGAGATTGATAGGAACAAAAATAGAAATATATAGATTCAAATATATTGTCGGAATATGTTGGCGCGTTATAAATAAACGATAATAATATGACTGATTGAAGAAATGGAAATGTATGGTTTCTATAATTAGGATTGATAACATATATAGATAGAGAGATAAATAAATAGAGATAGATAGATAGATAGATAGATAGATAGATAGATAGATAGATAGATAGAGAGATAGATAGATAGAGAGAGATAGATAGATAGATAGATGAATAGAGAGATAGATAGATAGATAGATAGATAGATAGATAGATAGAGATAGATAGATAGATAGATAGATAGATAGATAGATAGACAAGTAGAGAGATAGATAGATAGATAAATAGATAGAGAGATAGATAGAGAGATAGAGAGATAGATAGATAGACAAGTAGATAGATAGATAGATAGATAGATATGGAGATAGATAGATAGATAGATAGATAGATAGATAGATAGATAGATAGATAGATAGATAGATAGATAGATAGACAAGTAGAGAGATAGATAGATAGATAAATAGATAGAGAGATAGATAGAGAGAGATAGATAGATAGATAGATAGATAGATAGATAGACAGACAGACAGATAGATAGATAGATAGATAGATAGATAGATAGATAGATAGATAGATAGATAGATAGATAGACAGATTCCGTTAAAAGGGAACATTTTATTATAAATAAATGTTGCAAAACCTTTACAGTAAATACTACACTGAACCTGCAGAGTGATTAATATTTGGGTTTAAGTTCACCAGCCATTGTGTATATATAGTTTAATGTGGCATTTAATACATTCTGAAGTTTGCATTGTGAAGTTATCATTAATCTGTACAGAGGATATTCCTGGGAGATATAATGCAGGTCTTTTGGGACATTTCATAGAAAAAAAGCAAAGTTGAGTATAAAGAAGCTCAACCTGGAGATCAACTGTTGGTTTAGTCTCCAGGTGATATTTATGATGAGCTTTTAGAAAACTACTTACTATGCACAGCTTCATTTAATTCTGTATTATCAGCTCAGCAGTCCGTGTGAGATTCAAATGTAAAGAATCTGAGCATGTTCTACTGATCTTGTTATTTTCCAACATTAATTGGCAGCAGATGAGACAATGAAGTCTTCGGTTGATGGCTACCAGAGGAAGGTTATCTATTCACAACATTGTAGTGATCAGCAGCAGAAGTGTATCACTTGTAGACACATGCCTGACTCTGATTTTGAACAAAATGTCCAGGAGCTCCTATTTCTACACAGTTGGAGGTGTCAAGCCTTCTGAAAGCCTCATTGTATTTCTATTCATAGATGCACTACTTTTTCTGTTGGTGTTTTGAAATGGGATTTTAAAGGCGTATTTAAGTTTCCTTGATTATGAGTGCATCTGATAGAGGAGAACCAGTAGTGTATGAAAACATTTTCTTTTGCATGAGAAAATACCAAAATAAACATTTAAACACTAATCTTGAAGTTAGGAGTAATTTCTGTCAGTTGAAAATAAGGGTTAACACCCTCTCCAAACCCAGGCACAAAAATAGTTTTGGCCTATCAAGAGGCTGAAACATTTGTGTCACAATCTGGGGTTGCTGTCTGGGCTGCACAGCTGCCTGGGATATGTAGTATGGCAGATGTTAGAAAGTGCTATGTATTTTCATATAAGTGTCTATCTGTGCAGCACATTCACACTAGATTACACCTATAGGTTGTCTGTTCCCTGCATCAACTGCTGCTGGTGTTTATTTCTCTCTGTCCCTGTCTCCTTGTGGAAAATTTCAGCTGTGACCCCACTAACCATGTGACTGGCAGCACTTCCTTTGGAGGTCACAGCCTGTACCTAGCTGCTCTGTAGCCAGGTACACTTTATGTAAGCTTCCTAGGGGTGTGCACATCCACATATAAGTATCTAGCATATAAATATGTAAGTACATTCAACTATTCAATATAATACATATTTTTCTACTAATCAGTGGCTGTTTTTTAGGAAACATTTGAAACCCAGGAAACTTCTATATACCTTTAATGTGTTTCTTGGATATCTTTCAACACATACTGACTGATCTGACTGAAGTATTACCAGCGTCATAAAGGATATACCTAATAGACCTGAACAAAAGCACAAAAGTCTCAGAAATAAGTTTGAGCTAATAGATTTAAATGTGCTGGAGTAAGACAGTAATGTTAATTTCAAAGCTCCAAGAACTGGTTTCACAACATGTACAAGTCTTTAAGTCCGTCACTGAGTCTGAGTTTGAATTTGTGCTAATGAGAGTTGGAGAAAGAAACCATCAAACACATTACAGGTTATTTTCCACAAATTATGCCTTTAAACAAAGTGGTCATCTAAACAAAAATTTAAGATAATTATAGAAGTTTAAAACCTTTTGAGACTTTGCATTTGAATCTACAGGTGGGAGTATACTGAGGTCAGATCATTACTTGCCCTATTTAGAGTCGCAGTTTTGTTTGAGATTTCCTTTCACCAAATGTCCATATGGCCTGATAAAAGTGCTGGGAACTACTGGGCTTTCAGATGGTATCTAGAATACGAGCATGATCATCTTTCTGCAAAGATATACTCAACTGCTCTCTTCCTCTTGAACACATTTCAAGTTCACATCTCTGAAACTCACTAGATTAACAGCCCTATTAAATTCCCTCAACGTGTAAAAACGTAGCTTGTTATGTAGCACGCCATGTAGCCCGGAAGACTTACAGCTATTAAATTGGCCCTGTAAAGCAACCCTCAAATGATCTGCGGGTTAAAGGTGGAAAAACCCTACGGGATTTCAAAACTTGAACTCCGCGGCCGCAGTTCCTTTGATCTGTCAAGCCCGTAACTGTTATATTGGAAAATTGCTATTAAATTGCTACGAATCCACTGGCATTCAAACCCGTAACCCGCAAACGGAGCCATAAAATGGGTACTAGAGGACCAGCAAGGGGGTTAAAGTCCTATCCGTAGCACTGTAAATGCAAATATACACACACTACTGTATGTTCAATGAAAGGGAAAGTGATGTTAGGTATTAGAAATAATAGCACAACATTCTCAAGCTTACAAATCTGCAATATAAGTACTTTTATTTCTGTTTAATTTCCATGTTATATTGATCCCGACAATCAATGTGTTAATACATATAATAAAACTAGAATATCATATTTACTGATTTATTAATATTGCATTATTTCTGGAATGCGGGTCCGATTGAAAATCATAATTGAAACCCGTAAGGCTTGAAGTTCCATTTTTCAGTGACGTGATGATGACAATCTCCTTTTCCATTGGCTCCATCTAAACCCGTAAAAACAGGTTTGACTAATTGATCATGTTCACAGCCGCACATCCAACGTTGCGTCTACGGACCGTAACTCACAACATGGTTCAATTTAATAGCTCTGTAACGCAGCCCAAATTTCAAGCCTGCAGCCTTTCAAGCCGCTACGGGTTTCGAATTTAATGGGACTGTAAGACTGCTTCAAGAGTTGATAATTTTTGGACTTAAACATAAATATAGCATTCTCTTGGTCAACCTGGTGTACTATAATGATGATGTTAAGATTGCCCATATTACTACCATATTGTACCCAATATGCTTCCCTAATAGAAGCCACAAGGTCAAGACTTGCTTCGCTTAGTAAATGTCCTGAGTCTGGGGAGGATGGGTCAGATGCTATTCCTGTCCCATA
This sequence comes from Discoglossus pictus, assembly GCA_027410445.1. Lineage (NCBI taxonomy): Eukaryota > Metazoa > Chordata > Amphibia > Anura > Alytidae > Discoglossus > Discoglossus pictus. The sequence goes on from CM050171.1 coordinate 16,556,340, forward strand.
CATGACTTTAGGCATGTAGGTGAGGACTGTCCTTCCATCTTCCGACTGATTGAACTGGTTCACTATAGCTGGTCTGGCACCGAGACTTTTATGATCCCTATGTGCTACCAAGGGACCTCCTGTTGTGACCAGTACGAACTTCCTGGGCAAGCAGATGGGTCCACTTTGCTTTTTTCATGTTCAAATCCATCTGTTCATGAATTTGAGTGACAGTGTACGAGTGTGAGTGAGTGTGTGATGCAACACGGTTGTGGTTTGGTCTGACTATAAAGAACAACAGTAACAATGTCTTCTGAGTCTCCTGGTATGCTTCTCTCCAGCAAGATTGATTATTGAGGTTTTCCCTATATTAGAGGATTATAAATTAAGGGTAGACAATGAGGGGTAGACAATGTGTATGTGAGAGTGTTCATGAGAGTATGAGTGAGTGCAAATGTCCATGTACAATGGGAGAACATACAGGTGAGTGAGTGTCCAGTTACCTTCTGGAAGAGAGTGTGTATTAGAGACAAATAGAGAGAAGAAGATGGAGAAAGGAATTGGTCAGATAACTTCTTTGATACCACTTGCTCTCAGAACTACACAAAGTGCAGTGGCAGTGTTATACTCCTACTACTAAAATCACATTGTTTTTGGTTCATTGGCTGTTGCACATTTGGTGAAGGAATCCCATGTTATCCTTGTGTATTTTTTCAGCTCTTTGTGTTTGCCTGTTTAATTTGGCATACGTAGAGCTCCATTCCATTGAGCGAATTTGAGATCCGGGGGCGGTAAGTGAGGTCGCAAGCTAATTTGCTATTCAATGGGCGTCTTTTTGCGGGTTCAGAATTGCTTCCGAGTTTCGGCCTTGAAAAAATGGCGCCGATCAAACTAGTAACTTACAGAGTCCAGAAGCCTTTGATCTGTCACTTTTGCAAGGCTAAAATCGCAAATCGCTATTCAATTGCTCAATTTCCCCAAGCTCGCAAATATATTCACACCCATAAATGGCAATTGAATAAAAAAATCTTACGAGTGCTAGAGAGGACCCGCAAGGGGGTTAAACACCTATTCGAAGAACTGTAAATGCAAATAATAAATCAATACTGCACTGTAAATAACGGGGAAAGCGATGATAGACATTACAATTAATTGCACAACAAGCCCGCAAATCGGCAGGAAATTCAATTTATTTTTTATGTTTCATTTTGGGGTTAAATCAATCTCTGGTATCAATGAGTTAATACATATCAGGCCACCCACATGGACTAGAACAGTATTGGCATTCATTTTCATAATTCTTAATTTTGCGGGTTTGCGAGTCTGATCGCATATCGGACCCCCAAACCTAATTGATTGACAATTAACCTCCATGTTTTACTGGCTAATTTCCTATTATCTGATTTGAAATGGGAGGTTGCGGGCTTGGTAATTGATCATAATACCATCCTCAACTGCTCCGAACCAATGCATGGTTTACGGTTTTGGCTTTGGGCCAGTAAGTTGCGGCCTTGAGCAATTGAATAGCATCGTAATCAGAGACAAGCGGGAGTCCGGCAACACCCCTGCAGACATTTGGCCGTCTGTAATTGATTTACGGGCTACAAATTAAATGTGGCCCCTGGATATTTTATAGAAAGACTGATCATGTTGTAGCACTGCACAAATCTCACAACATTACCTAGGGTAACATTTCTCCAAAACCTAAACACAGGAGAATGCTTATATACAATAAAAGGTCTTCATATGTAACTACTTATCACTATTTGTGCCTGAAAAAGAGAAAATATAGGTAGTAATTTAGGGCGGGAAGGCTAAAAAGTGAATGGACCTAGTGCAGTATAAACATAGCCCTCTACACTTACCCACTGTTTATTGGAAAAGTCTGATATATATATGTTGAGATTACTTTTTTCTTTTTTCACTTTTACTCCTAAGTTACTTTTGCATCTTGTGCAGTTACTTTTCTTCATGATGGGTTTTATTGCTGAGCCGATACTTTTGTGAGTTCTCAAAGAGAAAGTTATCGCTGCTAATTATCCACGTCTTCTCTTTCTAAACCGAGTAACTATCAGTCTGCCTAAGGAAATTTCACAGTCGTATCTATCAATTAGGCAAATTAATAATTTAAAATTTTCAAAGGATTAAGCTAAAGTCAATTGTCCAATGAGTTTGTTTGGCATTAGGAATCAGACGGCTGCCAAACATGCACAATGCTTTAGTCTGATTCAAATGTGCAGACAATATATTGAAATATGGTAAACTAAAGGTACAAAACTGTTTTTATTTTTGGAATTAATGCTATGCATATTAATGCTTTTGAAAACTCTGGTTGAGGTTAAAGGGACACAGCCAGTGCAGCAGATGCAAAGCACAGGGCCCACCGCAGGGTAGGGGCCCTCTGCTATCTGCACTCCTTTTATTTTATTAGATGAGTTCATATAATTATTTTATAGAAAGGTGATCTAATCACCCTCAGGGTGATATGACAAACTACATATATTTTGTTTTTTTTTATTGACCTCTGTAGCGTCAATAAAGGGGAGGGGGTATTATTTTGTGCCAGGGCTCTCTATTCACTACTATAAAATATCAGAAATGATCCTCCCACTCTGTAAGTTCATTTATAAATTTATTTATTTTTTTCAAAATTACATTTTCCTTCAGTAAATTAACATTTAATGTTGCCATTTTGAGTGGTCAGTTTGCCTTTCTGATCCACCATCCAACAATCTTACTGATGTCTAGATCAGAAAGCTGACTGATAGACCAAAATGGCAAACCTCAATAATAGTTTTCTATACGAAAATTGGATTTTTATTGACATTTAATTGTAATTCCATATAGTTTAAATGTATGTTTCAGAAGTAATGTGCCCCACTATTTCAGAATGAGATAATTAACTAGCTCCTACCGAGAGCTCAGTAAATTGTTCTGCAGCATGTGATTGACTGCTCAGGAAAAAAATGAATTTATCAGAGGAATCACATACAGTGGATATAAAAAGTCTACACACCCCTGTTAAAATGTCAGGTTTCTGTGCTGTAAAAAAATGAGACAAAGATAAATCTATTCAGAACTTTTTCCAGCTTTAATGTGACCTATAAACTGTACAACTCAATTGAAAAACAAACTGAAATCTTTTAGGTAGAGGGAAGAAAAAATATAAAAATAGGATAATATGGTTGCATAAGTCTGCATACCCTTAAACTAATACTTTGTTGAAGCACCTTTTGATTTTATTACAGCACTCAGTCTTTTTGGGTATGAGTCTATCAGCATGGCACATTTTGACTTGGCAAGATTTGCCCACTCTTCATTGCAAAAACCCTCCAAATCTGTCAGATTGCGAGGGCATCTCCTGTGCACAGACCTCTTCAGATCACCCCAGACATTTTCAATCGGATTCAGGTCTGGGCTCTGGCTGGGCCATTCCAAAACTTTAATCTTCTTCTGGTGGAGCCATTCCTTTATTGATTTGGATGTATGCTTTGGGTCATTGTCATGCTGAAAGATGAAGTTCCTCTTCATTTTTAGCTTTCTAGCAGAAGCCTGAAGGTTTTGTGCCAATATTGACTGGTATTTGGAACTGTTCATAAATCCCTCTATCTTAACTAAGGCCCCATTTCCAGCTGAAGAAAATCAGCCCCAAAGCATGATGCTTCCACCACCATGCTTCACTGTGGGTATGGTGTTCTTTTGTTTTTGCGCCAAACATATCTTTTGGAATTATGGTCAAAAAGTTCAACCTTGGTTTCATCAGACCATAACACATTTTCCCAAATGCTTTTGGGAGACTTCAGGTGTGTTTTTGCAAAATGTAGCCTGGCTTGGATGTTTTTCTTCGTAAGAAAAGGCTTTCGTCTTGCCACTCTACCCCATAGACCAGACAATATGAAGAATACGGGAGATTGTTGTCACATGTACCACACAGCCAGTACTTGCCAGATATTCCTGCAGCTCCTTTAATGTTGCTATAGGCCTCTTGGTAGCCTCCCAGACCAGTTTTCTTCTCGTCTTTTCATCAATTTTGGAGGGAGCTCCAGTTCTTGGTAATGTCACTGTTGTGCCATATTTTCTCCACTTGATGATGACTGTTTTCACTGTGTTCCATGGTATATCTAATGCCTTGGAAATTCTTTTGTACCCTTCCCCTGACTGATTCCTTTTAACAATGAGATCCCTCTGATGCTTTGGAAGCTCTTTGTGGACCATGGCTTTTGCTGTGGGATGCGACTAAGAAAATTTCAGGAAAGACCAACTAGAGCAGCTGAACTTTATTTGGGGTTAATCAGAGACACTTTAAATGATGGCAGGTGTATGCTATTTAACACGATTTGGAATGTGATTGCTTAATTCTGAACACAGCTACATCCCCAGTTATAAGAGGGTGTGCAGACTTATGCAACCACATTATTTAAATTTTTATTTTTCTTCCCTCCACCTAAAATATTTCAGTTTGTTTTTCAATTGAGTTGTACAGTTTATAGGTCACATTAAAGGTGGAAAAAGTTCTATATAATATATATATATATAATTGGGAGCGTACACACTTACTTCCTAAGTCCATACAGAGCTGTGCAGCATGCGCAGCTTGATTGGAAAAAGGGGGGGGGGGAGGGGAGAGGAGGGAGGAAGACACAGGGGAGAGGAAGACACAGAGGAGAGGGGGAGGAAGGAGGAAGAAGGAGGGGGAGTAAGACACACGGAGAGTGGGAGGAAGTCAGGTGGGGGGAAGATACAAGGAAGGGGGAAAGAGATACAGGGGTAAGAGACACAGGAGAGGGGGAGACACAGGGGAGGGATAGTGGGGAGAGACACAGGGGAGGGAATGGGGGGAGACATGGGGGGAGAAGGGGAAAGAGACACAGGTGAGGGAGAGGTGGGAATTAGACATGGGAGAGGGGGAGAGAGACACAGGGGAGGGAGGGGGGAGGGGGAAGAGATACAGCAATTGGAGGGTGGGGGAAAACAAATAATACCCCGTCATTTATGGAGGGCAAACGACTAGTCTTTTAAGAGTTTTTATTTTATTTTACAGCACTCATTTATCATTTTGTAATGATTAAAATAGTTCTTGAAAACGTATCTAAAATAAAATTAAACCGTTCTTTATCTTTTTAAATGTCTCTATCTCTTTAGATGAATTAAAAAGGAATAAAAGACGTAAACATTGAAACACCTATTTAGATACATTTTATCCAAAACAGCAACATGTTATAAAGGTGGGTACAATATAAGAGTTCATTTAGCATTTCCTATTTTACCTATTTAGCTTTTTTAGTTTAAATTGTAAGTAATGTTTGTTATTTATAGTGATGATTTATGTAAATGTATATTTAGTGCTGAGGCTGAATAATGAGTCACAGATTGGAAGAAAACAGTTGCAAGATCCTAATTATTTCTTAGCAATAAGGAGAAATGTTTGGTAATTCTCTCATTGCAGTTGTCAAAACTCTGCACCAAATATAAAGACTCAGAAACCCGTATTCTGTAAAGCGGTGGGGTGTGAACCTGTCTGATTTTTAATACTCCTTTATTATTTTTAAATGCATATCATTGGGGGTATTTACAAAAACATGCTGATGAATAGCTCACATTAACCTGCTTTCGAACGTCTCAGGTCAAGTTGAGATTTATTAATGGTTTGTTACATTGTAAAGTCCTACAAGGCAGGTCTATCCCAACTGATTATGAATGGGGCGTTTAATGGCCATGGTAATGGGTGTCTTATGTCCGTCATACCATGAAAATCCCAGTTCTCAGAAGTTACTAAACTTAAATCTTGATATTAACTATCAACTCCACCAGAGCAGTACATTTTATATTTAATTCAAATTATATTACCAATATTTGGCTATTAACATACAATCTAATTGACTTACTAGAACAGGTTATTTATCTCAACAAACTGACGCTTACAGTAACCTATGATATAGTTTACAGACTGACGTTATGTAAAAAAATAATTAACACATGGTGCTGATGTTATGTTAAAGTTATGGCAAGTCTGGACAAGCAATTAACATGTACCTTACTTCCACCTAACTCAGTGTTACCGAATTGTGCATAAATATGTGAAAAAGCAGAACAGTCAGAAATATAGTATTAAGTTACAATGTATCTCATACAAATATATGCAGACAAAATGTCACCGCACACACCATACATACACATCTTTATACAGAATTACAAAATTCCTGTATTACAAAGTAAACTGTATTTTTTACATTTTTATCCCAGATTCTGCACTTTACTTTCACAAACAATGACAGTTTCAACTGCATCAATTTGATTCCTTTAGTTCCTTGAGATCCAGCCTGCAGCATCATTTCCTCGCATAAGAAAGAAAAAAATACGTCAATACCATATCATAAATATTTTCTAAACCTTATATAAGGTGTACAGTTTTAGAAATTCAGAAAGCAATGACCTAGTTAGTGTGTATATTATATTATTTTGTTTTCGAATTTAATAGGTTTTATTGCTAATTTTTCATAACCTAATTGCAACCCCGCACGTGTCAGATTGTCATATCATTATTATTACTTTTTATTTATATTGCCGATATTTTCTCTGGCGCTAGAATAAAGATTATGTTTCTCTATTATGATAAAATAAGAAGTAACTAAAGGCAGAAATGCCATATTTAATATATTTTACTGTCTTATGAGCTAATATACAGCTTATCATCAGCATATTCCTCTAAATCTACATGTATAGAAAATCCACTGGAATAGCCGGTTGCACAAATGAATAATTGAACGAGTATCTGGGAGACAATGCAACATATATAATGAATTGTTCTGTGCATTAAAACTAACTATATTCCTGAAAAAGGTTTTAATAATCTACTGATCCACATATTGTTACATATGAACATGTAAAAAATAATCTTTAAGATAGAGAAACAGATATTTTATTTTATTTATATTTTATTGTTACCATAAAACATTTTTGTATGGATGTATGCAATAAACTTTACTTTTACTTCTTATACATTTTTACCATTGTTTAAAAGCTGGCCTGCTGCTCAACATGGCAAATGGGAATCTCAGTTCCTGCCACATAGATGGGGAAGAAGTGGAGGCAGTGACAGATTTTATTTTCCTGGACTCCAAGATCTCTTCAGTTGGTGACTGTAGCCATGGAATTAAAAGACATTTGCTTCTGGGGAGGAAAGCTATGGCAAGTCTGGACAAGCTAGTAAAAAATAAATATATTACATTATCTACAAAGGTCCGCATAATTAGATCTATGGTATTCCCAGTAGTAAAAAATGGATGTGAGAGCTGGACCATAAAGAAGGCCGAGCTCCAGAGAATTGACACCTTTGTATTGGGATGTTGGAGGCAATTCTTTAGAGTTGCTTGGACTGCAATGAGATCCAATCAATCAATACAACAGGAAATTAAGCTGAACTGTTCACTGGAAGGTTTGATCATGAAGCTGAAGTTCAAATATTTTGGCCATATCATGAGTAGAGGATTCCCTGGGATAGATTGAAAGCAAACAAAGAAGGGGAAGGTATAAGCAGAGATGGATAGATGAATTCATTAAAGCAAGGAACATGTGCTTGATGGATCTCAGAGGCGCAATGACTGACAGATGTGCCTGGCTTGCTGTAGTCCATTGAGTCACAGTGAGTTAGACATTACTGAATAACTAAGCAACAACCATTATTTAAGATTGGTTAATGCTTACGCTCCCTGTTTTGTACTTTTATTAAAGGACCACTGTATGCTGAGTAAGGAAGTGAGTAGGTGTCAAATTTTATAAAAACTTCCTCCTGTCTTCCTCTTCTCACACCCCACAGTTTATTGAATTAATCCATGCCCTCAAGCTTATTTTTCATTATCCACCTTAAAGGACGTAGAAGACAATGTGCTTGTTATACCCACTGGATAGCCTAGCGCTTAGGTGGACACCAATCGCCTGGTGAAATGATCTACTCATTTGTCGGTATGCAGATATTTATTCCAATGGACTGGTGATGTTCACACTATGTGTGGTAATGTCTTGTATCACCTTGTGTTGTGCTGCTCTCCTAATTTACACTATTCACAATAGTGTCAAATCTAGTCAAAACAGAAAAAAAGAAGTGGGGGGGGGGGGGGTAGGAGAAGGTGCACCAACACCTAGTGCAGACCATTGAACTTAAAGAGAGAATAAGGAATATTTAGAGATTACTCCTCTCACCTTAGATAACCTCAAAAAATTATGAGGTATTTCCAAGCATCTGTATGGTATCCGGTGTAGTAATTAAGTCTTCTTCCCTGGTATATCGGAAGTAGTGAAGAGGTTCTTGTGCGTCAATCGTACATGATCAAATGGCCAAAACATATGTGTTGTAAAGGTAGCTCGTAGTAGAAATAAGTGAAATGGAAACACATAGATGATGATGGTTCCAGAAACAGCAACCGGCTTGAACTGTACTCTGTAAAGAGTACAGTTCACATCATTTTTTCCATGCAGACCCCGAGGAGATAAAATACTGAAGAAGCTGCTAAGAAAGGAGAAACGCGTTTATCAGAATATACACAACCAATTGTAACAAAACAATATTTTATTTAGACTGAATCATATATATAGTTGTTGTATTGCAAATTGTCATCCTGTTGCGGGGCTCGGGTAGCAAAGCCAGGGACACAGTTGCGGGGGTGGAGGCCCGCGGGGCTTAGCTGCAATTAGCACTGAAGGCGCTCATTGTAGGGGTGGAGATGAGGTCTGCAGGACTGAGCAGCAATGAGCGCCAAAGGCACTCATTGCAGGGCTCGCGATGAGTGCCGCAGACGCTCTTCTCCAGATCCACAGGACTTGCAGAAAATTGCAGACCTCGGAAAAATTTGGGGACCTCGCAAAATATAAGAATTTTATGGCCGAACCGTGGAACTCGAAAAACAAACTAAAACCCCCCAAATATGCCTCCAATTAACTTACACACTCACACACAGCAAGTGAGGTTGCAAGTTAATTTGAGGCATATTCTGTGTTTTTTTAAGATCGAAAATCGCCTAAGCGAGAAAAGAAATGGCTGCAAAAAAATGTAACACGCCGAAAATGAGGCTGAAGGACGTAAAACAAGGCTGAATGACGTAAAAATTAGCCCAAAGCAATAAGACTTAATCCAAGCCAGTAACATTTAACCCAAAGCGGTAACAATCAACACAGGCAGTAACACTTAACCTAAGGCAGTAACACATCCCATGGTCCATAAACTACATGGGGGGCGGGGCTTGCGATAAGAGCTCATTTGTAGAAATAAATTTGTTGTTTCTGGAACCATCATCACCTATGTGTTTCCATTTCACTTATTTTTACCTTTAAAACACATCTGTTTTGGTCATTTGATCATGTACGATTGACGCACCAGAACCTCTTCACCACTTCCAATATACCAGGGAAGAAGACTTAATTACTATACTGGATTCCATACAGATGCTTTGAAATACCTCATAATATTTTGAGGTTATCTGAGGCGCAAATCTAAATATTCCTTATTCTCTCTTTAAGTTTAATGATCTGCACTAGGTGTTGGTGCACCTTCTCCCGCTTTAAAAGACCACTGAAAAAAAGCTATTTTAATCAATAATCCGCTTGCTATTATATTTTCATATATTAATATAGTATTAAAATAAATGAGTAACGCTGCTTACAATTTAGACTTTCTATTTTCCACTAGGAGTATAGCCATTTTGCCAGTCCTTCCTACATAGGAAACCCACCATCTCCCTAATTCTTCAGTTGCAATTTAATTTGCAATGCAGCCCCATGCCCATATATTTCACCTAGTCTGGATATACCACCTGTGACAAGGAGCCCAAAGGGCACATGGGCACATGGCATAGACAAGGTGAAGCATTTGTGTGCGTGTGTTGCATGTTAATTTGTCAGATGTCTTGCAATCAAGGAAGAGCTGTGAGTAACAAAATGGCAGCACCCATTGTAGCGGATGGCACTGGGCTGTCCTGCAATTTACTGTGAATAAGCTGCATTCGCATAACTGTATGTTGTACTTGTGTTAAAAGAAATGTATGTTAGGTTTATGCTCTGTAGAATATTAGCCAGACTTTTGCAGACCTAGGCTAATAGATAATCCTATTACAGAGACTCAAGAGATAAGAAAGTTGTAAAGAACCCTTGCATTTTCCAAAGTGTTTTCATTCTCTGATAAGAATGATCTAATTAATGTCTGATTGTATCCAAGTTGCCAGGGAGGTGTGACTCACCTATTGTCCTATATGTGTATTGTATGGGGGATATGTGCAATGTCTGTGTGTTATGTGTAAAAACATACTTTTACTAACTTTTGAACCCCTGGTCTGATTCATGCCATTTTTGTATATGTTGTTCCCCTGGGTGAGAGCTATTGAATGGTGTGGGACTTAAAGGTGTACCCCCTGTATTTGGGGTACACCCAGAATGTGGTTAAAATTGGGTCTGTTTTAATTGTGTTACCTGTTATCTGAGGGGAGGAGACGTGGGGGTTGAACCATGTAGATAATTGGCTGTGATAATTATGTGGGTGTAGCCCTTCAGAGGGCACCATGGCATAAAAGGAGATCCCCTGTCATTAAAGATGTAGTTCACCACTTCCAATATACCAGGGAAGAAGACTTAATTACTATACTGGATTCCATACAGATGCTTTGAAATACCTCATAATATTTTGAGGTTATCTGAGGCGCAAATCTAAATATTCCTTATTCTCTCTTTAAGTTTAATGATCTGCACTAGGTGTTGGTGCACCTTCTCCCGCTTTAAAAGACCACTGAAAAAAAGCTATTTTAATCAATAATCCGCTTGCTATTATATTTTCATATATTAATATAGTATTAAAATAAATGAGTAACGCTGCTTACAATTTAGACTTTCTATTTTCCACTAGGAGTATAGCCATTTTGCCAGTCCTTCCTACATAGGAAACCCACCATCTCCCTAATTCTTCAGTTGCAATTTAATTTGCAATGCAGCCCCATGCCCATATATTTCACCTAGTCTGGATATACCACCTGTGACAAGGAGCCCAAAGGGCACATGGGCACATGGCATAGACAAGGTGAAGCATTTGTGTGCGTGTGTTGCATGTTAATTTGTCAGATGTCTTGCAATCAAGGAAGAGCTGTGAGTAACAAAATGGCAGCACCCATTGTAGCGGATGGCACTGGGCTGTCCTGCAATTTACTGTGAATAAGCTGCATTCGCATAACTGTATGTTGTACTTGTGTTAAAAGAAATGTATGTTAGGTTTATGCTCTGTAGAATATTAGCCAGACTTTTGCAGACCTAGGCTAATAGATAATCCTATTACAGAGACTCAAGAGATAAGAAAGTTGTAAAGAACCCTTGCATTTTCCAAAGTGTTTTCATTCTCTGATAAGAATGATCTAATTAATGTCTGATTGTATCCAAGTTGCCAGGGAGGTGTGACTCACCTATTGTCCTATATGTGTATTGTATGGGGGATATGTGCAATGTCTGTGTGTTATGTGTAAAAACATACTTTTACTAACTTTTGAACCCCTGGTCTGATTCATGCCATTTTTGTATATGTTGTTCCCCTGGGTGAGAGCTATTGAATGGTGTGGGACTTAAAGGTGTACCCCCTGTATTTGGGGTACACCCAGAATGTGGTTAAAATTGGGTCTGTTTTAATTGTGTTACCTGTTATCTGAGGGGAGGAGACGTGGGGGTTGAACCATGTAGATAATTGGCTGTGATAATTATGTGGGTGTAGCCCTTCAGAGGGCACCATGGCATAAAAGGAGATCCCCTGTCATTAAAGATGTAGTTCTGCTCCTGAAACTGTGTGTTGTCCAGTTATTGGGATTGCGGTTGGGATATTGCTATGATTTTACCTGTTGGAAACCTTGCCTGTGGATTTACCATTTACTTGTTCCTGAGCCTCACTGGGATTATAAGCGGAGTTAACCTGGGGAATATTGCCTCTCCGCTACATTGGTTGGCAGCGCTGGGATCCAGACTCACAGAGGAACAAGCATAAATGGAGTACGGATGGAGATTGATTTTGCCACACTAAAAACGCTCCACGCTAAAAGACCGCCTGGAGGCAAGGGGTATACAAGCCAGCAATAAGAAGAAAGCGGTACTCATTACTAAGCTGATGGAGGAGTACCGAATGGACGGAGATTCGGTTCCCGAACAGGGGGATTCAGGAGAAAATTCGGAACAAGTGGAGTTCCGGAGGCAGGTACAATTTCGGCTGTCTTTTTATGGGGAACAACCTTCAACAGAAATTATTTCAAGGACCATGACAGAAGTCCAGGAATTTATGTTGAGGAAACAAACAGCCCCAGAACGCAGCTCTGCAATAAATATGCCACATGAAGGTAAGCCTAAGATACCATACCAGGCTTTTAAAACGTATGTGGAGGCAGAGGAAGATATAGACGCTTTCCTGCAGGATTTTGAAAGACTGTGTGCCCTGCATAGAATCAGCACAGAGGACTGGGTACCGATTTTGGCAGGAAGGCTAACTGGGAGGGCAGCCGAGGCATATCGTACTGTACCTAATGAGGAAATAAGGAACTATAACAAAGTAAAGGAAATTATTCTGGCCAGGTATGCTATAACACCAGAAGCATACCGGCGGAGATTCAGGGACTTAAAGAAGGTGGAAAAAGACTCACATGCAGAGTGGGCATGCAGGCTACAAAGGGCAGCACTTGGGTGGGTACAAGCGAGCAAGGCACGGTCCATGGAGGATGTGATACAGATGATGCTGCTGGAGCAGTTTTATGAGGGAGTAACTGGCGAGGTACAAGAGTGGGTAAGAGACCGAAACCCTACCTCCGTCACCGAAGCTGCCAGGAAGGCAGATGAGTACCTAGATGCACGCAGGCAGCAAAAACCTGTAACACCAGAGACTCCTTTTAAAACCTTTGGGGGAAGCAGCTACACCCCAGCCCCACCGAGAACACTGCCACCACCACCACCGCCCGCTGCACAGCCACGTTTCCGCCAGCCCGCTTCTGGCCCCTGTCACCACTGCCAGACATGGGGACACTATAAAAGGGAATGTCCCCAGCTGCGGGACCGGTCCACCTGGATACGTCCAGGGCCACCACCACCACCGCCCGCTGCACAGCCCCGTTTCCGCCAGCCCGCTTCTGGCCCCTGTCACCACTGCCAGAAATGGGGACACTATAAAAGGGAATGTCCCCAGCTGCGAGACCGGTCCACCTGGATACTTCCAGGCCCACCACAACCACCGAGAGCAGCCGCAGCCCACCACTACCAGGACATAGTAGCCACGCCGTATGGTTCAGCTGTTCCCATTACAACCGTGGAACAATGGGAGGTGCTGCACGAGGCAGATCCAGTCCAGGCCAATGCTGATAATCGGCAGCATCACAGGCAGACTGTATACCTGGAGGGTAAAGCGGTCCAAGGGCTGCGAGACTCAGGGGCTACCATCACCTTGGTAAAAAGTGACCTGGTTTCAGACCAGGCTAAACTTAACAAGACTGTGGTCGTCAGGGTAGCCGGGGGAGCAGTATATCGGCTACCCACTGCAAGGGTTCATTTGCATTGGGGAGCGGGGGCAGGGCATGTGGAGGTGGGGTTGATGCCGCAGTTACCAGCGGAGGTTTTATTGGGGAACGATCTGGGGAGGCTCACGTCTGCTTTTGAGCCCCAGACCACCACCACAGGAGAAGCTTACCCTGTGGTCACCCGACAACAGGCCCGCACCCAGGACTACAACACACTCCCGGAGGTTCAGACGCTTCTGTGTTCGGATTGGGAGCAGTACTGAGCCAAGTCGGGGCCGATGGCGGAGAACATCCCGTGGCTTACATCAGTCGCAAGCTGTTACCTCGAGAAGTAAGCTACGCCGCCATCGAGAAGGAATGCCTGGTTGTGGTGTGGGCCTTAAAGAAACTGCAGCCGTATTTATATGGACAGCCCTTTTCATTACTCACGGATCACAACCCGCTAGTATGGCTAAACCGGGTGGCTGGGGACAATGCCAGGCTGCTGCGCTGGAGTTTGGCGCTGCAGCCTTTTGACTTTAATATCCAGTACCGCCCGGGTAAACAAAATGGGAATGCCGACGGGTTGTCAAGACAAACTGACCTGGAAAAATGATCCGTGAGTCCCCGGACATCCCCAAGCCGATCCGTGGTGGATCAGACTGTGTATGCCGGCTTGTGGGCAAGGGGGAGCAGTGTAGCGGATGGCACTGGGCTGTCCTGCAATTTACTGTGAATAAGCTGCATTCGCATAACTGTATGTTGTACTTGTGTTAAAAGAAATGTATGTTAGGTTTATGCTCTGTAGAATATTAGCCAGACTTTTGCAGACCTAGGCTAATAGATAATCCTATTACAGAGACTCAAGAGATAAGAAAGTTGTAAAGAACCCTTGCATTTTCCAAAGTGTTTTCATTCTCTGATAAGAATGATCTAATTAATGTCTGATTGTATCCAAGTTGCCAGGGAGGTGTGACTCACCTATTGTCCTATATGTGTATTGTATGGGGGATATGTGCAATGTCTGTGTGTTATGTGTAAAAACATACTTTTACTAACTTTTGAACCCCTGGTCTGATTCATGCCATTTTTGTATATGTTGTTCCCCTGGGTGAGAGCTATTGAATGGTGTGGGACTTAAAGGTGTACCCCCTGTATTTGGGGTACACCCAGAATGTGGTTAAAATTGGGTCTGTTTTAATTGTGTTACCTGTTATCTGAGGGGAGGAGACGTGGGGGTTGAACCATGTAGATAATTGGCTGTGATAATTATGTGGGTGTAGCCCTTCAGAGGGCACCATGGCATAAAAGGAGATCCCCTGTCATTAAAGATGTAGTTCTGCTCCTGAAACTGTGTGTTGTCCAGTTATTGGGATTGCGGTTGGGATATTGCTATGATTTTACCTGTTGGAAACCTTGCCTGTGGATTTACCATTTACTTGTTCCTGAGCCTCACTGGGATTATAAGCGGAGTTAACCTGGGGAATATTGCCTCTCCGCTACACCCATAGTTGAAAATTGAAAGTCTAACTCATGAGTGTTATCCCTTGATTTTAATAATATATTAAGAAACTAAATTTATGTTATAAAGTAGAATTTTGATAAAAGCAATATTTTTTTCAGACTCCAGTGGTCGTTTGTTAGTTTTCAGTGGTCAGTTGTCCATGGGAAATATATTAACTTGTTGACTTCCTAGAACCTACCAAACTATGCCATTGAACAATGTTAAAATAATGTAAAAAAAATATTGTGTAAATGTTATCAAAATCATTAATTACAAATCAGTAAGAGTAGAGAATAGAGTCCCCACCCAAAAAAAGTTTCCCCAACACCCTCTACCCTGCCAGCTCTTGGAGCTTCAGTAGAATTTTTTGGCCAGGGGATGTGTGGCTAAGGAAGCCCAGGGGGCAGTGGTGAGTTGGCTCAGTGAGTTGGCCCTAAAGAACAGAAAAAAGCTACAAAGCACTGGGCCCCCCAGAGGAGGGCCCTGGTGCATTGCACCACCTGCACCTGTTAGCTTCACCCATATTACATTTAATATAAATATTAAAAGAGAATGGACTATGTCTTTTGAGTGAAACTTGGTCACTTTTCTTGCAGGCTACTGTCCAAAGGTTAGTGTCACCACAAAAGCTGGTGGTAAGCCCATTATGTTAGTGTAACAGCCCACCAATTAATTTGGCTCTCTAAAACATGAATATTACTTATAGAAATATGAATAAAGATATAATAAAATTACACTATTACCGTATATGAAATCCAATAATAGTATCAACAACAACATTGAAAACCATCATTGTAAGAGTATAATATACAAGAAAATGAATTCCACGTAGATATGCAAAACATTTTCCCACAGTTGTATAGGCATAACATATTTATTCAGCATCGCTGTACATTTTGGTTTCTACACAGTGGCCTATACATAATGCATTCCACTCAGCTCTAGAGAGAAGATTCCAGATACCGATAAAAATTCAGTTATAGTCAGAGAATATTGTGATATTCAGTTATCACTATACCTTGTACTATTGAGGAACGTCTAATATCTATTACTAGCGACTTGCCCGTCAAAAATGACGGAAATACAATTTGAAGGCTAGCAATGCTGATTGCCACACAATGCAAGGCTCTCCCCCCTCTAACTTGCGGGTCTCGCGATGAGCGCCTTTTCATGCCTCAAGCTGAGTTACGGGATTGATAAAAATGACGGCCGTTAAAGGTGTGTGCCTCGCGTTCATCGGTGGCTTGGCAATGAGTGCCTTCAGAGCTCATTGCTAGCCTTTTTCAAAATTTGCGGGCCTCAAGATAAGTGACTTTGGTGCTCATCGAAGGCCTGGCAATGAACCCATTCGGTGCTCTTTGCCAGTCTTTTGGGCCTCGCACTGAGCTCCAAAGGCATACAGCAAAAATAGTTTAGGGCTTGGACTTGCATCTCTGTCTCCTCTGGTGAAGACCTGGAAACTTTGTTGAGACACTCCATAGTGAAACTACAGGATGTTCGGTTAATGCTATCAGAAAGTTAAGGGGTTAATTTTTGCACTGTTTGTCCCCAGGTCCTAAGTTGAGAAATGGCCATGGGCACGAACATGACATAAGTAATTTAGGCTGCTCATGTTCTGTATCCCCGCACGCAGGACTTCTTAACCAGATGTTGGGAAGAGTTGCAGATTCTCAGATTCTCAGGCCAAGTTGGCGGTCCAAGGACAAGTTACAAAAATGAATTTCTAAATTTAAAAAAAATATTAAATGCCTTCCCTCTAAATGAAACACACCATGCAAATGTGTCCCAAACAGAGCATAATCCACTTAAACAATATTTTGACACCTTTTTTCCCCATTGAACCACCTCACATAGGCCAGATTTGTCTCCAAGGACCTGACACCAGCCTGTCTACTTCTCCATCCTGGTGCTGAGGGGTCTATGGTCCTAGCAATCAGCTACCTTTTGGCAAGATCTGGACACAGCAGGGGTTGATTAGATATTAGAACTGCTGGGTCTGGGTGATAGTTTGGGGTCACAGTCGGCTACTGTGAGTGGCTACTGGTCACCACCTCCAAAATATTTTTATTTGCTCTATGTAATAGTTATGTTCCCAAACACAATCTACACATACAATAATTGTTCACAGATTGAAAAAATTACCCAGAGCCCCCTAGACTGAAACGACCTGGTGAAAATGGATCTTAGCGGCTCAGGGCATACAATGAGGGCTTGGAAAAAAACGACACAAAACAATACAAATCAGCAAGTGACATAGCCTGTTCAAATGTTATTTTGGCTATTAAAATAGCCCTTGGGTCTGGTAGCCACATGGCTAGTGTCCATCAAAGTCTGGTTGCCAGCTGAAAAAGTCCATGAGCCCTGGGTCTTCATGACAATATATATATATATATATATATATATGTACAGTATGTATGAACCTCATGTTTTTATTTGGATCTAAGCTAGTAAGGATGTATGTTGATTGTATAGTAAATCTTGTACAGTTTCATCTAACTTAAAGTTGAACTGTTTTTATTTTATTTTCCACATAGAAAGATTCGATTTACTACAGAGTCGATATTCCTGAAATATAGACAAAAGTATAGCACTGTCTAACTGATATGGGCATTATTACAATCACATATAAACAAATGATAAATAAATAATATTTATAATGTAGCTTATAAGGCTTTCAGTACAATACAAACAGTATGAGAGAAGACAACAATATATTAACAAGGATTTTCTGATTTATTCCATTATGCAAAGGTAATTTCTCTAATGAAAGTCTTGTTTATAACAAGCTTCAAACATTAACTGAAATTAGAGGTTTGGATAATTCACCTCCCCTGCTCACCCTGACTTTTGAAGCACTGCAGTATTGCCTCCTCTTCTGGATTGCTACCTTGTCGTGGTGAAGGGACTTGTGTACCTCAATGAAGCTGTGAGCTATGCCGTGTGGCATCACCCAAGATTGGCACGTCATGGGTGGTCCGCTGGAGAAGGAACTGGCAACTCACTCCAGTATCTTTAACAAGATAACCTTGTGGATAAGCACAACCAGAGACACACAAGTTGTGCTGTAGGTCAAAGAAAGTCCTACAGAGTATGTGTCTGCATATGCTGCAGTGGGCAGACCCTTACAGGGACTATTTGTATTATTGTAGGTAGTAAAAACAGAGCTTATAAGCACTTCTTAATAAGATAAAGTCCATTCAAGTAAATAGATACCCAGGGATATTATATACGGTACTTATTAAAACAAGAATGCTTCATGGAGCCCAGAGGGGCTGTGGCTGACATATGTGCTTGGCGTGTGGCGGTCCACATGGTCATGGAGAGTCAGGCACAATTGAATGAATAAACAACAAAAACAAATCCTCCATATTCCATTAAAGTGGCCCTTTATACTTACTTCTTGCAACTTTTGTATACACAGTTCTCAAATATACCATATGAAAATATAAATGAAATGTTAGTTATTATTTTAGTTTTTATCGCTACTTTTCATTTATAATTATCGCCGGTTGCTCCTGATAACCTACAATACTACATTATTAATATGCTTTTGATATTTGCCGTCACACAAATCAGTTGCGGTTTTCATCATTTAATCTATGTACAAACCCAGTATATTGTGTGGGCCTCACGCTGTGTCCTTATCTGTCGCTGGACACAGTGTCGCATTAGGCTGCTGTAATAATAACTATTTTATCCTCTCTGTTACAGAGTGGGCAGATGGAGCCTCGGTACGTTTTAATAATCTGTGCCCAGCGCCTCCAGCCATTCCAAATAGCTATCTCTTTACCGCTCTGTGCTGCAAGATGGGATCGGCATAAAAGCGTGTTTAACAGTGGGCTAATTGAAAGTTTAAACTAGGATATTTGTCTTCCAAATGGAACACAGCGTTTTGCATTAAAATAGATTAGAATTATGGTCATTTTTTTGCATTATCAAATCTGGGGATTCTAATGAACTGATTATACTAAACATGGTCCTTTTGTTATAAGGGCTAATGTGGATATAAATAAGAATATGTTAGGTCGGGGCATGGAATAGATTCCAATTTATTCAGTTTTATCCTCTATCCATCTATATACCTATCTATCTATCTATCTATCTATCTATCTATCTATCTATCTATCTATCTATCTATCTATCTATCTATCTATCTATGTATCTATCTATCTATCTATCTATCTATCTATCTATCTATCTATCTATCTATCTATCTATCTATATATACATATATCTATATCTGTCTATCTATCTATCTATCTATCTATCTATATCTATCTATCTATATCTATCTATCTATGTCCTATCTATCTATCTATCTATCTATCTATCTATCTATCTATCTATCTATCTATCTATCTATCTATGTCCTATCTATCTATATCCTATCTATCTATCTATCTATGTCCTATCTATCTATATCCTATCTATCTATCTACGTATCTATCTATCTATCTATCTATATCTATCTATCTATGTCCTATCTATCTATGTCCTATCTATCTATCTATCTATCTATCTATGTCCTATCTATCTATATCCTATCTATCTATCTATCTATCTATGTCCTATCTATCTATATCCTATCTATCTATCTACGTATCTATCTATCTATCTATCTATATCTATCTATCTATGTCCTATCTATCTATGTCCTATCTATCTATCTATCTATCTATCTATCTATCTATCTATATCGATCTATGTTCTATCTATCTATCTATCTATCTATCTATCTATCTATCTGTCTATCTGTCTGTCTGTCTATCTCTATCTCTATCTATCTATCTATCTATCTATCTATCAATGTTCTATCTAACTATCTATCTATCTATCTATATTTATCTATCTATCTACCTATCTATATCTATCTATCTATCTATCTATCTATCTATCTATCTATCTATCTATCTATCTATCTATCTATCTATCTATGTTCTATCCATCTATCTATCTATCCGTAGCATATACTCTGCAATTCTTGGGTAAAAAATGACAGGTATAATGACCATAATGTATATGGCTTGAAGGAGAATTGGGAAAGGTAATTTGATAAAAGCCTTCGGATATATCATGGGTAAAAAAAATAATTTCAGAACAAGAGGCCATTATTTAAAAGTGAAGGGTAATAGTATCATGGGAGGAGGGAAAACGCAGTACTTTAAGGGAGGTGCATAAATGGAAGATATGAAAGTTTTGTTTTTACTGCCTAAAATCAAACAAATAGTCCCTGTATGGGTCTACGCTCTGCAGCCTATGCAGAAATAGATTCTGTAGGACTAGGTGTGCACTGTAGTGTCCTAGCCTATCAGGGACAAAATCTCAGCAGCATGTTGCAGCACATTGCTGAGAGATGGTCACTGATTGGTTAGTATGAGACACAGCAAGTACAGCAGTGGCTGTGTCTTCATGAGCTGCAGAAGACAGACCCCATACAGGGACTATATATTTAATTTTAGGCAGTAAAAACAGAGTGTACTGTATATTCACTTCCTAATAAAAAAAAAGTACATAAAAGTAAATAGATATACAGGGATATTATATATCTTGTAAAATCCAGAAAACTTCCATATCCCTTAAACCAGTATTAGCATGTTGTAAAAAGTGACTTTTAAGTGTCCCTCTTGTACACACAATTTCCAACAAAGTATCATGCATGCCTCCTCAATCCAGCAATGGAATTATTGGTTTTAATTAGAAATATACTGTATGTATATACAGTTTAAAATGGTAATGGATTACTAGAACGAAGCCTTTGTGGGCACATTTGCATGTCCCTGCTTGGCTTCCCAGAATGCAGTGTAATAACTGTATTTCTCAGAATTCTGAGCCAGAAGCAGATTTTTTAACGTGTTTTAGACATTCAAATGTGAATACAGATGTACTATTTATTTACTGTACTACTGTACGGTAGAGGCTTCTATCGCTCTTTTGCCCACCATATACTAAATAATTGTTGTGGTGAACTACCTCCTCATAAAATTTACTACAAAGGCTGATGAGAGGCAGTAACCTTGAAACAGTTGTACATGGGTAGGATTCCTATAATCCATCCTTAGCTTTGCTCAAAGCTGTGTAATATGGCATGCATATCCTTGAAGGGAGCCATGTTCAAAATGGTAATGGATTACAAGAGTGAAGCCTCTGTGGGTACATTTGCATGTCCCTGCCGAGGTTCCCAGAATGCAGTGTAATAACTGGATTTCTTGGAATTCTGGCCATGAAACATTCAAATGTGAACACAAATGTATTATTTATATACTATATCTATAAATAAATATACAGTGGATATAAAAAGTCTACACACCCCTGTTAAAATGTCAGGTTTCTGTGCTGTAAATAAAAGAGACAAAGATAAATCATTTCAGAACTTTTTCCACCTTTAACGTAACCTATAAACTGTACAACTCAATTGAAAAACAAACTGAAATCTTTTAGGTGGAGGGAGGAAAAAAAAAAATGTGGTTGCATAAGTCTGCACACCCTCTTATAACTGGGGCTGTAGCTGTGTTCAGAATTAAGCAATCACATTCCAAATCGTGTTATATAGGAGTCAGCATACACCTGCCATCATTTAAAGTGTCTCTGATTAACCCCAAATAAAGTTCAGCTGCTCTAGTTGTTCTTTCCTGAAATATTCTTAGTCGCATCCCACAGCAAAAGCCATGGTCCACAGAGAGCTTCCAAAGCATCAGAGGGATCTCATTGTTAAAAGGTATCAGTCAGGAGAAGGGTACAAAATAATTTCCAAGCCATTAGATATACCATGGAACACAGTGAAGACAGTCATCATCAAGTGGAGAAAATATGGCACAACAGTGACATTACCAAGAACTGGAGCTCCCTCCAAAATTGATGAAAAGACGAGAAGAAAACTGGTGTGGGAGGCTACCAAGAGGCCTACAGCAACATTAAAGGAGCTGCAGGAATATCTGGCAAGTACAGGCTGTGTGGTACATGTGACAACAATCTCCCATATTCTTCAAATGTCTGGGCTATGGGGTAAATTGGCAAGACGAAAGCCTTTTCTTACGAAGAAAAACATCCAAGCCAGGCTACATTTTGCAAAAACACATCTGAAGTCTCCCAAAAGCATGTGGGAAAAGGTGTTATGGTCTGATGAAACCAAGGTTGAACTTTTTGGCCATAATTCCAAAAGATATGTTTGGCGAAAAAACAACACTGCACATCACCAAAAGAACACTATACCCACAGTGCAGCATGGTGGTGGCAGCATCATGCTTTGGGGCTGTTTTTCTTCAGCAGGAACTGGGGCCTTAGTTAAGATAGAGGGAATTATGAACAGTTCCAAAAAACAGTCAATATTGGCACAAAACCTTTAGGCTTCTGCTAGAAAGCTGAACATGAAGAGGAACTTCATCTGTGAGCATGACAACGACCCAAAGCATACATCCAAATCAACAAAGGAATGGCTTCACCAGAAGAAGATTAAAGTTTTGGAATGGCCCAGCCAGAGCCCAGACCTGAATCTGATTGAAAATCTGTGGGGTGATCTGAAGAGGGCTGTGCACAGGAGATGCCCTGGCAATCTGTCAGATTTGGAGTGTTTTTGCAAAGAAGAGTGGGCCAATCTTGCCAAGTCAAAATGTGCCATGCTGATAGACTCATACCCAAAAAGACTGAGTGCTGTAATAAAATCAAAAGGTGCTTCAACAAAGTATTAGTTTAAGGGTATGCATATTTATGCAACCATATTATTATTTTTTTTTCTTTTCTTCCCTCTACCTAAAATATTTCAGTTTGTTTTTCAATTGAGTTGTACAGTTTATAGGTCACATTAAAGGCGGAAAAAGTTCTGAAATGATTTATCTTTGTCTAATTTTTTTACATCACAGAAACCTGACATTTTAACAGGGGTGTGTAGACTTTTTATATCCACTGTATATATATTTTGTACAGAACTAAAGTAACTAAATATAGAAAGATATAATAAACATATTTTTAGGACTTTGGACATTTGGGCACCTCGTGTAGTTTCTCTCAGAGCTTTATGTTGCTACATTGTTTTCCATGATAAAGATTCAATATAATATAGTCAATATTGCTAAAATATTAATGAGAGCGAAAGATAAGAAAACAACAAGGCTGACGTTCCCTTTAGTACATCCACAGATCAAATTAAAAATAAAATAAAGATGTGAATAAATAAATAATGGCTGTTCAGTACCTTAAAGACAGACAACATTTCTGCTGGCTAAAACATTTCGTTTACATTAGGGATCGCTCTTAAAGAAAATTATCTATTTGTGTAAAAGGTATGGGGCTTGTCTATATTGTCAGTTACTCTTCCATGTTTGTAAAGTGCTGAAGGTGCCATTTAAGTTCAGTTTTTGTCATTGACACTTGGAATGCTGATCTGATTGGGTCAAAGTTCAACAGCCAGCTGAAGAGACTATAAAGCTGCCGCTGTGACACATACCTTATCTTCCCTGTGTTCTTTAGCAGCTCACATCTAACGTACAGATACATTTGTAGCAATAATGTGCAATTTCTATATACATAGGCTTTTTTTCAATTGCAAGCCAGTAGATTGCATCCTACAGGGCGTAAGGCTCCGGGCTTCAACTCTGCTACAACTGTCCACAATTTACCGGCCAAAAGCCAAAACCGTAAACCATGCACTCGTACGTAGCATTTCAGAGTGTGATCATGATCAAGTAAGCAAGCCCGTAACTACCCATTTAGAAACAGCCAATAGAAAATGAGACCGGCATCATTACGTCAGTAAAACATGGAGGTTAAATGTCAATCAATTACCGTTTAGAGATCTTGTATGCGATCAGACCCCCAATCCAGCAATGTACAAAAAAATAAAAATGAATGGCGATACTGTTCCAGCCCATGTGGGTGTCCTGATATGTATTAACTCCTTGATTAGCGAGATTTATAACAGATATAACAACGAAAGGAAACATTTAAAAAAAAATCCTATTGACGATTTGCGAGCTTGAGACTGTTGTGCAATTAATTATAATGTCTGTCATCACTTTCCCCATCTTTAAAAGCACAGTAGTGATTTTTTTATTTGCTTTTACAGTGCTACGGTCAGGTGTTTAACCCCATTGGCGAGTCCTATATGGTACCCGTAGGATTGTCATCTACATTTGCCATTTATGGGTGTGAAAACATTTGCGGGCTTGGGAAATTGTAGCAATTGAATAGAGATTTGCAATTTTAGCAATTGTAACATTTGTGGGCTTGAATGATCTAAGGCTTAGATGGATCAGAGTAACAATTTACTTGATTTTGACAACCACAGTGATTTTCAGCCTGTAACCCATAGATTGTTTGCAGGTAGCTAAAAGACACCAATTCAAAAGCAAATCAGTTTACGGGCTACATTACGGGCTCCAGTAAGCAACAATTGCTCATTTGAATAGTGGCCTTATTGTGTCAAAGTGATACCAGGGATTTGTGTGAGCCATGGGTCTTTCAGACCTCCTTTCCCAGGGGGTCTGACGGAGTTAACTTATCTTAGCAACAGCTGAGGACAGCTTTCTTAAGACTGAAGTTGGTAATTGGGTGAGGCCATTTATAGCCTGCAGTAGCAGTAGATGTTGTGTTTGGGGTCTACAGCTTATCAAAGGCTGAGAAATAACTGTGTGTACAGTGATGCACAAGACTGACATACAGAAGTGTTTATTGGAGTTGGAAATCGAGAAAATCAGAGAGGTGTTTACTGAAACTGAGAAAAGGCACAGAAGTGTGTACAGCCGGTACACCCAGAGAAATGGGACACCCAGAGAGAAGTGTCCATACTGTTGTCTGAAGCTAAAAAAAAGCTTGGAGCTCCAACAATCTTCAGAAGAGTGGAAACTTGGATTTCTAAATAATACAGGTCAATAATTGTGAATTAACTATTGGATTGTTTATGTTTTGTTTTTGCTCCACCAAGGTGTAGCTGAATGAGAGTAGATATTTAGGAAACTGTCTAACAGTGAAGATAGTGCTCTTCCTTGATATCCAAGATTTACCTCAAGTTCTATTTTAATAGAAGGTATACGATAAATAATGTTTTACATCTCATTTTCTATTATAATAAAAATCAATCAGCAAATGTTTAATATCATACAGTAATATGCATTAGATGATCATTATTAGAATACTAATTACTTCCCTTTCAAAAAATGAATGCAATACAATTTTAAGGCTGGGAATGCTGTTTGCCACCCTATGTGAGTCTCTGACACTCTTAACCTTTTTCTTATCTACAACGAAGTACAACAATTGTAGTAAATGTGTTTATTTTTGTAACATGCAACTTGTAGTTCAACAACTGGTATAAAAATGGGTCAAGTTTGTATGAATCAGTATTCATATTGCTTTTTAACATGCACCTTGTAGTTCAATGACTTTTCAACTTTTTTAATAATATTAACATTTGAAATTGTCAGCTATGCAGGAGTAATATAACAACTGTTCAACTTTGTATGAATGAGTATTGTAAACCATTACATACTGTTTTTTTAAGCTGCAATTTTTATTTCAAGTACTGTTAAACCACATAGGTATTGAATCCAGAGGAAGGCAAACAGAAACCCCCCCTGTGAAACTTATCCAATTGTGTCAAAGGGGGGAAAAATACTCTATATTTAATTATACATTTCAAATTATCAAGAAGTAATCATCCTTCTACTGACATGAACCCTTAATTATATACAATAAAACAAACCTTGTAAAATACAATTGTAACAGTGCAAACATTAACATAATGTAATAACATTTAAAGTTGATTGTTTTGAATATTGAATCCAGAAGAAGGAAAACAGAAAAAAGCCATTGCAACTTAGCCAATTATGTCAAAGGGGAAAACAAATTGATTCCTTCTTGACCCAGGTAACTGTTGATTGTAGTACTCCCTGGATCAATACTATGTATTTCATTATACATTTAAAATTCCCAAGAAATGATCATCCTCCTACTAACATAAACCCTTAATTACATACGATGAAACAAATTTCCACACCTTCTAAAATAAAATTTTAACATTACAAACATTAACTTAATGTACTAACATTTAAACTGGAATTTTAGGAAAATGCAACAAAACTGTTTTTTGGGACCAATCCTGCCAAAAGGCCACTTTCATGACACTGTTTATTGTAGTTGAGGTTTTTTTTCCACTTGTTTTTTGTTTTTGTAGTAGTTATTGAAAATGGCACATAGAGTTTCCTTTGTGAAATAGTGGTCCTCTAAATAGAGTCGGCCAGACATAAAAGTTCTTCATCAGAATATAAACCACTGTTCTCTATGTTTTTTGCCATTTTATAGAGTTTCCTATGTGAAATAGTGGTCCTCTAAAAAGAGTCAGAGTGACAACAAAGTTTGTCCTCAAAATAAAACCACTGTTCTCTATATATAGTATTTTTTAATTTGTCCTTGAAATAAAAGCACTTTTCCTTTTTTCTTTTTTTGGTACATCTGTTGTATTGTTCTCCTTTTTGTAATTTAAAATACAGCACCTCAATGTTTTTTGTAAAAATTCAGCCATCATCTAATAAATCCCCCTGAATTTGTTTTTGTCAATATCAAATGTAATTTTGTCTGGTTTGTTGCATCTTGAAAATGCAACATACAGTTGTCCATGGGCAAATAAAGGTTCCTGTAAAAAAAATACCTACAGACTTAAAAGTTTGTCCTTGGGATTTAATAATGGTCATGGCAAATTACATGATAATGGGAAATTGCCTCCTTTGAAGGACAAAAAGCAAACCACTATCACTTGATGCCAAATCAATTCTTGGTATAAAAACTATTTCACCGTTATGGGTACCATTCATAATTTCTGCATGTATAAAATGATCTCTTAAATCCTGCACAATTAATCTGGTCCCATTACAAAGTTCTTTTTTGGGATTCATATTTCTCAGTAGCATGACAATTGCCCCTTTTGTAAGTTGCAAAATATGTGGTGGCATTCCAGAGGGAGTTAAAGAATTGATAAATTCCCTAGTGAAAATGAATTCAATTTTTTTGTCATTAGCCAAAACCCGAATCTGCACTTAAAAAATATTTTGTGGGTGCATTGATTAATTTAAAAAATGTGTTATTTAGATTCAAGGCATCTATATTTTTTTAAGTTAATATCACTTTGTTTGCAATGTCTGAGTAATCATCGTTATTGAGTATTCAGAAAGATTTGTTGCAAATCATTTGTGATGGAATTTCAAGGGTATCATCAGATAGATTATTTATTTTGGGATGTTTTCCTTCTTCAATTTGAATTAGCCAATCATTGAATTGATTTTGGCTTTCAGATCTCATATTTAGTTCTAATTTCAGGTGTGTAAATATTTTTCACAGTTTACTTGTCTTTATACATGTTTTGACAATCTCATTTCATCTTTTTCCATGTGGCACAACATGTAATGTTTGCCTAAAGTCTCCACCTAGCAACATCACCTTTCCACCAAATGGCAAGTCATTATCCACAACTTATTTTAAAAATCTATCAATAAATTGGAAGGCATGACAAGACATCATTGTTGCCTCATCTATTATAATTCATTTACTTTGTTTACATTTTTTGCTTATAAAGAATTCATTTGAATATCCAACACTGATGTTTCTAGAATGGGAACTGGCAGTTTAAATCCACTATGCACAGTTCTTTCACCTTCTAACAAAAGTTCAGCAATACCAGTTGTCGCAAATGGCTGTGCTATTTGACCCTGTGGTCGAATGCAACGCATCAATAGATAGAAATAACGCTCTTTGATCATGTCATCGTCTATTGCATTAGTGATGGCATTAAATGCTTGCAATTGTAATGCATTTAAAGTTGCAATTATTTCTTGTGTATTTTGGTATTCAATCTCAGTGTCATACTCTTTCATCTATAAGTCCTGGATCAGGCAGATTAAAATTTGCACAATTTAATCCATGACAAAGACTGATTTCCTGAATTTCCATTAATGCTTTTATTAGCCCAATGGTCTAATTTTAATGTTTTAAAAAGTCTTCACACATATTTAATTTAAATGTTTCCCACAAAGCTAATGCATCAGGTACATTGCAAAAGATGCAAAAGAATGCAAACTGTTATCTTATTTGCTTTTGCATTTGACATAGTAATGCTTCTTCTAGACATCTCTCCAATTCCGTATCATCTGCCAGGAAGTTTTGATGTCTTGCAGCTAATTGGAAAGTATCATAAACTATGTCATTCACTGTGCGTAAATGTTCATAACTTTGTACACCGGGAACATGTAAAAGAAGTAATCTTAAGATGAAATGTTCAATGTCTATAGGACTAACAGTATCTTTTTTTCATTGTCGCCATTGGCCATTTACGAATACATAGTGATATGCAATCTCAATATATAAAAAATTTCTGGCCTCAGTGTCCTGGCAATTTAGTTGAAACCAAGCAGTAAGTTGTTGCTCTATGTTCATTTTGGGCTAAGGCATTTCTTTCATTCCCTGCAGTAAAGCAAACAAACTGACTTTTTGGCAAATGTACAGCTAATCAATACATAGCATGTGACCGATCATGCATCTCAAATTTCAAAGACGCAACATGGCTTCAGGAGCACTGACATAGCGAGCATCTAAATAACACGAAAGTTCATTATGTAAAATTGGATTGTCTTGTTCATTTTGTGCACCTTGCATAACAATAGTTGCTGCATCATATCCTTTGTATATATATATTTATACATATATTTTATGGATTTGATAGAAGTGCAAGCTTCCACATTTATGTGTGCATTGTACTTCATCAGCAAATGTGTATTGTATGGAACTACATATCTATTATCAACCTTTTGGCCATGAATAATAGCAGTTTGTCCTTTTCTTCTTTTATATAAAGTGTATCCATCACAATTAGCATAAGCTAATATATAGCATATATTTCCCAAATAACTGGGCTTTAGTTATATCATGTAATAATGATTGTAGTTTTATTTTGAATACTCTAGCTACTAAATCTGGTAAATCAGAAGTATTTTGGCCAAGTTTAAAATTTCCCTTGATCTCTGGCCATTGTGGATTACATGTGAATATAATGAATAAATCTAGTTTTCCAAATTTAGTCACAATAGCCATGGCATCATTGTATCTTTTTCACATTTTGTGAGGAGATCCTTGGAAAGAGGATGGCAAAATTATTCCAGCTGGAAGGTCTCTGTTGGTAGCCAATTCAGCAACATAATCCATCAATCCGAAATATTGTTCTACTCAGATCTTGTTTTGTTGAAATTTGATACAAGATTAGATTATGTGCTTCGACTTGTAGAGATGAATCAGTAATCCATTGTTGTGTGAGTTTTTCCCCACATAAAATAGGAGTAAAATGATCATGAATAGCACTTTGTGCCCCGTTATATTCCAGCATAGAAATATTGTTTCTAACATGAACTTTACTATTGGGAAAACTTTGCAATTGTAATTTTGGTTGCCATCCTGGTTCACCATTTGTAAAGAATATGGGATATGTCATTGGATCCAAATTACTACTTAATATATTTCTGTTTATAAAAGGTTGCTCTTCATTGCGTGGATATATCCTAATATCCCGCTCAAATGGCAACCTCATTTACTGTTGGTAAATTATAACGTCTTCAATCAGTATGGAGATCTCTTTTGAGAACCATATTTACTCTTGGCCTTGGCAATTGATTTATTTGAGCATGTGCCTTTTGTTCTTTTTCAACCTCTGCTATTTTTTTGTATGCTTGATTATATGGGTTGTTGGCCATAATGTTATCCAGCTGTTCAAAGACTATGGGTATGCATTGTTTATTTTCAGGAAACCTCATCTGTTCAACAGCTTCCATTGTATCTAGGACATATAATTGTGCAAATTTCCTTTGCTCTCCTGCTTGTAGGTGTAAATGGGAAGTCCAGTGGTAAATTTGTCCTTGTACTTTAAAACAGTAAGGACCATGTCCTGGGACATTTTCTGCTAATGTTGCACTCATTGAAGCAAATTAAATTGCACTGATATAAGATCTGATGTATCTTTTTTAAATTGCTATAATTTTGAAATGTTGGATCACTCATTATACTTTTTAAATGTTCTGGACATGTGTGTCTTTCTAGAAGTCTTATCTTTCCTTTCTGACAGCAACTAATAAACTCTCCATCAGTTGGTCTTTCCTTCAGAAAATGATAGGCCCCAGAAAACTGACAAACCACATTGAGTAATCCACAATACTGAGTGTCTACTGTTAGTGCTGTAAATAAAGGACTATCCTGAGCTTGCTCAACACAGATATCACTACAACTTTGTATATCTACATTGGTGTTGTGTATATCAAAATTGGTGTCATTAGACAATATGTTGTCATTAGGCAATGTTTCACAGACATTTTTTTGTTTGCTTTTTCTTTTCATTGAAGCCCCATCACATTCAGTCTGTCCTTTTTCAGTCATTTTTCCTTTATTGGCAAGTCTCTGTCGGTCTTCTTATCTTAATCTTCTTGAAGTCTCGGGCAACTGTCCGTCTATCCATCTTTGCTTCCTTTCCCTTGCCATTCTTGTTTTGCGTTCTTTCTTTGTTTCTGCATTGTCCACCATTGTAATCTGTAAATGTAAATACAGGCATTTTAGTTTCAATAGTAATGTTTTCTTATATAGCAAACAATGGCAATCATAACATTAGTAATATATTTTTGTACTTACCTGAAGTATTAATAGATGAAGTTCTTTTCCACTTTGTGATGGTCTTGTAGTTGTGGTCTTTTATTTCTTCAAATCTGTAAGATATAAAAAAAAAATATTGTACATATTGTTTTTAACTTTCATAAATGCAAAACAGCAATAGCTGTAATAAAACAGTAAAATTACCTTAAAGGCATTTGTAATCTTTTCATAAAATTTATTTATTAATCAATCATTCAATATCTGATGATTACTTGGCATACATGAAAACATAAAGAGCTAAGCATTTATGTATTGATAAATAAGGTCAGTGTAAAATATTATTATTTTTTTGAAATGATTAATTAATAAAATAATATACGTTAATAAATTAATCAATAAGTGACATAAATGCAAAACATAAATAGCTAATCACGTTTTCATAAAGAACAGCATCATTGAAATATACATTTTGTATCCAAACACAAAGACCTATAAGCAAACTGTAAAATGATTTATTATAATTGTTTGATTAAATTAATTAATTAAACAATCACTGTATGATGTTTAATTGCCATACATTAAATAGTAAATAGCTGAGCATCTATGTATTAATAAATAAGGTCATTGTAAAAATTGTATTTTTTTAATTTATTAATTACTAATGAATTAATAAATTAATATATGTTAATTAATTAATCAATAACTGTCAATAATGAAAATCAAAAAGACTTAATCATGTTTCCCTAAAGAAGGGCACCATTAAATCATATATCGTCAATGGCGATGTATTTGCAGATGAAATGCTGCAAAGCTCACGGTCTGTGTTCAGACAGGTGCAGAGATGAGCAAACTGTAAAATGACATGAAAAGCATTTTTAATGTTTGGATTCAATTAAGTAATTAATCATTTAAAGTATTATGTGTAATTGGTATACATACAAAACGTAAAGGCCTAAGAAACAATATAATCATAAATAAATGCAGTATAAAATATTCAATGTAGCAGGTGAAAGAAACTGATTTTAATATTTAACTGCTTTGAGGGTCCTATTCCTGTCAGCCAATGAACAGTAATACAGATATATAAGTTTACTGTAAAATGTAAAAAAATGTGCGCAGTGCAATATATATATATATATATATATATATATATATATATATATATTATTAATAATTAATAATTAATAAATTAATGTTTGTTAATGAGCAGTAATACATATATAAATAAGTGTAATGTAAAATATACATTTTTTTGTTTAGTGCAAAATATGTATATATATATTTTTTATTATTAATAATTAATAATTAATAAATGAATGTACATTCATGAGCAGTAATCCAAATATATAATTGCAGTGTAAAATATACATTTTTTGACTACATTATAAAATATACATTTTCTTTTTATATTAATTAATCAATTAATCAATTAATATACTTTAATATACTTTACCTATTTATAATTAATATGCAGCAATCAATATCCTGAAGAGCTAAAAATCTCTTTGGATTTTCCAGCAGCAGAAAATGTCCAGTCAGACTATTCATCACCTGAGGAGCAAGTATCAGCAATGTGCCAAGGGTACAGTATATATAGGCTGCGTGAGCACGTCAAAAACGTTTGTTTAGGCAGGAAAACCGCCATTTCAGATTTGTAATGTTATTATTTGCAAGTTAGTGTTGTAAAATGGTGTCGATCTTCTATGTCTTCCTTGCCTCGTGAGCATTTTCCGCCCGTCGTAATGGTATATTTTGCAACTGGTACGTTCCTGGCTAACTCGTACGTGCCTGGCGGCGAGTTGCACTTTTTTTTCTCGCTTAGCTGATTCTCGAGTGCCGAAACATGGCACATTTGCCTTAAATTAGCTTGCAACCTTACTCCCAGACGTCCTGGCTCTCACCCTGTGCTGTGTGTGAGTGTGTTTTAATTAATTCATTTTTTTTTTTTCTTGTTTTTTGATTTCTGCATTTTGGACGTTACATTCGTATTTTCCGAGTGCAAGTTTTTTTTTCTAAGTCCCTCATTTCTTAATTCTTTGCAGCCTACGTCCTGCGTGCTTCAATACCTCAAACTGCGCTGATTTCAGCCTAAGTCCTGCGTGTTTCAATGCCTCAACTGCTCGCATCGCTACGCGAGGCTCGCATTTGCAGCCATCTGGGCCAGAAACGGCTCACATCGCAAGCGTGACGACAGATTGCAGTTTGACAACTTTTATATGACATGCAGCAATATTATTAGTAATTTCACAGGAATAGGCCAAGATTCACAGCCCATGTCTAGGAGAAGTGCTTAGTGAATGAAGTGAAGGACTTGTGTTTTATATTCAATATGACCCTGACAGATTTCTGGATGGATTAAGAAGTTACTGAAAAATTAACCTCAGTGAATGCCATAAAGGCATAAACACCTGTTTTTGTTGAGGTTATTAGTGGCCGCAGTGAAGCTTCTTGCATACACTCTGCTTGTCTGTCTCTCTTGTGGCCAAAACAATGACCCCTAATATTATCAATCAGTTAGAATCCCTTCCCCTTTCTCATAAAGGACTATGGGGCACAACTTAGCATACAGATCTGCATATTAGCTACAAGAATAATACTATATGTTTCTTTAATTAATTACTGTATAATAAAAAGGCTATTAAAATGTATAACAAATGTTATGGTCTAAAAAAGCTTAAACCAAATTCCTATTGGGATGACTGTGTCCCTTTAAAAAAAATTAAAGGGTTATGGATATTTTCTGGATGTTATTAAGTATATAATATACCTGTGTATCAGTTTACTTTTATGTACTTTAGTTTA
This sequence comes from Discoglossus pictus, assembly GCA_027410445.1. Classification (NCBI taxonomy): domain Eukaryota; kingdom Metazoa; phylum Chordata; class Amphibia; order Anura; family Alytidae; genus Discoglossus; species Discoglossus pictus. Next base: position 16,589,727 of record CM050171.1, read on the forward strand.
TTAAGAAGTGTTTATAATCTCTGTTTTTAGTAGTAGTGCCTGTATGGGTCTGCCCACTGCAGCATAGTCAGAAACAAACTTATAGTACTGGGTGTGCAATATAGTGTCCTAGCCTATCAGGGACCATGCCTCAGCAGCACTGATTGGTTAGTATGAGACACAGTACAGTCATGGCCGGATTACCCATTGGGTGAACTAGGCAGCCGCCTATGGGCACTTCACTGTGAAAAATAAAATGCTGCAGTTCATAGACTGGCTATTAGGGGGTAACCACCTGGAACGAGAGAGTTACAACAGGAAAAGGAACTTACAAGCACAGAAAAGACAAAAATGGTGTGTGTATACCTTGCCTACTCACGCTCAGGGGCTCCTCCACTTCACTGCCTAGGGCTTTCAAAAAGGTAGATCCTGTCTTAATGAGAGGGCAGACCCAAGCAGATACTATTTTTTTTTTTTTTTGGCATAAAACTAAATAGATACTAAATAGATTACTAAATAGTAACATCATACCCCTTTATTTTAAATACTTGTCTGATTGACAACTTGATTTTTGTACTAAAATATAACTTTATTAAATTTTCCTGTAAGTAAGCTTTTATATTATTTAATACAGCTGAGTCTTATCGAATTGAGCAAACCAGGGACGTCAGCGTCCCTTTAATGTCACATCAGCTATCAGCCATGATAAGACCTTTTGTTCTTCCACTATATTGAAATCGTTTTTTCCAACTTTCGGCGGTAAATCATTCCTTACATATTTATCTAACAGCAGAGTAAATGTTTCTGATTAAATATGATCCGCCACATTTTAAAATAGCTGTCATTCTTTCCATTGAATAAATATTTATGAAGCCCTTGTGGACTTGAGCTTAGTTTTCAGTTGAGATTTGCAAAAGGAGTTATAAATCAAAAGTAGAATCCCAAAGCAGCATCTTAAGATCACCAAAGGACCCTTACTGCATACGTTATTAAAGGGATATGGAAGGTTCCCTGCCTTTAATATAAAAAAAACCCACCTAAGTGTGGATTTGCAGATCTAAATATAAGTTTATTAACAAGTGCTTAAAAGCTCTGTTTTTACTCCCTGAATCCTTCCAAACAGCCCATGCAAAGGTCTACCCACCCCTGCAGTCCATGCACACAGGGTCTCTGTCTACTAAAAAGTCACAATTTGTCTCTCAGCAGAATTTAAAACATGCTGTTGAGAAACAGTCTGTGATTTGCTAGTACATCTAGTACTAATAGAGGCGCTGTGTGCATGAACTGCAGGGGACATACCTTTGCAGGGATTGTTTGGAAGGTTTCATTGAGTGAAAACAACTCTTTTAGGCACTTGCTAATTAAATTATTTTTAGATATGCCAATTAACACTTAGGTTGTTTATTTTAATATTAAAATAGGGAAACGTCCATGTTCCTTTAAAGGACCACAGTAGATTTAGAAAAAAACTCAAAGGTTTTTGAAGCTGGTAACAGATTAATAACAATGGCAGCCATGTTAGCTGTGGCCATACATATATTTCATTAATATTTAAATTTTAGTAGACACTAATTGTAAGTGAGAGATGTCATGTTTGTGTCTTCCACAATGTCTACTGGCTTGGAGAGTGAGTGGGTTGGTTTTACATCTAGAATGGGAGAGGGATTTGCTGATTCATAAATGGATTCAGAAAACATTTAATCACAGGACACCTACCCCCTCCTCAATGGCGGAGCTAGTGAATGGAGGGCCCTGGTGCTAAAATAATTTAGAGGGTCCCTGCCCGGTTGTGAGCTTTGGTGCTTTGTACCTTCTCCCCTCCTTCTCACAGACTCAGTAGTGTCATCTTGCCTTGTCCTACTCTGTAACCACCCCTTGTGCATTGACGAGGACGTATGACCATCATGGCACCCTCCATGCACTAGCAGAGTCTAGTTTATGTCCATTACACAGCTGTTAATGTTATTTTGTTACATACTTCAAAAATGTGAAACTTTTCCTAAATTACACTGGCCCTTTAAAAGGTTATAAAATAATTGATTTGCTCTAAACTTGGAAAAAGTTATAAAAATGGCGTTGTGTTTTATTATAATTCTTCACACAGCTAATTTATTTAGTATCACTCCCAAAAGAGTCAGCACCATAGAGAGCATGTTTGCCTAGTCTTAGACCTTAAGGGCCCGAGCCAATTAACATCTTCTGCATATGCACGTGTGAACTCAAGTAAAAAAAAAAGAATTGAGCCACTCATTGACCAACTATACTAGTGGCCAAAATAAAGATCCACAATGTTATCTGTCCGTTAGTCCCCTCTTCAACTATACAACAATATCTTTATGAATTATTACCCAACTGTGCTCCTAAATGCTTCTCCTCATTATATATACCTCCGATAACAATTCATTTATTTCCTACAGCAAATTGTTTAAAGTAAAATAAGTTGCCCATCACTGATATCGTTGTTCAGCCATTCAGTCGAGTCTGATTCTCTGTGACCATATGAACCGCAGGACGCCAGGCACATCTGCCAGACACTGCCCTTCTGAGCATTTGAGCTCATGTTCATTGCTTCAATTACCTCATCTATCCACCTCTGCCACCCGCTTCTTTGTGAGCCTTCAATCTTTCCTAGCATTAGAGTCTTCTCTAGGGAATCATGTCTTCTCATGATATGGACAAAATATTTTAGCTTCAGCCTCATGATCAAATCTTCCAGTGTCCAGTTTGACTTCATTTTCTGTAGTAGCCACTGATATATTAAATACAGAGATAAATTCCTTCCATTTGTTTAGTGGACTGGAACAAGTTTGTACTTAATGGGATATGGAAGGTTCCTGGATGTTACTAGGTATATAAGATCCCTGTGTATCAATTTACTTTTATGTACTTTATTTTATTAAGAAGGCTTATAAGCTCTGTTTGTGCCTAAAATAAAACAAACAGTCCCTGTATTAGTCTGCCCACTGTAGCATATGCAGTGTAGTGTCCTAGCCCATCCAGGACCACGTCTCAGCACCATGTTGCAGAGAGATGCTCACTGATTGATTAGTATGAGACATAGCACACCCAGTGCAACACAGTATGTGTCTTCATGAGCTGCAGAGGGCAGACCCATACAGGAACTATTGTGTGAGTTCAGGCAGTAAAATCAGAGCGTATAAGTACATAAAAGTAAATAGATACACAAGGATATAATATACCTAGTAAAATCCAGACACCTTCCATAACTCCTAAAAGTATCTTGAACTTCTCTACTTGAATGAAGCGAGGAAGACATCAAGCTTTGTTGCTTCCAATGTATTTCTCCTTCCTGGCTGCCCCTTCAGACATTTCCTTCAAACCCACAGACACTTCCTCGTTCTATTTGCATTCAAACAGAATTCACACCTTCTGAACATTTCATTGCAAGACTGAATACAGTATTTTATGTAGGCCCAATGAATAGTCAATGAGGACACATCTTTAAAGGACAGAAGACATTGACACTTCTTGTTTAAGCAAATTTAAGAAGTAAATGTACTGAATATAATGTATTCTTTTATTTAAGACGCCTCTCGTGTTAACCCCAGGCAGATGGATATTTTCTTTTCTTTTTATGCACGGTTAAGAAATTTGATTTATCTGTACTTCTGAAAGGAGCTGATGTGCTTTCTATAGTCTGTATAATGTCCTTGTGAATTATGTATATTAAACCTGTCTTAGGAAACCAAAGACTTTATACAGTATACTCCTACTTGGAGATGTTACATTTAGATGCAGTGGTATCAGTTTTGCTTCTAGTAAACTACATGGCCATATAATGTTACAGTCCTCTGCGCTAAACTGTAGTCTACAGCAAGATAAACAACTTTGCAATATACTTTATTTAAAAGAAATGCATTTATATAGTGGGATCATTGTAAAATTATATTTATTGTTTTTGCTCATTCTTTGTATACTAATTTCAGAAAGTGTATTAGCTTGCAGCATTATTGGCACAGTGTAATAAAATGATGTTTGCTTCTGGGGAGGAAAGCTATGGCAAGTCTGGACAAGATAGTAAAAAGTATTGCATTATCAACAAAGGTCCACTTTATAATCATGGCAGAGATACTGAAGTGGGTTGCCAGATCCTCCTCCAATGGGCCACAGCACACAGCTCCTAGTATTCTTAGTTGGTCTCCCATCCAAGTTCTGACCAGGCCCAACCCTGCTCAGCTTCAGGGTAGTGTGACCTCGTGGTTCCCTGACTGGAATTGAACCCAGGCCGCAAAGGTTAAAGCACCGAATACTAACCACTGCACCACCAGGGAACCGCACATCTCTTATCACCACAGGTTTATTTAATCTAAGATTGGGAGCTATTTACCAAAAAGAATTCCCAGGGAAAGGTTATTACAGATAACAAATAGCAGACTGCTATATAGTGTTTTTAATTTACTTTTATAATTCATTATTGCAGAGAGATTTATATTAATAAATAGTTAAATGGCCATTTACCTCACAATAAGTGCTCTCAATTGTGTGAAAGAGCACAAGATTCTATGTTAAAGTGATGTATTGTTGTTTTTGTTTTTTTATTAAACTAAGAACAGTTAAAAAAATTGCAGTCCTAGGCTTGTTTACTGACAGACTACAGACTGTCCCATGATTTACAGCACCTGCCAGGAGGGGAACAGGGAACGGCTTTTCTAAGCTCTGTGTGTACAGAGAGAATTATGGTTTTACTTGCTTTCAGGAATAAAATCAGCCAACAGTTAACCCCAAAGTAGCATATTTATGAGTTTCTAGCAGTCTTTTCCCTGTACAGATGATTTTGGGAAAGGTTAACCCTCTTTCTGTGTCTGCTCTCTGCACACAGCTCTTGCTGTCAGTCTTCCTGGGGTACTTGCCTAATTCACATGTAAACAAAACTTAATTTATGTTTTTTTTTTCTGTGAAAAAGGCATCTTTTTAAAAAAATTCTAAACATATTTCAACATATTTTCAGGAGCACATTACAGTGGTGTGCTCCAAGTTGTGCTGCATTAACTGTCCCTTTAAATAATCTTCTATCTCTTTCTTTACTTGAGTTCAAAACAATTTGCAATCTTTTTTTTTTTACAGTCTTTTGTGTTATTTTCAACTGTTCTTTTCTCAAAAGTAGGATAATAAAATTTTTATCCTAACATAAGAAAAAACACGAGTGAAACAACAACCTATAATCTTTTCTGCCAGTCTAAGCATATATTGATATATATGTATCACTGGCACTTTACCAGAAGTTGTCAGTTTTGGTTTAAAAACATTAATAAGACCCAGTGCATCAGGTTTAATGTTAATTGCTAAACTTGACCTAATCACTATATTTGCTTTTGACAGATAGGTATACTCAGCTAGCTCAGCCAGATGCATAAGCTGCTGTAACAAAAGGTTAAAACTTCACAAAAACTGAGTGTTGTGTCCAGAGGTGTAGGAGCCAGAATAATTCTGGGGGGATACAGTTCTTTGTATACAGAGGCAGTAAAATAGTTTATATATACATACATACAAACAGAAAAATATGGGGGGATATGTCCCCCTCCCAGTTCCTACATCCATAGTGGTGTCTGAATGATGGATACAAATATGCTTATCTCCTGGCCTGTTGAGTCTGAAATCAGGTGAGATTTTACTAATGACTCAACATGTGAAAATCAGAGCAGTTTGCCAAATCACAGAAAGGGAATTATAATTATAGGCCCATCTACCTCACTGTAAGTGCTCTTCATTGTGTGAAAGAGCCCAATATTGTATGTTAAAATTATATATTTTTTAATCACACTAATAACAGCTAAAAATGTTAAAGTATTACATCTCTATTTACATACAAGTCTATCCTACCCACTGGGTGTTGCAAGAGTAATAACAGATTGCAGAGTGGCGTGCAGCGTACACTGTGTGAGTCTCTACGCTGAAGGCTATGATTGATAACACAACATCCCTTGGACTTGGTTTACACTACACTGACCAGTTAACCCATACCTGTCCTGTTTTAGGTGAGTCCATTATTCCATGACTGCACAGGTAGATTTGTTAAAGGTTAATTTTTTTTCATCATTACACGGAGCTGCTCGAGCGGAGCACTGGTCTGCATTGCTCAAATGAAAGGCAAGAGATTAGAAACCTGAATTTTCTTATGGTAAGAAAAAATAAAATAAACCCATTACAAGGTATGTTGCCTTCAAACTGTAAATATAAGCAGTCTGACAAAAACCTTACCATTGACTTGAATGAGGGACACGTTCATAAAACCTGATAGGTTGCAGTATTGCAGTAGCATGTGGGCAGTCTGTTATACATGTAAACAGATTATATTTTGTTTGATTTCTCAGTTAAAAACGCATGTATTTTAAAAATTCAAAAAGTATTTAAACATGCATCTTAACATCATTCAAAGTTTTACTGCTAGATAGATTTGGATGCTTTAGAAATTGTTAATGGTTTATGCACAAATGTGGGAATTTTAACACATTAAACATTTTTTATTTTTTTATTTTATTTTATGTATTTTATTTTGTCAGCTCCTCTTTAGGATTTTTTGTCCATAATTTAAACTGGAAGATCTATAATGCTGAATTCAAGGCCATGCTTTTTAAAGACTGTAGTCTTGAGAACTCTTGGAAAACCTTTTCATTTCCATGTTATCCACAAAGAATATTCCAACTCTACTTGTTAAGGATATGCCTAAAACACTTATATGTTAAGTTAAGTCTGAATTGTTTTTCCAGTTACTATCATACCCAATGAACATTTTTTATACATTTCCCATTGAAGGTCAGCAGAAACCAATATTTATTTTTATAAAAATGTCAAATTATGCATAAAAGGCAGTGTAGGTAGAACCCAAAAGTCATAGTAAAATTCAAAGGAAATAACTATTTGGATCTTATAAAGTAAATGATAATGTGGCTAATAGCCTTCCCAATTTAATCTATGCAATGAGTTAGGCACAAGCCCCAAACTGATAATATCCATTTAAGATTGAAACAGCTGTCTTGTGGGTAGGCGACCTAAACTCATGCATAATCCATCCTATGCTATGCTTGAAACTTGTATTGTAACCGCAGGCATGTGCTATAAGGAGCCACTTATAAAGGGATATTAGATTAGAGTGTGAAAATACATCGTGGGCTCATTTTCATGCCCCTGCATATTCTCCCAGAGTGCAGTGCAATAACTTGAAATTCTTTGCAGGAAATAAGCTGTTTACCTTGGGTGGGTTTTTCAAATATTTTTTATTTTAATTAAAATTAAGTGCAAATAATTAACAATTATGTTGTAGATAAATAAAAGACAGAAATATATTTCTTCTTTTTTTTATCATTTTGCATAACAAAATAAAAAAAAAATAGCTGGGGAAGAATATTGGATTGTTTAACTTGTTGTTGAACTTGTTTAATCACATCCGAGTGAACACAATTGTACATACATATATACAGTTGCAAGCAAAAGTATGTGAACCCTGTGGAATGATATGGATTTCAGCACAAATTGGTCATAAAATGTGATCTGATCTTCATCTAAGTCACAACAATAGACAATCACACTCTGTTTAAACTAATAACACACAAATAATTAAATGTTACCATGTTGTTATTGAACACACCATGTAAACATTCACAGTGCAGGTAGAAAAAGTATGTGAACCCCTAGATTAATGACATCTCCAAGAGCTAATTGGAGTGAGGTGTCAGCCAACTGGAGTCCAATCAATGAGATGAGATTGGAGGTGTTGGTTACAGCTGCCCTGTCCTATAAAAAACACACTCCAGTTCTGGGTTTGCTTTTCACAAGAAGCATTGCCTGATGTGAATAATGCCTCGCACAAAAGAGCTCTCAGAAGACCTACGATTAAGAATTGTTGACTTGCATAAAACTGGAAAGGGTTATAAAAGTATCTCCAAAAGCCTTGCTGTTCATCAGTCCACAGTAAGACACATTGTCTATAAATGGAGAAAGTTCAGCACTGCTGCTACTCTCCCTAGGAGTGGCCGTCCTGTAAAGATGACTGCAAGAGCACAGCGCAGACTGCTCAATGAGGTAAAGAAGAATCCTAGAGTGTCAGCTAAAGACTTACAAAAGACTCTGGCATATGCTAACATCCCTGTTAGCGAATCTACGATACGTAAAACACTAAACAAGTATGGATATCATGGGAGGATACCACAGAGGAAGCCACTTCTGTCCAAACAAAACATTGCTGCACGTTTACAGTTTGCACAAGAGCACCTGGATGTTCCACAGCACTACTGGCAAATTATTCTGTGGACAGATGAAACCAAAGTTGAGTTGTTTGGAAGAAACACACAATGCTATGTGTGGAGAAAAAGAGGCACAGCCCACCAACATCAAAACCTCATCCCAACTGTGACGGTGGTGGGGGCATCATGGTTTGGGGCTGCTTTGCTGCGTCAGGGCCTGGACGGATTGCTATCATCGAAGGAAAAAGGAATTCCCAAGTTTATCAAGACATTTTGCAAGATAACTTAAGGCCATTTTTCCACCAGCTGAAGGTCAACAGAAGATGGGTGTTGCAACAGGACAACGACCCAAAGCATAGAAGTAAATCAACAACAGAATGGCTTAAACAGAAGAGAATACGCCTTCTGAAGTGGCCCAGTCAGAGTCCTGACCTCAACCCGATTGAGATGCTGTGGCATGACCTCAAGAAAGCGATTCACACCAGACATCCCAAGAATATTTCTGAACTGAAACAGTTCTGTAAAGAGGAATGGTCAAGAATTACTCCTGACCGTTGTGCACGTCTGATCTGCAACTACAGGAAACGTTTGGTGAAGTTGTTGCTGCCAAAGGAGGTTCAACCAGTTATTAAATCCAAGGGTTCACATACTTTTTCCACCTGCACTGTGAATGTTTACATGGTGTGTTCAATAAAAACATGGCAATCTTTAATACTTTGTGTAGTATTAGTTTAAGCAGACTGTGATTGTCTATTGTTGTGACTTAGATGAAGATCAGATAACATTTTATGACCAATTTGTGCTGAAATCCATATCATTCCAAAGGGTTCACATACTTTTGCTTGCAACTGTATATATATATATATATATATATATATATATACAAATATAGGAACAAGATTTTTAATGTGGTTGCATAAGTCTGCACACCCTCTTATAACCGGGGATGTAGCTGTGTTCAGAATTAAGCAGTCACATTCCAAGTCGTGTTAAATAGGAGTCAGCATACACCTGCCATCATTTAAAGTGCCTCTGATTAACCCCAAATAAAGTTCAGCTGCTCTAGTTGGTCTTTCCTGATATTTTCTTAGTCGCATACCACAGCAAAAGCCATGGTCCGCAGAGAGCTTCCAAAGCATCAGAGGGATCTCGTTGTTAAAAGGTATCAGTCAGGAGAAGGGTACAAAAGAATTTCCAAGGCATTAGATATACCATGGAACACAGTGAAGACAGTCATCATCAATTGGAGAAAATATGGCACAACAGTGACATTACCAAGAACTGGAGCTCCCTCCAAAATTGATGAAAAGACGAGAAGAAAACTGGTCTGGGAGGCTACCAAAAGGCCTACAGCAAAATTAAAAGAGCTGCAGGAATATCTGGCTACGTGGTACATGTGACAACCATCTCCTGTATTCTTCATATGACTGGGCTATGGGGTAGAGTGGCAAGACGAAAGCCTTTTCTTACGAAGAAAAACATCCAAGCCAGGCTACATTTTGCAAAAACACACCTGAAGCCCAAAAGCATGTGGGAAAAGGTGTTATGGTCTGATGAAACCAAGGTTGAACTTTTCGGCCATAATTCCAAAAGATATGTTTGGCACAAAAACAACACTGCACATCACCAAAAGAACACCATACCCACAGTGAAGCATGGTGGTGGCAGCATCCTGCTTTGGGGCTGTTTTTCTTCAGCTGGAACTGGGGCCTTAGTTAAGATAGAGGGAATTATGAACAGTTCCAAATACCAGTCAATATTGGCACAAAACCTTCAGGCTTTTGCTAGAAAGTTGAACATGAAGAGGAACTTCATCTTTCAGCATGACAACGACCCAAAGCATACATCCAAATCAACAAAGGAATGGTTTCACCAGAAGAAGATTAAAGTTTTGGAATGGCCCAGCCAGAGCCCAGACCTGAATCTGATTGAAAATCTGTGGGGTGATCTGAAGAGGGCTGTGCACAGGAGATACCCTCGCAATCTGACAGATTTGGAGTGTTTTTGCAATGAAGAGTGGGCAAATCTTGCCAAGTCAAAATGTGCCATGCTGATAGACTCATACTCAAAAAGACTGAGTGCTGTAATAAAATCAAAAGGTGCTTCAACAAAGTATTAGTTTAAGGGTGTGCATACTTATGCAACCATATTATTTTATTTTTATATTTTTTCTTCCCTCTACCTAAAAGATTTTAGTTTGTTTTTCAATTGAGTTGTACAGTTTATAGGTCACATTAAAGGTGGAAAAAGTTCTAAAATTATTTATCTTTGTCTAATTTTTTTACAGCACAGAAACCTGACATTTTAACAGGGGTGTGTAGACTTTTTATATCCACTGTATATATATATATATATATATAAAATAAAAAATATTTTTCCTAAGATTAACATGGAGCGTGTTTCAAACAAATAACAAATGGGCAATTCGTTTCTGATTAAGAAACTTTTAAGTTTTGCATTGATAAAATCTATATAAAAAACACACTTTGCAATATGTTTACAAACTTTCAGCCCTATTAAATTCCCTCACTGAGTAAAACCGTAGCCCGTAACGTAGCCCACAAGACTTACGGCTATTAAATTGGCCCTGTAAAGCAACCTGTTAATGATCTGCGGGTTACAGGCGGAAAAACCCTACGGGATGTCGAAATAAACACTCAGCGGCCGCAAATCCTTTTGATCTGTCAAGCCTGTAACTGTTACGTTCGAAATTCGCTGTTAAATTGCAACAAATCCACTTGTGTTCAAACCAGTTACACGCAAATGGATCCAAAAAGCCAACGGGTACCAGAGGGGACCCACAAGGGAGGTAAAGTGCTAATATACAAACACTACTGTATTTTTAATGAAAGGGAAAGTGATGTTAGGTATCAAAATGGATAGCACAACACTCTCAAACTCACAAATCTGCAATATAAAATACTTTTATTATGTTTAATTTCCGTGTTATATCGATCCCAGCAATCATTGTGTTAATACATATAATGGAACTCGCAGGGACTAGAATATCATATTTACTGATTTATTAATATTGCGTCATTTCTGGAATGCGGGTCCGATCAAAACTCGTAATTGAAATGTGTAAGGCTTTGAAATCTGACCTCCATTTTTCAGTGATGTAATGATGATGATCTCATTTGCCATTGGCTCCATCTAAATGCGTAACTGCAGTTTTGCCTAATTGATCATGTTCACGGCCGCACATCCAAGTGGTTGAATTTAATAGCTCTGTAACGCAGCCAAATTTCAAGCCCGCAGTGTCTCAATGCCGATACAGACTTCAAACTTAATGGGGCTGATAGATCTTCAGACCTAGAGATGTCAATGAGTTTGGCTGAAAATTAATTTAAGAGACAGTTATCAAGATTACGAGTCACTTTAAACGTTCTCATAGTTTTCTCATACACATTTTCACCTAACAATTGTTCTTATAGTAATTGTTGGGTGACATTACTAGTACATTATCCAGATGAAAAAATCCTACAAATTCCCAACAAAGTCTTCATGGTTAACACCAAGTAGACCTCATAACATTGATTCCTAAGGGTAGAGAAGAGCGGGATGTAATGCATGTGACATTTCAAGAAATGTTGGTTTTCTTCACGTCAATTGGGTTGACATCACTTTGACAAAAACATATTATTTCAAGAAAATGTGTTAAGGTGATACTTGCTTCAGGCTGTGATTTGTTCAATATCAGCCCAACAGATGGGCCCTTTAAAGTTTAAATATCCAGACAATTTATGACATGATGTTTTTCTCTTTTTCTTATTAGCCATCTAGTAATATTTTTTCTTGGTGAGCATCTGTTGGTTCCTGATAGAATGAAGGCCATCTCAAGACGAAGCCTGGGGACTTGATATTTATTATCAAAGGAAACAGCAAGAAGGTATTGTATTCCCTCTGGCAAAATTGTTTACAAGTTTTAAGTATTGTGCTGTGTGACAGAAATCAAGTTGCCTCACGCCTTGTTCTGTCATTTCACGTTGAAGGGACACGCAATGCTCCATGACACAAAGTGACATGCCATGTACAAGACAACTTTTGGGTGACAATTCAGAAATAAGATGTGACACATTTAAAAGAGACGACCCACAGTTAGAGGACAGATGCTTTTTAGAACACAAGAATTTTGTGTTCAGATCGGGTCTATAATTTGATCGCCGTACATTGGATGCAGTGATGTAAAGAACACAATGTCTGTTTGCATTGCACTAAGGAAACATTTAATCTTCATACAGAGATTGCAACAGTCAAATAATCTTATCTTGCACCTATTCCTTCTGTTTGATATTCTCTTTATCTTGTAATAACCACAAAAACATATTAAATTCCAGATCTTTGTGACTTTGAGAAAGTCATCTAATTTTTCTTCCATATCAGTCAGAATGGGAAGTTCTTCAGAACATAACTTGTTTCAACTTTATTATATATATATATATGAACTTCCCATTCTGACTGATTTATTTATTTATATGTCTAAATATATATATATATATATATAATAAAGTTGAACAAAAGTTCTGTATACAATATATATATATATATATATATATATATATATATATATGTGTGTGTGCATATATATATATATATATATATATATATATAAATAGATATAAATATACTTTTATATGTATATATTTATATATATATATATATATATATTTACATTTATTTATATGTCTAAATATATATATATATATATATATATATATATATATATATATATATATATATTTATATTTAGACATATAAATAAATAAATCAGTCAGAATGGGAAGTTCTTCAGAACATAACTTTTTTCAACTTTATTATATATATATATATATATAATAAAGTTTAAAAAAGTTATGTTCTGAAGAACTTATCTATATATATATTTAGACATATAAATAAATGTAAATATATATATATATATATATATATATATATATATATACATATAAAAGTATATTTATATCTATTTATATATATATATATATATATATATATATATATATATAAAAGTATATTTATATCTATTTATATATATATATATATATATATATATATATATATATATATATATATATGCACACACACACATATATATATATATATATATATATATATATATATATTGTATACAGGAGGTTCCCGGGTTTCGGACGCCCCAACTTACTGCATTCCCTACTTAAGAACAGCCTCCCAAAGTTCTTTGTATGAGTTTGTTTTTATGCTCTATTCATTTAAATTAAAAGAAAGAGCACAATAGTTTCTGTTATTAAAAAGGTATTATTATTATTATTATTATTATTACTACATCATTACACTGTTCATTTGTCTTTCTTTGTGCTCGCATTTGAACGTCTAAAACAAGTTAAAAAATGTGTTTCCTGTTCTGAATTCTGAGAAATACAGTTATTGCACTGCATTCTGGGAAGCTGAGCAGTGACATGCAAATGTGCCCATGAAGGCTTCACTCTTTAATCCAAATACCATTTTAAACATGGCTCCTTTTAAGCATATGCCTGCTGTATTACACAGTGTTAAGCAAAGCCCGGGATGGATTAAGTACAAGCCAGGAAACCTACCCAAAGACAGCCCTGTTTAGAGGTTACTTCCTCTCATCAGTCTGGGTCCGGTTCCTAGCTTGTATACTAGATTTTGATGCTACAACAATCGTTTAATTTATGGTGGGCAAAATGTATATATATTTATTTATATATCCTTACATAATAGTTCAACACTCATTAACAACATTATTTAAGAGAATTTTTTTTTTGTACCCAAAACAATTTTGTTAAGTTTTATTTTTGTGACACAATCCTGCCTGCCAGTCACCCTGCAAGACCGGCCCATTATTTATTGCCATATTGTTTATGGGGTTGTATTCAGTGGAACTCATAGCTGAAGGAGCACTGAAGTCTCATATTTATTATGTCTTTTGAAGAACCAATTAAATATTTTAGGAAAGTAACACAATATTACAGCCTTTAAATTATTATAAGAAAGTATTATTTTTGATGGGTGACCATTGTTGGATTTGTCACTAGGACGTAGGCTAATATTGTATGTTTTATCGTACATAATTAATAAAAGCAGTATGTATTTATTTATTGATATGGCATTCTCCTATTATCAAGTTTAGCATTTTAAAAGAATGTGCTGTATTATTTATGACTATAAGTTAATTAAATTAATATACTCTATTAATTAAAAGACCGGTGTAACCCCCCATTTTATAAAGATTCATTTGAATAACTAAACTTTAGACCTCTCTTAAGGTATGTGGGTAGGTTTCCTGGCTTGTACATAAACCATCCAGGGATTTGCTTAAAGCTGTGTAATACAGCAGGCATAAGCCTAAAAGGGGCCATGTTTGAAATGGTATTGGGTAAAAGAGCAATTCCTTTGTGGGCACTTTTGCATGTTTCTGCCCAGGTTCCCAGAATGCAGTGTGATAACTGTATTTCTCAGAATTCTTGCCATGAAAGAAGTTTTTTAACTTGTTTAAGATGTTCAAATGTGAACACAAATGTATGATTTATTTACTATATATATCGCTCATTTGCCCAACATAAATTAAATGATTGTTGTGGTAGACTAGCTCTACACAATATCTACTACACAACCTAGGAACTAGCCCCATGCTGATGAGAGGCAGTAACCTTGACACAGATGTCCGTGGATAGGTTCCCTTGCTTGTGTATAATCCATCCTGGGCCTGGGATTTCTTTACTATATATATTTATATATATATATATATATATATATATATATAGTACATACAATGAATAGTACATTAGTGATTATATTTGAATGTCTAAAAAATCACTTAATAAACTTATTTCCTGCTCAAATTTCTCAGAAATACAGTTTATGCACTGCACTCTGTGAAAACTGGTCTGGGACATGCCACAATATATACATATATATATATATATATATATATATATATATATATATATATATATATATATAATATATATATATGACAGCATATGTGACAGCAGATAAGTAGAATCCAGCATGATAAATAGTACTGCAGCATAATTTATTATAATTGGCAATAAATTAAAGGCTGTTATTTTTTTATTTATATAATAAAAACTGTTTGCTCATTATCAAGTGTAATTCTTCAATTAGAGTATAGGACTACAGTGGTGGTTCATTATAAAAGACCTGGGATATGTTTTTTTATGACTACATTAATCTTGTATTAACTGGTAGAGCTGAACCACGATTCTTTTTCTTCAATAATTTCCACATCAAAGATTCAACGGTTCCTTTTCCTTTATAGTGAAATCACAGACTATCTCGTCTTCAATCACTTCTAACTTCTTATTGATCTTAACCAAACATTGTGGAATTCTCATTTTCATGAAACGCTATTCAAACTGACAGAAGCACAAGGAAATTAATAATAAAAATAATTTCATAGTGCTTAATGATTAATTTTGTGGTAAAAGATTTAAATTGTCTTTCAGATATTTTAAATTAGATAATTCAGTTATTTCAGTATTATTTTTTATCTTCTGATTGGATGTAGCCCATAAGGTATTCAGATTTAATATCTCCATTTAATGAGCTGTATTGATGTGGGACATTGTTTTCAATATGGAGTAGAGTTTAGTAACAGATCGTGGATGCTAACATGCTGCTGAGATGTAGTCCCTCATAGGCTAGGACACTACAATACATATTCAGCCCAACATAGTTTGTGTCTGCATACAATGCAGAGGGCAGACCCATACAGGGACTATTTGTTTGATTTCAGGCTGTAAAAACAAAGCTCATAAGCACTTCTTAATAAACAGAATTCATAAAAGTAAATAGATATACACAGGGCTGGATTTACATCTCTGGCACCCCTAGGTACAGCAGCTTCATCCTTCTTGTAACCCTCTAGTTCCAGGCATTTGCCCCGTATCGGGCTGCGGCATTCCCTTTTTTTTATGCCAAGAAACATTTTGAAGTGTGAAATGAGACCATCTATTCAGGTAATGCCACTAGGTGGCTGCCTACTTGGCCTAATGAGAAATCCATGGATACAGAAGAATATTATATACCTAGTAACAACCAGGAGCCTTCCATATCCCTTTAAACAATCATCCAGCTTCTCAGCTCATCATGTGATTTACTAAAGCTCCTTCTCCCTTGTTATACTTGGCTTAACTCGGCTCTTCATGCATCCTGTAAATTGCCCCCCACTCTCTATTTTCTATGGAGAACGTTTACATCACAGTCCTTCACACCTCATCACAGCTCCTGTGATAGCTAAGTAGATACCCATCTGTATATGATAATTAAATATAAATTAACAGTTTTGCACATCCAAGATGGCTTATGGTATAATTAGGTTTTCTTCATTTGGTTTCTAGTTCTACTTCTACTTGGCTTTCTAGTAGATAAATAGCGGGTGATAACCTTTAGTAGAACAATGTAACAATCTTTGGAGAAAAAGCTTCAAGTTTCAAAGTCGACCAAAGTACATGTGGTAAGGCGGTTAACTTTCAGGTGCCATGAAGTCTATAAGGCACCCCTATGGTTATACTTGGATATATCATAGGGGTCTTTGGAGTTCTCCATGATCTAGGGTTTAATTGTAGATGCCATTGGTTATATAGAGTTATACACTTGAATTCAATGTCCTATTATACATTTATTGGAGCGTTTTTAATTTTTAGATTTGAGTGTGTCACATGCAACATACAAAGTGTATACTATTTAATATGGTCTAATAAAAGGCAAAGCTGTAGGGTATAGATATGAGACGATCATCATCATTATGTAGTATGTAAAATGAAGGAGACCAGGAATAGTGTACTTCCTGAAGAAAAATTGAAAATAAGCAGCATACTATATATAAAATCCAAAGCTCTTAGGCGAAAGTATAGGGTATCTCTCATCTTTTCCTGGAAAGAGGTATTGATCCACCAGACCTCTCACCACTGGATTATCCAGCAGCTTTCAAGCTCAGAATTTTCACAGCTTCCCACGCAATCCTATTCTCAGAAAACTATTATTAAAATAGAAGGTGCATGTTATGATCATACTCTTGGGGTCAAGGGGGGATCCATTTGGATGTCACTTTCACCAGTCATGCCCGGTAAAAAGCCCTCTCAGAGAGGCTGAATTCAATTAGGACTGTGTCATTTTGTATGGGATTAATACAATAAATGGACTTTGGAATGGGCTTGCGTTGGTTAGTACGGTTGTAATAAACATTTGTATTTTGTTATATATTTCTGTTTTGCCATATATCAATACGTTTAGTTGCTTATGTTGTGATTGCCAAATTTAAGTTAACGGCTGTTATACCTATTGATTAGGTATTTAAAAGTTGATGTTGCTCATTCTTTTCACACCAAACTGTTGAGTACCATTGTAGTTTAGTAAAAACGTTTTATACTTGTTACTAAATAACTGTAAACAAAATGTAACAAAATAACTTGAGTGTATATGTAAGGCAAAGATATAAAAGTGTTTTTACAGAATATCTTATATATTAGATGGGTCTGCTTATATCTTGGGTGATTTAATCTTGAAATGCTAGTCTGTCTGTAGCTTGAGAAGAAAAGTAATACTGTGATGACTTACTCTTCCATTGAATTCTATTTTTAATGGGCTATGTGAAATGACAGTGTCTGAGATATTTGGCTTTTTTTTAATCCACTGTTCCTCTTACTTCTCTAGCATTCCTGTTCCTCAAAGGCATAATGTCATTAATAAACCGAAATTTAGTACACTAGTTAACAACAATGACTGCAGTTATTTATTTTAAAACATTATCAAGCCAAGAACATAAAAAAAGAGAATATTTTATCTGGTATGTACTATGTATTGGAGAGAAAATGTTATGTGTATGATATCAATATTTTCCCAAATTTTCAGATTCGGCATACTAAATCTTCATATATTACCAGCAAATGAAGGGTTAAACTGACAGTTGGAGTTGAGAGTTGAAAACAGTAACTGTCAAGTGAGATCTCTTGCGATAAATATGCTAGAGAAGTTGGTACCTGAGCCTTATCCCTTACTTTCCTGTGGTAGTGTTGGTGCTTCCTGGTGATTATTGTCCTGATAATGGTCCATATCCTGCTAGCAGGGATACAACGGACCTCACGTTTCTACTGGGTAGGATTGATCTAGGATCCTTCCAGGCCCAATGAAGCACTAGATTGTGACAGTGCAGTTCAACTTTTGTAATAAAGTGGGATTATAGAAGTTAGCCTATATTCTCTAAACAGTAGATATACACTGTGATAAGCCACCAGTCTCCTTTGGATTTGTGTCCATGTTTCAGGCACTTTGATGGAGGACACAATACAAGAGGCTATATTTACTCTTCCAAGTATTACTAAACATTTAGCCAACTACAAAAATAATAAACCAAGATTAATCAAACAACATAATCAGCATAGCTTCCACTGAAAATCTACCTTAACCAATAAACATACTTCACTAACCATCTCTCATCCAGCTAAACCTTGGTGGAGCAAAACAATCAGTCCAATAGTTTGTTGAAAATCCCTGGCCTGTACTATACTTTAGATTTCCAGGTCTCCACTCTGCTCCAAGTAGTCATAAGCTGCAGGCTGCTGTCTCATTGTGTGTGTGTTTTTGTCCAGGTCAGACAAACTGCATATAATCAGTCCATAAGAAGCGCTTTCCATACTCCAGGAGCAGTCTTAAATCAGGGCTGCCCCTGTGCAGCTAATTTTAGCTAACCTTCAGCTCTCATGATGTAACAGAGATACAGAGTCTGTGACTCACATAAACACCTTTATGTACTTAAAATATATTGTTATGTATCATTACTTACCATTGGCATAAAGACATGGCTACAGCATTGCCTTAATAAAATGCTCTTCATGTTTGGATCATCATAAGATCATACTAACAAAACAATGGAACCTCTATTTGTCATTGTCCCTATCCAGAGGGACGGACGGATGCTGAATCGGATGAATATAGAATCAAATAACTAAAATTGGAATAATCCGTTCCCAGCCCCGAATCTGATACATAAATAAATAAAAATGTAACCAGACCTTTCCCCTTACTGAGGAGCGATGACGAGAGGAGCAAAGGGATTATTGTTTAGAAGTGGAGTCACCTTCCATTAAACATCAAGTAACTCCATTTCTGGTGATCAATGTATTTTTTGTTACTTTCCCTATGATTCAGTAGAACTCAATTTAGCAAATAACTTATTTTTTTTTTTTTTTTTTAACTCTTTTTTTTTTTTTTTATGTTGTGACAAATATTGGATTTTTTAATTAATATAGGAGCATTATTTTCCTAAAAAAAAGTGACCAATATTGCAATTGATGAATATAGGGGTTCCACTGTATGATATGTAATTATAAAATAGACTATAAGGTGGAGTCCATACTATTACTTAACCAGACAACATCAAAATAAGTTTATAAAGTATTTTGAAATGTAGAATAATATTATAAAATGTTCTCAATTATAGAATATTTGTTAATACACTTTTCTGTCTTTAAATCCAAGATACTTAATTATAGTATATGACATACATACAAAAAATCCATGCAATTTGAAAGTAATAATACTATTTTGTCGGCTTAGCCAATCAGCATAGAATAAGACACACATCTTTCAATTTAATTTTAATTCTAAAACAACAAAACCATCAAGTTATACATTTTATTAACACTAATATATGACTTACCTTTGCAACCCATGAGCTCAATGAAAATGAAACAAGGCATTATATGAGCAATACATTTCCGATTTAGTGATAAGTGGTTTTATTTTGAATTTATGAATAAATCTGTCTTGAGTTTGGTGGCACCTATGACAAAATTCATTATTTATTTTATTCACTTTTTGAGCCAAATTCCTTTGCAAATCAGTCAATTGGCAAGAAACAGGTAACAAGTTAAAAAGAGCCAACTTTGTACATGTTATTTATTACCTTGATAAATCATTTCAGAAAAGGAATTAAACAAGTCTTAAGAATGGAACAAGAGCTCATAAAGGAGTGAGTATCTTAATAATTATGTCGCTAGCATTACAAAGAGCCTGAAGGTATTAAGTTAATTAGATCAATTGGATCGCTGATTAATTCCGACCATATTAATCTGCATTAACTTCATTTTTTTCTAAGAGGAGAATCACTCATGAAGAGAAGTGCGTTTAGTTACTATAAAATAATTTTTAAGAGGACATAATTAATACACAACTCTAGACTGGAAGTTGCTAACTCTGATTAAAGTAGCAAGAAGTGGCTGTAGGGAGATGTAGGAAAATGAAAGCATTTGCTCACATTATATTTCATTAAGCTCATAATTGCTTCCTCTATTACTGTCATATAAGATGTGGCTCCATATAAGACCCACCTAACTTTTGCTGTATATATATATATATATATATATATATATATATATATATATATATAGATATATATATATATATAATATAATATAATATAATATAATATAATATAATTTAATATAATATACTATATATATATATATATATATATATATATATATATATACAGGTATACCCCGCTTAACGCTACACATTCTAGCTCTGATTCTCTGTAGCGCTATTTCCTGTGTAATTCCTTGCTTCTAAACCCCGCTATAGCTCTGTTACTTGGCCACTGATCCCCGTTTGATGCTCTGCTTCGATATAAAGCTGTTTTTCAATGCTCAGAACAGCGTCACTGTGTTAAGAGAGACAGCAGAAGAAAGGAGAGAGAGCAAAGTGCCATCCTGGAGAAAGAGCCATAAATGAGCAACCCTCCCCACCATACCCAACTCATTAGATTGGAAGTTTGCGAGTTTTCCATCTTGTAAGGTGCTTCAGCAAATGCTCTAAGCATGTTAGATTCTAAACTCAAAGACAGGGCTCTCCATTTTATTACAATGTGTCAATTTTTTTTGCCTCATAGTTAACCCTTGTTCAGCCCTACGGAATATGTTGACGCGTTACAAATGAAGATAGTAATAATAATAATAATAATAATAATAATAATAAAAGACCCCCAAATCCTACCTCCACCATAAAGAGAGAAGGCACAGAATATTTTCCTTGTTTCCTTGTTTCTCATAATGTAATCTCATAATGCCAGGACATTGAGGACTTGGTACAAACTTCAGCCGAGAGCCTGACCAACGAGGACCTCCAACAACTGGCAGAGCATGGCATTGAGGAAGCAATGAGCAACAAAAAGAACTTTCCACCGAGTTCCTAAACGAGACTTTGCGTTCCATCCATGAGCTTATCGATGATTTTGTGTCAAATGACCCAGACCCTGTGAGGAGCAGAAATGTGAGACACAGCGTTCTTGGGGCAGTGTCTTGCTACCAGCATCTGCTGGAGGGGCGCAGAAGAAAAGAGATGTCACTAGACCAGTTTGTCTAAAAAAAACCAGAATGGAGGATGAGCCTGCTATTTAAAGTGGACTGTTTAGTTTATGTGTACTGTTTTTTTATTTGTTTTTTTATTCTTTTTTGTGTTGTTGTTATGTTTGCAGTTTCTTCAAAGTTAATAAATAAATAAATAATAAATAATAATAAAGTTTTTTTTTTTTTTTTAAATCATTGGTTTTGTGTCTTTTATTCCCATGTATTCTCCTATCCATATCTACCCTTGTTAAGAAAAAACTTTTCACCCATCCCTGTCTACTCCTGCTAAGACTCATAAATGACTACTTTTCTGCTCCTTTTGATAGATAACCCTTTGGTAAGAAAGGTTGCATTGCATAGCATAGAAAACCAAGATATTGACTGAACTTGCTAACTCCCTTTGAGAAATGATGACCATCAATTACTTGCTATTATGGTAATACATGACTATATTTTTGTTTAGCCGTTTAGTCGAATCCGACTCTCCATGACCCTAAGACTGCAGCATGCCAGGCACCTCTGTCACCCAAAGCCCCTCTGAGCTTCCTCAAGCTCATGTCCATTGCTTTAATGACCTCATCTATCCATCTCCGACCTCTGCCATCCCCTTCTTCTTGTACCTTCAATCTTTCCCAGCATCAGAGTTTTCTCTAGGAAATCCTGTCTTCTCATAATATGGCCAAAATATGTGAGCTTCAGCCTCCAGATCAAACCTTCCAGTGAACCGTTTGGCTTCATTTCCTGAAGTATTGATTTATTGGATCTTCTTGCAGTCCAAGGGACTCCAAACAGTTTTCTCCAACACCACAATTCAGAGACATCATGGATAGATGATTTTGAAAGGTTGATGAATTGTAGGCTATACGTAATGTTTGAGGTAAAGTCTTAGATTTCTATCAATTCATGAACTGTTTAAGGCTCTAAATAATCAGTAAGGTGAACAGAGCTGGGCACTAAATTATAATCTAATAGGTACAACAGGGAAATAGAAAGGGGGGAGGGAGAAGCGCAAAAGATCTAGTGCAGATAAGCTGGTAAGTATTTATTGGATGCTCGTAGTTCAATAGATGAAAAAAACTTAACCTTGGTCGACCTCAAAACATGTTAGGTATTTTACGGGCCTAGATGGAAGAGAAATTCAATCTCATTTTGTACCACGAGCCCTGAAGCACCGTCAGTTACAGGAGTATTGTTTGTAGCTTTTCTCTCAATTGATGGGGTGCTGATGTTTCTAATGTTATCTTATGTTTAGTATAGTGTGTGCTACCAGTACGTTATACAAATCAATTTGTCCAACTCGTAGCATTTATGGTAATATCCTTAAATTATTTATTCAATTTAAAGTATAAAACCATAATAAAAGCTCTTATAAGGGCTCCTTGCCAGAAAATGAATTATCATGTACATAAAAATGTCATGATAGATTTACTTCTATGTAAAACCAAATATTGGATGAGCAAGTACATAGAATAAAAATATAATATATATAAAAAATCCTTTGGATCACAATTCAAATTATTCAAACGTGTTTCGACTATTTTAATGCGGCTTCCTCAGTGAATTGTCACCCTGGCCTCTGGGGTTTCTCCTTGTGGCTCGTCGGGTAAAAATATTGAGTGAGTAGAAATACAATTGAAATGTAAAGTAGGTTTAAATAGTGAGCTAGGAACCAGTGTCTGGGGGTTCTACCAAATTGACGACAATGAAGGCAAGTCACTTGGGAAGATGTTGGGTTTATGGAGATATTAATAGTGTGGAAGACTTTGATTGCGGTGGATATAGTAAAAAGATTGTTGATGTTTAGTCATTCAGTTGTGTCCTACTCTCCATGATCCTATGGTCCTCTGCACGCCATGTACATCTATTGTTATGTCTCTAATTGTGCTTATCCATAAGATACTTGAGTGTTTTGTCAATCCCTTCTCCAGTGGACTGGGATTTGTCTGACATCTCTGCTATGACCTCCCCATGTTGGGTGACCATACATGATATAGCTCACAGCTTCATTGAAGTACAATCCCCCCCCTTCACCGCTGAATATTACAACGTTTACTAATATTCAGATGAAGCATTTGATTGTAAATTTGGTGACTCAAAAGGTAAATATATTTTAACTCCCCAAAAAATGTCTTTCATAATTATTTTCAGTTGTAAATTTTAGTTAAAATGAATGTACTATTAGACAAGTGATTTCTAATATTCACATTATTATAGATGAAAAAAATATACTTTCACAAGACTTTTAAATAGCCACTGTATTAATTAAATAATTACATTTGTATATTTAGTAAGCAGTATGTGAAGAAAAAAAATTCAATGTAACTTTTGAAACTGAACACAAGCATTGCTGATTTGATCATATTACCTCCACCCTCTGTTACATATCTAGGGAATAAAAATGATCTGCCCAGGAGGCTGTCCTATTTTTTTACTGACCAGTATTTTTGTGTTTAATTTGTTCAATCGTGTCTGACTCTCTGTGATGCTTAAGGACCCCAACACACCATGTTGATCCACTTGGTATTCCTGGCAGAGATACTGGAGTGGGTTGCCAGATTCTTTTCCAGTGGGCCACAGCATACAACTCCTGGTATTCCTAGGTGGTTTCCCATCCAAGTACTGATTAGGCCCAGATGGTGGTAGGACCACTTGGTTCCCTGACTGGAAACAAACCCAGGTCACAGTGGTGAAAGCCCCAATTCCTAACCACTGGACCACCAGTATAGGTTTACCTAAAATAGACACTGCAAGGAGGTAGTCATATAAAGACCCTAATCAGAACAACAGATAAAGACTCCTATCAGTACAGCCTCCAGAGCAGATAGCCTCAGGTTGTATAGAAAAGCAAAACTACTTACCGTACTTCTAAAACACAAAAAATCGGCACCCCTGCCTTCGCGTGCAGATGAATTGCGCGCCATCTTCAGGGTACAGAGAACTGAGCTCTGGTGATGCTCTGCGCTACAGCCTGGTGCTGTGCGATTTGCCCCGTCTGGTGCCCCCCATTGTACAATACACCTCCAATAGATACGCTGCTGAGTCTTACATGGCCAGTCATCTCTAGATTGTAAGCTCTCTGTAACAGGGACTTCAATACTCCCCATTACTTTCATTACTAGGTCAAGACAGAATCAATATATAATGTGTGTAGCATCTATAAGCTGATACATAAGGTATTGAGGTCCCTGTTACAGAGAGCTTACAATCTAGAAGAGATGACTGGACATGTGAGACTCAGCAGCGTATCCATTGGAGGTGTCTTGTATAATGGGGGGCACCAGACAGGGGCAGATCACACAGCATCCGGGTGGAGCGCAGAGCATCAGCCGAGCGCAGTTATCGGCGCCACGACTGAGACGTGCCACCCTAAAAATCAAATGTAACTTTTGAAAGCCATATTGAATTTGTTTTCTTTAAACACTGATTCTATTGATATTTATTAATTATACAAATGAGCACAGCAGTGATCCTTTAAGTTGAATTTATTTTGTGAAATTAATTAAATAGAAAATACTCACTTAAAAAAACGAAAGTACTTTTTGGATAGCATCCTGTCCCTGTAAGTATAGGATTTCTCGCCATTATTTATATGATCAGATGTGATCTTTTTGACAAGTCTATTCTGAACTGGGATATAACCTGCAAAGAGCTTTGCTTCAATGTATCAAGATAGTATCACGTTTAGATAGATTGTTTACTTGTGATATTAACCTTTGACAATAAGGTGTGAACCCTTCAAAGATCCCTTGATTAAGTCTCTGAGGCTTGTAAATTACATTTTTCCAAAACACACATATCCCAGAAAGAAGGAAATGTATCTGACATCTTGACATGAGAGAAACAAAAATGTACTAACAGAGGTAAATCTACACAACGCCACACAATTACTGGGGACCTGTGATCCTGCCATTGGGTAATTAAAGGGAATCCATATTCAGGATTTACTGCTATTTTACTTTATGGTATTTTTCAAAATGCAACATTTCTACAATGCAATGTATTCAACTAGGTTTCAAAACTATCGTTTAGGGTCCATCAGACAATTTAAAATATTTACAAATCATCAAAATATAAAAAAAACTGGAGATAAAACATAAATTGCCTCAACTCTCAATATATATGGATATATATATATATATATATATATATATATATATATATATATATATACACCCATATATATATATTTTTTCTTTTATATATATATATATATATATATATATATATATATATTAGCATAAAATCCATAATTACTTGTTAACAGAAGCAAGTACAACAATATATTACTAAAAAATGTAAAAATAAATAAATAAATTAAAAAAAAAAAATATATATATATATATATACTGTACACACACATATACAGTATATACACACACACTACTGTACGGTGGAGGCTTCTCTTTTGCCCACCGTATTATAAATGATTGTTGTGGTGAACTACCTACTCATAAAGTCCACAACACAGGCTGAGATCCCGCTCCATGCTGATGATAGCCAGTAAGTTTGAAACATCTGTTTATGGATTGGATACTCAGCTGGTGTTTAATCCAACCTTGGCTTTGCATTAAAGCTGTGTAATACAGCATGCATAAGCCTAAAGGAAGCCATATTTGATAATGGCTATGGATTGAAGAGTGAGGCATTTGTGGGCACATTTGCATGTCCCAGCTCAGCTTCCAAGAATGCAGTGTAATAACTGTTCTTCTCTAAATTTCTGAGCTGGAAGCAGGTTCTTCAACTTTTTTAGACTTTCAAATGTGAACACAGATGTACTATTTTTTTACTATATATATATATATATATATATATATATATATATATATATATTATTTTTTTTATTAGTAACACATTGGACTTAATTATGGGTTTTATGCTAATAAATATATATCCATATATCCATATATATGTAGGGAGTTGAGACAATTTATGTTTTAACTCAACTCCTCTTATCCCCTCTTATCTCCAGTTTTTTTTAGTATTTTGATAATGTGTAGTAATCTTTTAGGCCACAACTAATATGGATTTTATGCTAATTTAGCTTGGATTGTCAGGGGTGTTCCTTCTGAAAAGCAACTGTCTGTAAGTGTAGTCATTTTGATACAATATTGCAGCTGTCTCTGACTGGCCAAAATAAATTATGAATTTTATGCTAATTTAGCCTGGGTTTTTAGGGGGTGTTTACTCTCAACTTCAGCTGATTGAAAGTAGAATAATGTTGCTAACTTCAGGGTTAGTTTATTAATGATTATTTGGGATTTTTTAATGCATATAATATTTTCCATACACTACTGATTCCCCTCTGTTTGATGCATTCAGAATCCATGAAACTTTCATTTACCTTTAAGTTGCAACAAATAAATCTTTCAGTGCCTCTTTATCTTGGATAAATGGCAGAAAATTACAAATGGATTGAACATGAGATAAGAGAGTTTAGCAATTTGGTTTGGGATAACACTAAAGAACTTTGAAATTTAGGTAGCGCCGTCCAAAATGTGAGCAATAAACCAATGTTACATTATCAAACGCCTCGTACCGACTGCCATTCATAACTATAAACCTAAAAAGTGCAAGTCTACAGGAACATTCTCACTCATTAATAGTGTGCTCAGCAGTTATAGTGCAGTTTGAGGAGATAGCGCAGATTAAAGTGTTTTATCTGTACTTCAGCAATACACTTACTTCAGTATTGTACTGAGTATTAATCCCTTTTGTCAATTTTATTGCGCATCGCGACCTTACTGTGCGGCTTTCAGATTTACAGAGCAAAACTGAGGAGTAGAACCGGCAATACAGCCCAAACCACAACCCGGGCACAAAGGAACTAGATATAATAATCCCACTATTTATGATCCCATCCCTCCCACTGCAGGACTATATACTATGAGGATAAAACATGATAATAAAAATGTATACATGACTCTCAAATTTAAAGGGCCACTGTGCAATGAAAAAAATGGAAGTTTGAAAACTTTGAGTTTGACAAAACAACATAATTACGCAGGAAAAAAATAATACAGTTATTTTCTAATTAGAAAAAAAATATGTTGATGTTTCTGGAGGATACCTGATGGAAGATGTCTGTGTGTGTGGCATAGGTGTTTACAATTCTATAGAGCTGTGGTTGCATCTGTTAATGCGACTTCCTGTTTTTATGCTTGTAAGGCATTTATTTTGTATCCTATTATTTAACAAATAACGTGGGTTTCTTCTTGTTGTCTCCTCTGTCACTCCCTCCTTTACTGATAGCTACAAGAGAAGGAACAGAGAAGGAAGTGAGACGTAGAAAGAAAGAGGAGAGAGAAAGACATAGAGAGAGATAGAACGAAAGACAGAGGTAGAAAGAGAGACAGAGAGATAGAAAGAGAGAGGAGAGATAAGAGAGAGAGAGAGAGAGATAGCAGGGGAGACCTAGAAACACAAAAAAATTAGTTAGAGGAAAGATGGTGATATAGATAGATAAAGAAAAAAGAGAGATAAAGAGAAAGTGAGATCTATCTGTCTATCTATCTCTATCTATCTATATCTGTCTATCTGTCTATCTATCTATCTATCTATCTATCTATCTCTATCTATCTATCTATCTATCTATCTATCTATCTATCTCTATCTATCTATCTATCTATCTATCTATCTATCTATCTATCTATCTATCTATCTATCTATCTATGTTACTGTATCTATCTATCTATCTATATCTATCTATCTATCTATCTATCTATCTATCTATCTATCTATCTATCTATCTATCTATATATCTATATATCTATCTATCTATCTATATATCTATATATCTATCTATCTATCTATCTATCTATCTATCTATCTATCTATCTTTCTATAGCTTGCACTCAGCAATGCTTATGTAAGATAAAAAAATTAAAGATTTAATGCCAATAGTGTATTATTAGTATTATAGTTTTTTTTTTATGCGCCAACATATTCCGTAGCGCTGTACATAAATTAGGTTCAGACAATAATAAATACAGATTAACATTTAGCAAAGCAAGGAAGGCCCTGTCTGAGCTAGGAATCCCATGTCCATGGAGCATTCCCAAAGTACTTAGGATAGAAACTCGCAGACTTACAATCTAAGGTATTGTGAGTGGTAAAAGAGGGAGAGAGAGGTGATAAGTGTGTTAGGGTGGAAGGTGATATGCTTCTTTAAAGAGATGCGTTTTAAGCAAGGTTTTAAATGTTTTGAGGCGAGATGATAATCTGATGGTGCGAGGCAAGTAGTTCCAGAGACTAGGGGCAGCACGAGAAAAGTCCTGGAGGCGGGAGTGAGAGGAGGTGACAAGAGTTGTAGAAAGAAGAAGGTCATTAGCAGAACGAAGAGGGCGGTGGGGGAGTATTTGGAGTTGAGAGCAGAGATGTAAGGGGGAGCATTATTGTTGAGGGCTTTGTAAGTTAGGGTCATGATTTTAAATGTTATTCTTAAGGCTAAGGGAAGCCGATGGAGTGATTGACAGAGAGGTGAGGCCGACACTGAACGTTGTGTAAGGAAGATGAGTCTAGCAGAGGCATTCATAATGGATTGAAGTGGAGATAGTCAGGTGGTGGGTAGCCAACAAGAAGCGAGTTGCAGTAATCTGAGAGATGATGAGAGAGTGTATAAGGATTTTAGTTGTGTCTTGTGTAAGATAGTGACGAATTCTGGAGAGGTTTTTTAGATGGAGAAGACAAGATTTAGTTAGTGATTGTATGTAAGGGATGAAAGACAGAGCGGGGTCCAGTAGAACCCCAAGACAACAAGCTTGTGAGGAGGGGGTGATGATGTCGTTGTTGACAGTGAGAGAGATGTGAGGAATCAACGCTGTGGGAAAGGGAGGGAAGATTAGGAGTTCATGTTGAGTTTGAGATGGTGGGTGGACATCCAAGAGGATATACTAGAGAAGCAGTTGGAGACGTGTGATTGAAGAAAGGGGGATAGATCTGGTGTGGAGAGGTAGATTTGGGTGTCATCTGCATAGAGATAACAATGAAGCCCAAAAGAGTTTATTAGGGTACCAAGTGAGGAAGTGTAGATGAAGAAGAGGAGGGGGCCTAGGACTGATCCTTGGGGTACACCAAAAGACAGGTGTCAGAGAGGCAGATACTGAATGATCGATTTTGTAGGTATGATGAGAACCAACAGAGAGCAGTGTCTCGAATACAGAGGGAGAAGAGGATATGGAGTAGAAGTGGATGGTCAACACTGTCGAAGGCAGCAGAGAGATCTAGAAGAAGAAGAATTGAGAAGTGACCTTTTGACTTGGCGGTAAGCAGGTCATTGGTGACTTTAGTGAGAGCTGTCTCAGTTGAGTGTTGGGGCCGAAAGCTGGATTGGAAGGTGTCAAGAAGGGAGGTAGAGGAAATAAAGATGGTAAGGCGGGTATAGACGAGCTGCTCCAGCAGAGGAGAAGCAGAGAGATAGGGCGGTAGTTAGATGCAACGTCAGTGTCAGATGAGTATTTTTTGAGGGTGGGTATAACTATGGCATGTTTTAGAGAAGACGGAAACATGCCAGTAGTAAGGGAGAGGTTGAAAATATGTGTGAGAGCTGGGATTAGTTTGGTAGAGAGGGGAGAGATGAGCTGAGATGGAATAGGATCCTGAGGACAGGTAGTGAGGCGAGTGGATGATAGCAG
Source organism: Discoglossus pictus (assembly GCA_027410445.1). Taxonomy (NCBI): domain Eukaryota; kingdom Metazoa; phylum Chordata; class Amphibia; order Anura; family Alytidae; genus Discoglossus; species Discoglossus pictus. Next base: position 16,619,910 of record CM050171.1, read on the forward strand.
TTTGGAGACTTCGTCCTCTGTAGCCGGATCAGAGCAGTTCAAAGTGGCTGTGGGATTGGAGAAGGGAGAAGACTGTATGTTGTTGGTTGGTTTAGAGGGTGGAGTGTGTAAACCACTATGAGATAAGAGTTCATTGCGGATGTTTTGAATTTTATGAATAAAATGATTGGTTAAGTCTTCAGCTGTGAGAGAGGAAGGGATGGGGGGAGGTGGTGGGCGGACGAGAGTATTGAAAGTGGCAAACAGATGCTTGGGGTTAGAGGACAGAGTTGATATTAGTGATGTAAAGTACTGCTGTTTGGCGAGGTTGAGGGTGGAGGAATAGGAGCGTAACATAAATTTGTAGTGGAGGGAATCTGCTGAAGTGTGTGATTTCCTCCATAGTCATTCAGCAGTGCTGGAGCACCTCGGGGTGTATCGTGTTTGTGTAGTGTACCATGGTTGTGGATGAGAGCGAAGGCATCTGTGTGTGGATATAGGGGCCAGAGTGTCAAGGGTGGAAGAGAAAGTAGAGTTGTAGAGTGAGGTGGCAGTGTCAGGGCAGTTGAGGTTGGTGATGGGGCTGAGAAGGGGTTGGATAATAGTGGAGAGCTGAGCAGGGTCAAGTGCTAGCAGGTTTCTGTGGGTGATGGTGGCAGGGGTTGGAGAGGAGTGGTGAGAGGAACATGTGGTGAGGTTGAAGGTAAGGAAGTGATGGTCAGATAGAGGGAGTGGATGGATGACTGGGTTGGGGGTTGTGCTGAGATTGGTGAAGATAAGGTCTAGAGAGTGTCCAGCATGACGAGTAGAAGACTCAGTAAGTTGTGAAAGGCTGAGGGAAGAGGTGAGTGCAAGCAGTTTGGCTGCTGCTGGGGAGGTGGGTGTGTCAACATCAATGTTAAAATCGGTTAAGGAACATTGGAGGAACATTGGAGGAACATTGGAGGAGAGAAAGTGAGGGAGCCAGGCAGAAAAGTGATCAAGAAATTGAGAGGGAGTGCCTGGGGGCGATAGATCACAGCTACACATGGAGAGATAGGTGAGAAGAGGCGGATTGTATGAGCTTCAAAGGATGAGAATTGGAGGGATGGGACAGGGGGTATGAGGTGAAATGTACAGTGAGTGGAAAGCAAAATACCCACACCACCACCTTGTTTATTCCCAGGTCTAGGTGTGTGGCTGAGGTGAAAACCACTGTGAGAGAGTGCTGCAGGGGAGGCAGTGTCTGAGGATGAGAGTCAGGTTTCAGTAAGAGCCAGTAGATTGAGGGAGTTGGTAGTGAATAGGTCATGAGTGAATGTGAGTTTATTGCAGATAGATCATGCATTCCAGAGGGCGCAGGAGAAAGGTAGAGGGTTTGTGACATGTGATGGATATCAGATTTTGGGTGTTACGGGTGTTTGCTGCCCTTGAAACAGAGTGAGACTGACAGCGAGTGGAGATGAGTGAGGGGCCTGGGTTAGGGGATATATCTCCCGCAGCCATGCTTTGAAGGAGAAATGGGAAAGGTAACACGATAAAAGCCTTCAAATATATGACACGAAAAAAAAGAGTAATCCAAGAGCAAGAGGCTATGATTTAAAGTCAGAAAGTAGTATCTTTATGGGAGGAGTGAAAACACAGTACTTTTAGGGAGGCAGATAAAATAAATATATTTTCAGTAGATGTGCTAAAGACAAATGAGAGAAAATGAAAACAATTCAATAAAGCTATCTGGACAATTAATGGACCACTAGGTCCATTATCCATTAAGATATGCCACACATCTTTGTGAACATTTTTTAATTTATATATAGAATATTCAATTTTGTCTGAATTAAGGACTTCCTGACAGTTTAAAGCCAAATAGCATGGATTAATATGCTGAACAATGGATGGGTGAGGAGGGTGACAAATGGATGATTTCCCCCCTCTTTCCCCCTCTCCTGCTTCTTTACCCCCTCACCTTTGTCTCTTCCCCTCCTCTACCTCCCCTGTTTCTCCTTCCCCTGCTCTCCCTCCTCTGTGCCTCTTAACCCCTCTCCTGTGTCTCTCTTCCCGTCTCCTGTGCCTCTCTCCCCTGTCTCTCTCCTCACCCTCCAACCCTTTGCCTTTCGTCGCACATTGCGCATGCACGGCTCTCATATCACAATGCTTGGCTTCCATAGCAAAATGCACATGCGTGGCTCACTCTCCATTCCCTGTGTCTCTTCCCACCTCTCCTGTGACTCTTACCCTCTCTCCCTCCCCTGTGTCTCTCCCCTCCCCCGTCCCAACCCTATGTTTATCCCCCCTTCCTTGCATCTCTTTCCCTCCTATTCTTCCCATGTGTTTCCCCCCCTCCCCTGTGTCTCTTCCCCCCTCCTTCCCCTGTGTCTCTCCCTCCTCTCCCTTCCCTGTGTCTCCTTCCCATCTCCCTCCCCTGTGACTCTTCCCCCCTCCCTCCCCTGTGTCTCTTCCCCCCCTCCCTCCCCTGTGTCTCTCCCTCCTCTCCCTCCCCTGTGTCTCTTCCCCATCTACCTCCCCTGTGTCTCTTCCCCCATCTCCCTCCCCTGTGTCTCTTCCCCCCTCTCCCTCCCCTGTGACTCCTGCCCCTCTCCCTCCCCTGTTTCTCCTTTTCCTCTCTCACTCTCCTTTGCCTCTTTGACCCTCCATTGTGTTTCTCCCCTCTCCCTCCCCTGTGTCACTTCTCCCCCTCTCCCTACCTTGTGTTTCTGCCCCCTCTCCCTCCCCTGTGTCTTCTTCCCTCTCCCTCCCTGTTTCTCGTTTCCCCCTCTGCCGTGCATCTTTACCCCTCCACTGCGCTTCTCTGCCTCTCCTGTGTTTCTTACCCCCTCTCACTCCCCCTCTTTTGCGTGCAACTAGTAACTTGCGGCTGTAATTGCGAGCATTACACACAATCTCACAATTACCACAACTACATATGTGTATATATATATATATATATATATATATATATACATGTTTTCATCATATAGTGAGCCTTAAATTAAGCTAAACAATCCAGGTAGACACGAGTTGAAAACTAGATGGGTCTGTTTTATTTTTCCTGCAATCAAAACCTATGTTCAGATTCGTTCCACAAGCCACAGATTATTTTTTCTTTGCCTCAGACTTTCAAGGAATAATATGAATGTACATGTAATGCCTCAGCTAGAGATCTAACAGGGATAAAGTTGTTTACCTCGTTGTCATACTGATCTAATGTGAACCGACCCAGCTCCTGTCACTTCCCTTTTATTTTTTAATTATACACCCCTTTATCCAAATTCAAGCTCCTGTGCGCTGTCAGTGTGACTTTAAATTGAACTGTTTTTCTCAAGAAAGATCAAAGGTGTGTTCAGGGAAAACA